>JAHLJT010000631.1:193989684-194482184 GCA_031308135.1 Acheta domesticus | reverse complement strand
TCCCATGCGTCGACTCTTCTTATTCGCCACGTGGTATACTTTGTACATCCACCACCGTTATTCGGAATACGACTTTCTCGGTCCGAGTCTGCAATTGAAGTGCTTTCCGTCGGTTCGAAGAGGGATGACGTAGCCGGCTACGCTTGCCTGGTCAGCGCGCTCTACGAGGGCTATTTGAACTCACTGAATATTTGTTTTGAATGATTGTCACAATCTGCTTCATATTTGTTAACATAAAAATGATCAAATGGTCTCAAACGATACACAAAATGGCCAATTACACACGCACACAAAATAAAAAAAGTTGTCAAAGCCATAGACTTGACACATATTTTTGTATGTATGTCGACGCGCTGAATCCGAATCCAAAGCCAGTATTGCACCACGTCTTAATCATTTTTAAATCGCGCCAGTTGTTGATCATTTTTAAATCGCGAAAAACACATGTGAATACTACATTTTGGTGTCTTTTAGTATTATATTCTATAAAATCCAAAAGTTGTCTGACTCAAGACTTGACACATATTTATCTATGTATGTCGACGCGCTGAATCCGAATACAAATTCAGAATTGCGCCACCACCATCTAGTTTTTAACTTGCGAAAAATCATTGTGAAATTTACAATCTACAACTTCACGGTGGTTTTCCGCGAATGAAAAAATACTAGAGGGTGATGGCCCAACTTTGGTTCCACATTCGTATTCAGCGCGTCGACATACATAGAGAAACATGTGTCAAGTCTTTGAGTCTGACTACTTTTTTTTTTATTTTGTGTGCCTGTGTTACCTACCAGCAGAGCGAGGTGCATCGAGAGACGTGATCTCAACAAACCTAAGGGTTCCAATCGTGAGTGCGGGATGGATCGACGCACGTTGACTATGTGAAGGATGAAGTATTTCGAGGAATCTACAGGATGAGTTTAGCTCAGAGCCAGCATTGCCTGAGCCAACTGATTCTGCAGTGAGTGTGACCGCCACGTCCCTGAGTGCGAGTCTCGATTGCAGTGGATTTTCGTTCTACAGCTAGATCTAATTCAACAGCTGTCTGCAGGGTAATTCTAGTAGCTGGCTGCTCTGCTCGGTAGTTTTTCGTGGTTTCTCCGGTCAATACCAGGCGAATGCCGAAGCAGTACCCTAAAAAACGGGTCACGCACCGTGCGCGATTCCCCCCCCCCACACACATACACTTTTTTGCCCTCTCCTCTTATTTACTTATACTCACTTATCCTTACATGCATTATTCTACCACCCATGTCGGAAGACCAATCGGAAGCTTCGAGCTAGTCCCAGCGGTGTCGGTTCCCCGCTGGGTGAAGATCCCTTGGAAGGGGCAATCCCAATTGACGTGTAGGTAGGGGCCGGATCTATCATGCAGCGGGGAAGGGATCACCGCCACCTCCCGTGATAAAATCATTCACTACCTTAATGGTAACAATTGCTGATTAATTCTTGATTATTCCGGGCATGCCAATTGCTTAGCTCATTAGTCTCTTAAGTATAGTGCACGTCTTTTCCTCGGGAGTGGGCGATGATATCCCCTCGCTGGATGGTGAGATTCGGTACTACCGTCGGCTAGCGGGGTTTCCCCAGCCAGGTATCTCCCACCAGCGGGGCACTGCCCCAGCCGGGTGAAGCGATAAGCTCCAGATTGGTCTCCCGTCATGAGTGGTAGTGTAGTGCATGTTAGTACGTGTGTAAGTAAGGGGTGAGGATGAGACAAGGAAGAGGAAAGAAAGATTGTGCGCGGTTCGTGGCCCGTTTCGTAGGATACTGCTCCGACATTCACCTGGAATTGATCCGATAAATCACGGAAAACTACTGATCAGATCAGTCGGCCGCTAGAATTCTTCTCTGGACAGCGACTGAATTCGATCTAGCTGACAAGCTAGTGTCGAAAATCCTGCCGCCGTCGGGACTCGAACCTAGGACCTCCCGGTCAGAGGGATTGCAGTGACATCAGTTGATGTCCTCAGCTTCCCCTCCCGATACGGTAACAATGGCCATAGCAGCAGACGGGCCCGGATACATCAGTCAATCGATGCATCTCGTCCGTGCTCAGTCCTCCAGAGGGAACACAGCTATTGCTGTGAGATAGACCAGCCCTGCGTCTCCCTGTGTCGCCTCTCCCGCGTGCCATCTGTATCTCTAGTACGTGCCGCTGCCCATATCGTGGCATTTACGAGTGTCTGCAGTTCGCAGAAGCACCGGCGCAGCGCTGCATGCCGCGAGTGAGCGAAGTGAAGAGACGGACGACGGGGGAATCCCAATTCGAGAAGCGGTGTCCCATAGCAGATGGTCAAAAGCAGACAAAGAACTGGACTACATTTACTTTGCTGTGGGTAACAAAGATTCTAATGTGTTTGGATAAGACTTTTACGTGTTATGAGTAATGAACTGAACCAACTACAATGAAACAGATATGGAAATAATCCTTAGTTTTACGGATGTGATCTACTATATATTTGTAATGAGTTTGTAATACGAGTTTTTTCATATATCCTATTCATAAAATTTTCTTCAATAATTATTGAATTCTTATTTGTTGAACGCAGAGTTTGCGGTAATAATGAAGTTGAATATCTGAAAAACTGTTTGCAGAAGAAAAATATGTTACCTAAAACAAAATCATCGAGGGGAAAAAGTTTAAAAGCAGTCTCACTTGTCGGCCAATCAAATTTTGCACGTTGGCATAAATTGAAGTTTAAATCGGTTTTATTCTTCGAGATGAACGATAATATTCCTTAATCTCAACATTTTGAAAAGTTATTACTTATACAATAAGGAACTCGTTAATTTAGTGCATTTATAAGAAAAAAACTTATAAATAAATTAAAGTTTTTATCTTTGCTATTTAAAATTGCATTTGAAATGAAGATGAAATGTGTTATGGATTTATAATTGGTGTGGCCAATTATAAATTCATAATATGTGAAGTTTCTGCAACAGTCATTTACTTTCTCTCCCTCGTTTTCGCATCTCTCAATGTCTTGTGAGTTTTTAGATTTCTATTGTCTTATCATTTAATTTTTTCTATCTTTCACGATGAATCTACAAATATTTTTCATTAAAATCCGTATGATTGTAACATACACTATTGATTGATTTTAATCATAGTCTTTTTTAAACTATTCATAGTGATTCATTTCTATGATTTCTTATCACGGATTTGTTTCGTCATAGTTTACATGAAGATCAGATTTTACAAGAATACATCCGGTTTTACTAATAATTACTAGCACAAAAACCTTTGAGCAATTATTTTGATATTTTGTTTCTGATGGCCGATAAGGTATTTGTTTACTAAGCAGTTTCGTTGGGTTGCAATTTTACGTTCATTTTGGTTATAATGAGACTTCTGAATGTGTTTCGAAATATAACAATTGTAAATTATTTACCCACATATTAAGCATTACCAAAAGTCCTCAATATGCCTACATTAGAGTTGAATTTATCAAATGCTACACGCATTGCCAGGAAAGGTGAAATTACATTGAACTTCAAAACAACTTCATTCTAACTCGATTCCTTATCATTCATACAATCATTGTATGTAAACGAATTCAAGAAGGGAGGTTTATGATGTTCCTTAAATAGAGAGTTGTTATTATTACAGAATGTCAATGGGGAGAAATACGAACTTCAAATTTAAGTCTTTTTCTTTTGCTTAGTTCAAAATTTAGAAAGTTCTATTATATTATTAGTATGCAGATTGTTTACTACAATGGATATATTTTTCAACCACGAAAGAACATCAGAAATCATCACAAAGATGAAATGTAAAGTAGCATAAACATATCTGAAGTAATAAAAACTTTATAAAAAAATAATCATTAATGATGCTTCTTAATGCATAACAATTGCATTTTGTGTTCATTCGCTATTTGATGTTTGTAATATTATCAAAGTAAGTTCTCTAATTTCAACAGCAGATTGAACAAATTTATTTTCAAATGTGTCATCTGCTGATTCTACTAATATTGCACAACAAACAATGCCAAACTACGCAAACACAATAGAATATGCTATTATAGCTAAATTGAATATCTGTGTCAGAAATGAGTAAAAAACAATTAACGAATTGCATGTCGACAAGTAAATTCCAACATGATAAACAGCCACTTGGAAAATATTTCCAATAAAGTGGCCCAACAAAAAAAAATGAATCCGGAACTTCCGTGATTTGCTACGCGCGTACACATGCTCTGGTCCCCGAGAGAGATTCTGGTGCGCTTTGCGCGACTTTTAGAAGCTCTTCTCACACGGGCTGCACCCGGCCATAAAATCCTCTCAAAATACGATTCAATATTCCGTTGGGAGATTCCATTTATTTTATCTCGTTCGAATGAGTTGTGAATATGGTACAGTATGGAGGTTTAACGTAAATAACCCAGCTTCATAATACCCCTAGGAAAGTCTTAACAAAAAAGCGAGACGCGAGCACAACCTGATCATGGCGTCACGGTAGGGACATCACGTTGTGAAATCGCTGGAATCGCTGCACATGAGGCGGTGTACCGTCCGAGGAAGTGAGGGGTTCTTTTTGTGGCAAAAAGAAGCGAAACCGTTTCGAGAAAATGGGCTCTGTCGCTTGTTTACAAAGCCAGGCACCACGCGCGGGTGAGCGGGCGGAGTGGGTGAGGTTAGGGAGGGGGGTGGAAAAGGGGTGGGGGTGAGCGACGTGGCACTTGAGATGGTCGGCGGGAGTGAGGTTAGGGTTGGTGGTGAGGTTGGGGGTGGGATACCGATGGAGGTGGGAGTGGGGGTGAGCGACGCGGCATTTGAGACGCTGCCGAGGGGATCCCTCGGGTCATCGATCTCGTGTATTATATACCCACGCAGGCAGCAGCCCCGTCTGCCCGTTGCTGTGCCCGCCTCCGCCGCAACAGCTCCCGGCCCGGGCCGGCCCGACCCAGCCAGGCCCAAGCGCGGAGCGCCTGCTGCCTCTCCGCTTTCAGCATCCGCTGCGCGGCCTCCCCCGCGCCCCGAGGCCCAAGCAGACGCACCGGCTGCGATAGCTCAGTGGGCTATGTAACCTGTGTGCTCTCCTGCGTGAGCTACTACTCCACACATCCACACTTCTTCCAGTGGGACGAATACTCGCGGTGGGCACCTAAGATTTTCTTCGCTTTTATCCTCACCCCCGCCGACGCACAAATATGCCAAGAGGCTGGTAACCGGATCCGACCGGAACGCAGTTTGCCCTCACAGCAACCTCGCAATTCAATGCTTGGGTTGGGGCCGCCCGGCCAGATCAGAGCTACTAGCTATCCACTCTCTCGGTCTGAATCAGTGAAAAACTACTGATTGACAGTCACTGACTATTCACTGATGGTGACTGTTATAACCCTACCACTGACAATCAGTGAATTGAACTAAACAAATCAGTGAAAATTGGGCGCACTTTTTGAATCAATGAAACTTCTTTGTTTGAATCAGTGAAATCTGTGACAACTAGTTGAACGTAACGACTGAACGATCAGTGAGCGATGGTGGCGCGGCACTTTTATCACTGACAACAAGTGAAATGCTGGCAGTCTTTATGAAAAGGTTCACACATTCGCTGATTGTCAACTAAACTACACATTTCAACTGAAGATATCAGTGACTTCGACTCTCACTGATTGAATCAGCGACAATTTCACTGATTCAGATTCAAAGAGCAGGCTAGTTCCGGAGTCGAAACAATGCGCTACTCACGTGCGCCGGGATAAGACCCTCCTCTTTGCCTTTGCACGTGTTCAATTTAATGTGTAATTGCTACTCACACTTTCATCTACACTTATCGATACTACACAAGGGGGTCCTTTAACTTAACCAAAAAAGTCTTTATTTAACGATTTTTGATACTTCGACTACTTCAGTATTCGTCTTCAAATGGCGGCAGGTTTTTTATGGGAGACCCTTTGATATTAGTTTCGTTAACCTTCTCGGACTTGAAAGTAATATATTTTCAATCACTAAATCTCATCTATACTCTATCATATAAATCTACCATCAATACTCCATTGCTTTTAACTACTCCATGAACTCATTTTAACAATTCATAAGAGTAAAACATTGTAGAAGTCATCTTGTTGATTTGATTATTCTGAAATCAATGTAAACCCCTGTAAAACTAATTATTAATGCCACTTCGCAATTTTGTAGGACATATATTCATGTTTTTAAGTGTTACAAATCAGCTCTTTATTTCTCCCTCGCTCACATTAGTTTCGTCTACCTAACCATTTCTCTCTTACCCTACATGCGATATGTGATATTATATCGTTATCTGTGGCTTGGAAACGCCGTCAATCGCAACGGTAGCCAACTTAGGAGACACTAATCACTCTGATGAAGCAGCTGTACCTACGCGGAATTGACACATAACCCTGATATCAGCAAACCGTTTACCTTTGACAAGGGCACTCCCGTCCTGTCATCTGATATTCCACCTTTAGCAATAATACGTTGCCCGTTACCCATCTCGGTGTCTGTATGGCTCACTGACAATCAATACCTGGTAGGAATCGCAGCTAACAAGTCATAGTGTGTCATTACATAGGGCTCTGTAAGCAGCGTGCAATAATCTTATACCTGGTTAATTTTTACTGACTTTTAAATGAAAGGGTGTTACAAGCGGGTGGTAGTAGTAGCATTTTTGTAGAGAGATTTTGTATCTAGCTGTTTACATGTCGCATAAAAATCTTGTGAGACGTGAGAAATGGCTTCGAAGAGTAATGCGGTTCTTCTCATTAAAAATGTTGCAAATCTGTAGTTTTCAAAAAAATGATATAATTCTTATAAAATAAACTTTCAACAGAAGTAAACTGTCTAAAAGATACATGCCGAACTTCGGGGAAATTAAGTAATATTGATTTGTGTTAACTTTATCTAGGCATTCATTTCGATTTCCACGCATAATATCGCATTGACACTTTTTAACATGTATCTGCCCTTGTTTAATAGATGCTGCCTTCATTAAAATCAAGACATTTTCAATCTCGAATTTTTTCGTTATTTTCATAGCCTTTGTATTTACATGTCATGCCGCTTAGCTATTTCTAACGTCCTTCATTTAATACGTGACATTTCCAAAAACACTTCTAAATGTTTTCTTCTGTTATTTGCAAAGTCTGTAACAACTAACGGGTCAATTAAGATTTGAAGGGATAAAAAAGTGGGTACACTTTTTCTATTATTTAAATTATTGCACTAATTGAAATGCATTGAAAATGCAAGTTTCTGAAATATTTCTACAAACTCCTCTTTCTTTGATTCTAATCCTGTGGCTGTTCAAGAGAATCAATGCGTACCAACCTACCATTCCGAAATATAAAGTTGTTACATACCCACATCTTTGAATATCTACCGCGATTGCGTATTCCAGTGAAATGAATACTAATAATTTGCTGTAAAAAGACATTCTTGCAAATAAAACAGAATACATGGTTACAGTTAGTGTAAGAGAATTTTTGTTTAAAATTTCAAAGTAAGTAAGGAACTCTAGTGAAGGTGCTAACAGTGACTTATTATAAGATGGATAAGGAAATAAGATACTCTTGCTGAAACAAGTAATATGAGATACCATTGCTTGACTTATTAAAGAGTTTTTAATAATTATAACCATGCATAATAACATGTCAAATGAAGTGAAGAAATAAATTAAAGAATTGTTAAAAAACGATATCGTGATGTGTGGAATAATAAAGAATATAAATGGTACGTTTTGAGCAAAGAGAGTGTTTCAAAAGACGAAGGTGTCTTGGCTTGTGTTCATGTGTTTTGATGACGACACTGTCCTTCAAGAATAAAATTATTTGTTTCGTGAAAGAAATAGGTTTAATATTTAAAATGTGATTTATTTATTGACGTGCTCATTTGTAATTTTTTCCCAATATTAGCCATGTTAAATCGTAACGACATTTGTCTAAAATAAAATTGGATATTTAATTGAGCTATTAATAAAATATTCAAATTTATATTATCATGCTTAGCTATTCTCATTACATAATTAAATATTTAGTATATATAAAGAATCAGCATCATTTTGATTCAACAAAAAGTTTGCATTTTTCTCGGAAAGGTGAAGTTAGCATGTAATATTTTGAATTAATGATTTATTGTTTTAAATGTACACAATTTGTCGTTAACATTCTTCAAAAATAATGTCACTCATCATCAAGCGTAAATTTATCATGACAATTATTCTACGCTCCTAAACATTGCAACAGTCAATGGTGTTCAGTAATACACTAATAACTTATTTCATTTAGGATAAAAAATGGGAATCGTCGTGAAACACGATGTGTCAAACAAACTGTCATGTCTACGAGGACCTTAACTGAAAGGTCATAGAGATATGTGTGTGTTCGTATTTATCTCGATGTGTCAGAAATCAAATGTATAATATATCCCTCTTTAACACAATCAACCACTGATAAGGTGACATTTATTAATGGAAGTTTTCATTCCAGTTCAAGAACTGATGTTGGGGAATGAAAATGCAGTCGGTGGATTGAGTATTCACAACAATATTCATTCTCTGCGATATAATATTTGTTTCGTTTACGATAATGTTACAGTGTGTAAATGCCAAACAAAATTAATCTGTTTCTCCGAAAAGTACTTAATTATATAACAATTAAACTAGTAGCTTTGAAAATCAGATATTTCAAGATACACAATCAAAATACGACACAATTTAGAAGTGAAGAATTAAATCCATTTTCACAAATTATTAAAACATCAGTTATACATCTGCATGCCAATCATATTCTGATGTGTTCTCGAGAACGAAAGCACTAACAGAATATTAATATTTTGCACTGTAAATCTTTCCCTTACTTCAAAACACCATAATTTTCTTCGGCAATACGTGACATTGTTACAAAAAAGTATATTACTTTTATTAATTTCTAATAAAGAAAAATATTCCACTATCATCTTTAATTATTTCAATAAATAAAGTTATCATTTGTGAAGACAAGAAATCCTGTCATCGAAAACACATCGTAACAATAAGGGATAACGGTTTTAACATAACCTCTTTTACAGACTAAATAAATAACAAATTTTGTAAACAAAGTAATAACGAAAGTAAAGTAAATAAACTGTAGTGTCTTGAAATAATTTGAGGAATACACATTTATAAACTCAAACAACACTAGCCAAGAAGTGAAAACACAAAAAATATAGTCTGTAAAAAATAATATATCTATTTTTCCACCTGTACTTGCACGATAAAAACACATGCTATGCTATCTATGAATATTATCAGGACTGTATTAATGCCTTCAAGGTCCCAAAATATGTCGCAAATATGAATTCCTCAAATAGTATTTCTATTGAATGTTTAATAGAATAGAAATAATAAAAAATAATGTGAAAGTGAAGTCCTAATAATTTTTAAAGTATTAACATATTTTTAATATTCAATAATAATTGCAAACTTTCTTCAAAAGTCATTGGCGGGTCCTGCCTGGCTGTGCCCTTAAACACATGCTTTTTCTGATTATTAATTCATACCTGGATATAACAAACATAATCGGAATACAAACATCCACTGCATGGAAATACTACCACATTCAATATATTTATTATGACAAGAACGTAAGTACTTTAATGTTTAATAATAGCTTGTGGTAGTACAACTGTAGCATGTTCACAGCAATGAAACAAGCTACCTCTCCAAACACATTTAATTTTTATCCTTCAAGTCAAATGGTTTTGAAAACAGTTCACTCAGCACTTCTTTTCACCCTCCATGTTGCTTTACGATTCCAAACTCTGATGGTCGCGGCGTTTGGAAAAGACGTTTATTCCCATTGCATCTCCCTTCTCATTATCGGCAACACTCGCACTTCTCGTTCGCGCTCGTTCGCGCTCGTTCGCACTCGTTCGCGCTCGCTCTGCCTCGCAGGACGGCGGCACACACAGTGGTGCCACATACCGACTGAGTTCAACCGAGAGCCACTATTGGCACCGTATCTGCAGCAACTAGGACAGAAAGGTCTACTGTTCCATTCCCGACGGTGGCGTATTTTCTACGCTATAGCTCGGCAACTTAGAATAACACCTGGACTGCGCACGCCGGAAAAGTAGCGGAGGGTAGGGTTCCCTCTCTTCGCGGCCCAAGTTCCACGTCTCAAGAGCCGCCGTGGTCTCGGCTTGGGCGGACGCGGTCAAGATAGTCTGACCTTCACGAGATGGTCCCGAACACTAGAGCAGTGTTATCAAGGTCGATGCCACGACTAATCGCCTCGCCACGCAGTTCATAATCCCGCCGCAAGAGACGCCATCACTATTGTAAAACGGCGGGTTAGTAATAATTTCCTCTTCCGACGCTAGTGGAGCAGAGAAGCTCGTGGTATGGCACAGTGCCACGAGACGTGCCACTACCACCAGTAGAAGACCTTGACACCACTGCTCTAGAGTGGTGAAAGCTCGTATCTCTGAGCGTGAGAACGAAGTTGCAAGAGCGAATCAGTTACCGTTGCAGGCGGTCCTCGAGTTCAGCTAAGCTCCCCCTCGGGAGTAGAGGGGGATGGCTCCACCGTGCCCCCTGAGATAAGCGACGCCATGTTGTTTTTTTTGTAAGTTGTAGAGCTATAGATATATGGCCAGGTCAGCTTCAAACACTGACTGGAGGAGAATTCTGGCGACCGGTTGCTCTGAACGCTCTCGGTGTGTTTTCCAATCAACACCAGGCGAACTAGGAGCAAGAAACAGGGCACGGACAGCGCGCGATCTTCCCTTCATCTTCCTTGCCCTACGTTCTCCCCTAACACACACTCACACACACACACACACACACACACACACATACGTGTCCTTCAAGTCTCGCTTAGATACAATTCACTACCCTAACGAGACTAATGACCATTGCATTTACGTGCCCGGAAACATGAAAGAACGAATCAATCAACCACAGCGCCATCAGCTGCGAGGAGTTGGCAGGACTGTAGGAGTTTGAGGGGTGTGGCGGAGGCGGGAGTGACTTTGCGGGACACGTAGCTATGATGACGAGAAAGCGGAGGAGGCAGATGTGTAGAGATCGAAGGAAACGAGGGACCCATGGAGTTTATTCAGAAAAGGATGGGTTGAGAGAAGTAATTAGATGTGCGAGACATGATGGTAGAGGAATCACAGAAGACCGGTCGGGAGCTTAGTGGTTGTCCCGGTTAGGGCGGTGCCCCGCTGCTGGGACATATCTGGTTGGGGGAACCCCGTTAGCCGACGGTTAGGTCGCCGCTGGATCTCACCATCCAGCGGGGGAAGATCATCGCCACCTAACGCGATAAAATGCGGACTAATGACCATGGCCCCCGTATTCACTAATCAACCGACCAACCAGACACGACCTGTGGTGATGTCTATGGTGACGGCGGTGGAGACGGCGGTGGTGACGTCGGCGGCGACGGCGACAGTGACGGCGGTGGTGACGAAGCGTGACAGCGACGGCGACGGTGGTGACGGTGGTGGTGTCGGTGACGGTTGCGGTGGCGGTGACGGCGACGGTGGTGACGGCGGTGGTGATGATGACGGTGACGGTGGCGGTGACGGCGGCGGTAACGGCCATGGTGACGGCCGTGGTGACGGCGGTGGTGACACGCAGATGGCGGCGGTGGTGACGGCAGATGACCTCGGTGGGGACGATGGCGGCGGCGGTAACGGTGACGGCGGCGGTGACGGCTACGAGGACCTCGGCGGTGGGGGGGTGATGATGTGTGTGGAGACGGCGGGGTCGGATTCTTGCTCGACTCGGCGCGCGGCGCGTCCCGGGAGCGCGGAGCGATGCGGGGGAGGCGGGGCGGCGCGTGTTTTCGCCACTTTCCCATTCAGCTCCGTGAATAGCGCGCGGGCGACGACCCCATTTGCATACGTGCGGCGAGTGCAGCGCGCCGCGCCCGGCAGCCAGAGATCCCGCGCAAGCCAGGCACTCCGCGGAGGAAAGGAAGAGCGCCTAGAGCAGGGCTGTCCAACTTAGAAGGGCTTACGGGCCACTTATCGAATTCTAGTGAAGCCGCGGGCCGCACCGTAATTTAAGATGTTGTTTCTCCCAACTATTGAGATTATACTGAAACAAATGTAAATTAGTTACGACTTTTATTGAATAGTAGTTAATGATTAATAAATGTACGTGGAAACTAATATACCATTATATAAAAATAAGACGAATTGGGCAATTGTATTGTACTGCGTTGGCATATTAATTTTTTTCAAAGCAGTTGTGGGCCGCACAAAAAGATCCTGTGGGCTGCATGCGGCCCACGGGATGCCAGTTGGAATGCCCTGGCCTAGAGTATAGAGGAGGGAGATACGACCCGGCGCGGGGATGCAGTAGGAGGCATAAAGAGACAGCTGTAGAATGAGAGAGGGAATTGCTTGGTTGAAATGAGAGAATGGGGAATGGAAGACAGAGAGAAAGCCAGCTGTGGGGAATGGGCAAATGTAAACCAGGGCCGGTTTTGTAAGTCCTTTTTTTAAAAAGCGTAATGGTGCTACTTTAAGAAAGGGTACATTTGAAAGGGTGATTCTTGATAAAAATATTGGAATTGGATGGAGACGAATAAAATGTAAGTCGATGGATTAATTTATCTTAATTGGAAGGGTTAAAACGCATCCCCATGAGTCAGAAAGCTACAATCAGGGAAACAGAGCATGAGACAAATTTTAGAGAAGTGATGTAGAGATAAAAAAAGGGATGTAGTATTTTATTATGCTACGAACGGAAGGCGTAGAGAAGTAAACCTATTGATAATGGCGATTATAGGATTAGAGGCCAACAGAATGCTATTAGATACCGTAGAAACTTAAATATATGTACAGGTGGACCCAAAAGATCTGAAAAGAGTTGACAATAATTGGAATAATGGCTGAAGCCGAAGGAAAGAGGTAGTAACAATTTAATAAAATAAAGTTATAAATTCTGAGAAGCAAAATGTGTACTATGAATTGTGATGAACACTTACAGCAATAGTGTGACAAGAAATAAAGAAAGCAGGTTTTCTTCGAATGTTTTTTGTGTGGTAACGTATATCTATAACAGTTTTATTCTTTTCTGTTCGTTTGTTTGCATCACTGAATCACTTGCTCTGTATCGCACACAATAATCAGATGCATCAATGTATTCACAGCACTGCAGAGACAGTTTGAGGCGAAATGCAAAAGAGAAGGAAATGGAAAGATCAAGAACGGTCCGTGGTCTGCTAGAAAAATATTGCTCTGAATTCCTCTTGAAATTCAATGCACAAATCAGATAAACGACCTAACGGAATAGAAGGGCTGCAGAATTCTCCCAGAAATTTGATTTATTTGCAGCTATTTCAATGCCGGCAGGAAACTATAGTCTTCAGATGTTCGCTCAATTATTCTGCATTTCAACAATTATACAATCTTCGTCTGTGTGGTCGTCAGTTATAAGGTAATCTGTTATGACCACACATGTTACAATAGTTATTTTGATATTAAGTACGTGAAATGATTGTCATTGCACCACTGAGATTAAAGTTTTTGCCAAAACTCTCAAAAAAGGAAAATAAACAATGTAGAGTAAACAAGGAAGTTTCATTTCGCTGACAAAATATTAACATTTTTTCTACTTTTGTATAAAAATTCTCCTATTACGAATTATAATGTCTTTCGTCATACTCTTCGTGATTATCAAAGAAAGTGCCACTTTCGTTCGCCATCATTTTGCGAAAAATACATTTTTACGGTGTATCGTCAAGTCATCGCACAAGAATGTATTTGTTTGAAAGCCTCTAGTAAAATGAGTTTCTTTTAGAGAATTCAAAATGTGCTAAAATTTTAATTTTTATCAGGAACAAAATGAGATAATGTTCAAATATTTAGATAAAATTGTAAATGCAACAAAGAAAACAAAATATTTTATATGATTGCATCAGCTACCACTAACCTTTATGTAACATGATAACTTGAAGTCTTAAATTACAAAAACATGAATGTCAGTAACGCTATCTAAAAAAAATAGCGTACAAACCAGATGAACACACAAGATGAAAGTGATTTTGATTGGATCGTAGGTTAGGGCGCCAGTTTCTAGCGACCTATTTTCTATTCGCAAAATAAAATACCCCTTCTACCATCTTATCATAAAAACTGTTTTGCACTTTGACGTAACATTTTTTTCAGACATTTTGAAAAAGACAAACCCACGGACGCTGATCATATCGAGACCCTCATTTTTATGATCATAAAAAACCTTCCTTTCAGTACAGCCACATCACTTAACTCTTCGTTAGGCGCGCATGGGTCTAGTAGGCCCACGGCATTTTAAGAACTCAATATCATGCTGAACCGAAGGTGTATGATTATGAGATCTGGTGACATCCTGTGTTGAACGATTCTGCATCCGATAGCGAGGTCACCGCAAGATAAACCGGAGGGCAATAGGTCACGTAGCACGTCATTCCGAACGCGCGCAACGCGTGGGATAACACCAGACCCCCACGCGCCCAAACGCATCCACACGTAGTTCGCAGAATTTCTAGGTGCCGTTGCGTTGTGTTTGTCTCTGCACGCCGAACCTTTGGCGCATGTTCCTTGTGTTCGTGTCTGTTAGAGTAACGTAATATTCTCTGTGGTTTTAGTATGAGTATATAGTTCTCAATAAGAGTGAACATTTTGTTACTGTCAACAAATGCAAAAAAAATCCACAATTATTACACTTGCATGGGAAATTCAAGAAATGCTAACTAAATACAGAAAATAAGAAAATAAAAATACGGTTCCAATCGAAATACAAAGTATAAAGAGGATAATGTGTCAGTCCACCACAAGGAAAAAGTAGTCGCAAAAATATGTTTATGTAAAAAGTGATAATTTCTTATGTTTACACAAAAATGCAAATTTTTTGTGAAAACTGGCTTAATGTGAATACCACTGATAATATTAGTGATTAACACTGAGATATAATTATGATATATTGTTTAATATTGATTTACACAATATTCTGTTTTCTTCTTCAACAGCATTATGTAAAATGAATCGTTCGTAATGTACACAATAAAAAATTTAATTGATTTCTCACTAAATATTATACTAACAATTCATCAGACAACGTAGATAATAAATTTTCTCCGGAAGATGCATAGAATGATCTAGAAAACAAAAAAAGTAGAATGGACCCACTGGCCCCAGCGCGCCTAACCACGTTCTAAAAAATGGCGCGCCTAACGAAGGGTTAAGCAAGGACTGCGATAAACAGCTTCGTGTGCCTTGTGCGCAGGTACCCGTTGCTGCTGGGGCTGACGGAGATCGAGAGCCTGGACTTCCTGCCGGACGAGCTGCACCCGCTGGTGAAGCCCCGCTCACGCATGCGCAACCCGTACGACGCCATGATGGGTGTGCTTCAGGACTACATGCTCTACCGCTTCCCGCTCCACCAGGGCGCGGCGCTCGGCTTCACGTTGGAGGTGAGCCCCTACTTCAGTGTTGTCAAGGCCGATGCCACTAGCGGGAGTCCGTGGCAAGAGTGCCACGACGAAATCGCGTCTCCACGCAGTTCATTACCCCGCCACCAGAGACAACGTCATCCCTTCGAGCATAGAATCCTTAGAGGCGCCGTAGTCGATTCCTACCCACGGAAAGTTAAGGCAAACATGAAACGACTCCGATGACGTCACATGTTAGCAGAAGCCTGGTATCACCATATGTTAGGCATCAGGGACTACCTTCCTGTCTCAATTTTAAACGAATTTGTATATATAAGCTAATTATTTTTACATCGCCGGTAAACAAATGAAAGTAGTCTTTTTTATGCTTTTGAATAATTTTCAATACGACATACCTTTTAAGAAACGAAAAATAATGTCCATTGATAGTTTTCGAGAAACAGGGAAATCATTTATAATTTAGTACATTTAACTCCAGGACAAAAGTGATTTCACTAATTAAAAAGTAGTGACGCTACAGAATGGCACAGACTTTCCCGTATTAGTTTTCTATTTTCTTTCGTCTCGGCTAGCTATTCGGACTTGGCACTTCTCTTGCCACCTGCCATCTATTACCACCAAAAGTACATTTTTTGGACATTTTATTAATTGTTCAGATTCGAAATAGTGGAACGGAAACATAATTTTAAGAATATTTATTTATTTAGGCAAAAAATAGTAAAAACTGTATATGACGCGTGGGAGAAGAGATTATCTGTGCACATTTTTTGTGTCCCCCCCCCCAAAAAAAACAGTACAGCCTAGTCCTAATGGCAATTTTCTTTGAAAGATTTGGGTCAGTAAAAAGAAAGGTTTATCTCCTCCTTAGCAATGGGGAAGAATTTTAACTTGATTTATCCCAAAATAGTATTTGGAGTTGCAAGTTTAACTTGCAGACCATATATTATTTGTATTAAGATTCTGTTCTTCTACTTTTTCTCCAAAATTTTCATAATCCCCTCCTTCATTATTAAAAACATCTTGCACCGTATTGACAGCAATCTCCAGGTTCATGTATATTTTACTTACTTTAAAGAACAGATAGTTATGGATATTATGTAATAGGAAAAGGATCAAAACTTATTTTTCTAAGGCCTGAGTATCTGAAATTTTAAATATATACAGATTAAAATGAAAGAGAATTCTTGTCAGATAGTAACCTTTTATTCTCAAAACATACATTATTGATTATTATTTTAAAAACACGTCTACCTACCTAAAAACATATGACCACTAGTATTTACCGAAAAAATGAAATATCAACCCCCTTTTGGTACCAATTCGATGCATTTACAAGCACGGCAAAAAACAACTATCTTCACTCGACAGAAAATTAGCCTCACAACGCACAGAATGTCACAAAATACTGATAAAAGGAAGTAGGGAAACTGTATCCGAACGCTGCCATCCTGCTGTAATCGCTATTTTTGCCAACCTGTGACATCACGGAGCAGAGTTATGTTTGCTTCAAAATTTTCCGCCCAGGGCGCCTCTATGTAATCTATGCTCGAAGTGCCATCCCTTCCCAGTCCCAGTCGGGATCAGTTCATTATTCCCTTATTCATATTTTCTTTCCGTGCCAACCTGCGTAAACTAAATTTGCCAAATACTGCCAATAAATACTACATCCTATCCCTTATACACTTCCTTTGCTTCTCCCTTTCCTTTATGCTCGGTAGCCTATGATTACAGTATAATAATAATGATAATAATAATAATAATAATAATAATAATAATAATAATAATAATAATAATAATAATAATAATACGCCCCAAAAGGAAGTAGTCTTACGAGTTCGAAGTCATACGAGATTCTTCTTCTTTGGCACAGCGTGACGCGTCGGAGGCGCCGCGTTTCGTCGCGTCTCGACCTTCAAAACGCCTCCATCGGCGCCGCGCCACGCCTCGCCGGGATGCTCGCTCGGGGTCCCGCCCTGCCGCTTCACGCCTATAACAGCTATTTCACACCAATAGCTCGCCTGTGTCTTCACAAAACTCGCAACATAATCGGGTACAGGATGCTACTGTCTTCACATCTCTGACTGCACTGCCCGATCCCACACGTGATTCGCCCGTCTTGTTATACTCGAACGATTTCCCCACATCTTGGTTGCAACAAATGTGTTGTTGCTTCACGCTCCGTTTTCTTTGTATTGGTTTCCGTTCACTGATTTACTGTTTATCTAACACCTCACTGACACCTCACGGCGTTTTCCCACGTATTCATGCTTCGTCACCAGTACATCAAGGCGTCCCTCACCTTTTTATTATCACGAAGTTATAATTCACGAAAGCATTACTCTTTGTTACTGCACACAGTTCTCGTCACAATCCACCACTGTTCTTTATCATTTTTGTCACTATTTGATACTCGATGCATTCAGATTGCAATTTGCCGAGACCACATAGAACCAAGTTATGGGTACTTTATATCTTTATTGAGTTACATTAAGTAATAAATAAAATATATGTACACTCTAAACTAAAATCGGAATAATAAAAACATAAACATTCATTTAATTTCCATATAAAGATACTTTCATAAAAAACAAATTCATTAATGTAAAGAGATATCCATTATAATAAATATGTTTATTGAAATGTAACAAATTCGCAGTTATGAATGTAGAAGTTGAGACTATTGTACACGCCTTTTTCTCATGTAGGGCAGTTTGACACCAAATACTCTGGAACCGAGTGTTACAATGGTACGAGCAACGAAAATCATGTGTACTGTCAGTCATAGAAATATATCATGAAATTCATGTTGAATTGTTAATATTTGTGCATTAATTGGAATTTATGTAATTTATTGGTTATTTACGAATATGTCAAAAATAAATAAAGACCGTATCTAGGCTAAAATTTGTTGAGATATTTTGGTTTGGTGAATTGATAAAACGGACCACATGTCTGACGCAATGAATACGGATAATAATTACTTTCACATTCACAGTTTAAAAATTTAATCTTTGGCAAACTATTCTCTTTAAATGAACTGACTAAGCACTTTGTTGAAGATCATGGCAATACAAAAATATTCTCATCCTCAACGCAAAAATCTTAGTAAGGAATTTGGTTTGCGATTCACAAATAATAATTACAGCTTCTGAAAAAGCAACACCGTGATCGCCATAATCAAACAAAAGTCGGCTTCTTCATTGATTTAAATTCATGAGTTATTACATTTAGTCCCTTTCTAACATTCAATCGCTTTCGGAGAAATTTGCATTTCAATTTCAAGCGCTGAAAATTGCCCGACTTTGGCAGTTGTCGAATCCCTTTGCGCCCCTGCTTTCAATGAGATGGGTGTCTTTCCATGAATATGGGACTTACCCCCCAAATACCATTAAGAAATCGGAAAATTGTCTGCTATTTGCGTACATGAAACAGTATATTTAATTTTAATTCTTTTGAATAAATATCAATCACTTTATAGTATCATGTAACATAACCTTTTACAAAAATAATTTTAACATTTTATTTTGTAAATGCAAAACAATTGCTGAAATATTCTCTTCTTTCTGAAATTACCTGATATTGTTTGTAGTTCTGTGTTAGCCGCTAAACAAGAAAGAAATCTTTCCTTCTCGTCCCCTTTCATAAGGTATTATTGTTTAAAAAACGTACATTAATCATATTGATAGAGATAAAAATATCACTTAATAAAGCAGTAAAACATAAGAGAACGTTCCAGACATACTATATTAATTTCCCAATATCCTACCCGTATCACATGCAAATAACATCCGGTTAACAAACATTAATTTTATAGATGGAAATAATGGATTGAATAAATGATGGCTTTGTGATAATAGGCAAAGTATTTCATCTTCTGTATGTTTCAATGCACTACTGTACCAATTATTACAAATTTCAACACCATTTTCATTCCAGCAAAAGTCTCCTCCTTTGTAAGGCGGCCTTTTCTTTCGTAAGATGAGTCAGTTTTCTTTTGTAAATGCAGTTGTACTTTCACTACAAACTCATGTGCAGATTCCATTTCTAAGCTCACTAATTGCATCATAGTATCAATTCCATTCCGTGCAACATCATCACTTACATTCCAGTGGGGGGTAATGTCCTAATAGTTTGAATGCAGACGTTCATCGCTTGAGCACTGAGTTCTCCTCCCTGGCCATTTCAAACGTAATTTGTGAAGCAAGAGTTCTACAGGACTTTTCAGGGTTCTTCCGTTTTCCCCGACCACCAAATTTACCATATATAATCACTGACCTAATTATCTTTATCGCTACCCTGGTATTAGGGCATCATGAATTAATCTGAATAACTTGAGCTGTTGAATAACCTTCAACAGCTCAAGTAAATATAAATAATTAAAAATTCATTCCAGAGTAATGTGTTATCATTCATAAGACGACCTTTGACAGCGTGCTCATATGTACTTATGTCTGATCAAATTGCGATGGCAACTGGGAGGTCCTAGGTTCGAAGCCTGATGTGGCAGTTTTGCGAAACTAGCTGTTTCCAATTCTGCGCTCAAACTGTTTGGAGAATTCTTTCGCCCAGCTGCTCTGATAGGATGTTTCCTGTGGTTCATCTCATTAAACCCAGACAAATATCGAAGCAATTCTCTAGCAAGCGGGTTACTTATTGCGCGCAAGCTTTCCTTCTTCTTTCCTCTCGAATTTCCCATTACACACGTACACATGCGTGCACTAGCACCGAAGTCGGGAGACCAATCTGAAGCTTAAATCTTAACCCGACTGTGGCCCGCTAGGGGAGGTAATGGGAGACAAATCTCCCGCAAGTGGACGTGTAGTTCGGTTGGACCTCACAATCCATCACTGGAGGAATCATATCCAACAGCAGGAATACAAAACTTTCACTCTGGAAGAGAATTCTAGCGGCGGTCTGCTCTAATCGGTAGTTTTCCGGTGTTTCTCAGATGAACATCAGACGAATGCTGAAGGAGTACCCTACAAAACGGGCCACGGAACGCGCGGGATCTTTCCTTTCCATTCTTTTTTCTGTACTACCTCTTAAACACACTTGTACTATTCTACCACACATGCCGGGAGTCCGGTCGGGAACTTAGAGCTAGTCCCGGCTGGGGCGGCGACCCGCTGGTGGGAGACACCTAGCCGGAGAAAACTGCGCTAGCCGACAGTAGGTTGGCGCCGGATCTCGCCATCCATCAGGGGATGATCACCGCCACCTCCCGAAGAAAAAACATGCACTACTCTTACGTGACTAATGACCTTAGCCGTTGACGCGTCCGGAATCACTAGCAATCAATCAATCAATCAATCGAGTTGCGTCATCGATTGCCCGCCTCTCCACGCCACTTCTTTCTCTTCCTCCATTTTCTAAAAAACACACCGCCTGTAACTCCCTCAACCATGTCGCCTGTGGTTTGACCTCCTGGTGTACGCGTGCGCAGACGTACGTGCCCAACTCGATCCTGCGCAGCCTGGCGGCGGACGAGGCGCGCGACGCGCTGCTGGACATCCTGACGGACGCGCGCGTGGCGGCGCCCGTGCTGCGCACCGCCGACCTACTCGCCGCCACGCCCTCGCGCCCACGCTGCTTCCTCTACGTCTTCGCGCACTCCTCGCGCTACGGCGACTACAACGAGGTGAGTGCGGGCGAGGCTGCGCTTGCGGGTGGGGAAGTAAAGACGGAGGTCCCATGTAAATGATTAGTCACTTAATTTTTATAGTAGATTAGTAGTTTTATAGTAGATAGAGTATTACGTAGAATAATTATTTCGTAATGCATTTCAACACTACAACGAGGTTAGTGTGGATGCTATGCTTGCCATTGGGGAAGTTGAGACGGCGGTTACATGTAAATGATTAGTCGCTTAACTTTTATAGTGAAAGTACGTAGAATAATTATCTCGTAATGCATTTCAACACTAAAACGAAGTGAGTGTGGATGCTATGCATGCCATTGGGGAAGTTAAGACGGCAGTTACATGTAAATGATTAGTCTGTTAATCTTTGTAGTGAAAGTAAATAGAAGAATTCTCTCATAATGCCCTTCAACACGACGAGATGAGTGTTGGTGCTGCACTTGCGGGTGGAGAAGTTAAGATGGTGGCCCCATGTAAATGATTAGTCACTTAATCTTTCTAGTGAAAAAAAATAGAATAATTCCTCCGTAATGCCCATCAACACGGCAAGGGGATGAGTGCGAATGCTGTGCTTGCTATTGGGGAAATAAATACGGCAGTCTCTTATTAACGATTAGTCTCTTAATCTTTCTAGTGAAAGTACGCAGAATAATTCTCTCTTAATGACCTTCAACAGGAAAACGAGTTGAGTGTGTGTGTGCTGTGCTTGCGGTTAGGGAAGTTAAGACGGCTGTCCCATGTAAATGATTAGTCACTTAATCTTTATAATGAAAGTACGTAGAATAATTCTCTTGTAATGTCCTTCAACAGTACGAGGTGAGTGCCGGTACTATGCTTTCGGTTCGGAAAGTTAAGTCAGCGATCCCGTGTTAACTACTAGAAATTTAATCTTTCTGATGAAAGTTCATAGAATACTGTCTTACGTATTCCTCTAATGCTGCAGAGTGCTAGCATGCAACAATATTTTGTCGTCTATATCTACTGAATTTCCAAAACTATTCTTTTGGTTGGGGATATCAACTCGGTGGTCTCATGTGAATGATTAGAAACCTTATCTTTCTGTTGAAGTTACAAGGAATAATAGCTTTTACCCTACAACACTACAATGAGGTGAGACCGAGAGTGTCTCGTCATCTAGCTCTATTGAATTTCCAAGACCTTATTTGTTCTGTTGGAGAAGTTAAGTCGGTGGTCCTCTTATGAACGATTAGAAATTTAATCTGTTTGCTGAAAGAAACGCTCTTTAGCTCGACGAAATTAAGTCGTTTGCTGGAATAATTGCTTATTTATTGCCATTAACTTGCCCACAATAATTTAATGAGGTGAGTGAAACAATATATTGACATCTACGTAGCTCTATTCAATTTCCAAGGCCTTAAACGTTCGGCTTGGGAAGTGAAGTTGACGGTACCATGTTAACGAGTAGATTCTTCATTCTTCTGCTGAAAGAGCGTAGAATAATCTCTCACACATTAACCTACAACACTTCAGTGAGATGCAATAATGTCCCGTGATGTAGCTCTATTGAATTTCCGAAGAAAATATTATTTCAGTTGGTAAGTTTAGTCAGTGGTCCCATGAGTACGATTATAAACTTAATTTTTCCAATAAAATCACATGAAATAATCGAATAATATGATACCTTTCGCCTTAGAACTAGGTGAACAGATCTGTGTAGAAATTCCATTAAAAATTATTTTCGTTGGAAAAGTTAATACGGCTGTCCCCGTGTTATTAATCAGGAAAATAATCACCTACAACCCTACAGTGAGGTAAGTGCACTCATGTCTAGTCGACTAGCTCCTTCAAAATTTCATTGAGATATTCTTTTTCAGTTGGAAAAGTGATGACGGCTACTCCAGGTACAAGAAATTTATCGCTTTCGACTTGTATTCCAACTTTAAAATTCGAAGGTTGCGGCATAATCATCTAGTTTTATTGAAATTCCATGAACGTATTATTTTGTTTGGTAAGTTAAGACCACTGCTCTGTGTCATGGATCAGAAACTTCGTCCCTCTATAAACTGTTTACCTGCAGAAAGTACTCAGAATAATCTTTTACTCCTCGCCCTGCAACACTACAAACAGGCGAGTGCGACAATGTCTCGTCGTCAAACTCTATTAAAATTACATGAATGTGTTCTTTCGTGGTGGAAGTTAAACCGGCTCTGCTACGTTGTAGATAATAACAATCTCTCTAATACTTTTGTAACCCGTAGAAAGTATGGATACTACGGTACGTAATGTTTTTTTAAAAATAAATTCATAATTTGTAATAATTAATTGAAAAAAATACTTAAAGTGTGTTAAGAACACAAATAATTTGCATATTATTTTAATTAAGAGCTTATAATGTTCGTAAACCTAGTGCCACAAAAAAATTGCTGATACAAACTAAAAAAACCTATAAAAATATCTTTTGAGAATTATCTGCATGTCCTACAGAAATTTGGTTCTTTTTCGATGAAATGACCTGTTCAAAATATTAGAAAATAAGTAGTGTATAAAACTGTAATCATAAAAGACCCAAACAATTTAACTGTAACTCTTTACCTACTCAAAGATATAGGGAAAATTTATGCCGTGATTCGTCGTTGACATGCCTCACCCCTTGGGCTTGCGACATCTAGTGGTGGTTTCAGGACCGAGATCCATTCCACAGACCAGAAACATAAAAAATACATCCTTTTCAGTTTCCATGTCACTACATATAAAACACATTTTTTAAATAAAACATAAAAACACCACATATGAAACAAATTCAATGCCACTGTTGCAAACGAAGAAGACAATTGATTAAATACAAATAAGTTCATTTGGTATACTAGGGAAACGTGTTCGCTGAGGAGAGTGTTAGAATATTTTACTATTTTCTTCCAATTCTTGTTACATTTATTCTCTGAACTGCACTACACAAAAATACCACTTTATGCTACTCCCAAAGAATCATAGATATGAGGTAAATTAAGTGCTTATAATCCGTGCGTGATAATCCGAACGTACGGGATCATGAATCGTGTAACCTTTTCCAAGCGTTTCATAATCCCCATAATTTCTTCAATCAGCATGCAAACGACGGTCCTCCCAGTGTTTGCAACCGCTTTGTGCGCCACTATCGTCCCTTGCCGTCCTCGGGGTTCAGCCTCTTCCCTGCCGCTGATGCCGATGCCGTCCCTCTGCCATCAAGGGGCGAGTCTTAAGCCGCCTTAGCGCCGGCCACCGGCCCCACGCCCCCCGGCGGACGCCGGCGGGTGAGGCGGCGAGGGCCCGGCGGTGGCGATGGTGGCGGGCGCAGAGGTAAGGCGGCGATTCACGGCAGGGGGGGTGATGGTGGATGACGGGAATCCCCCGACTGCATCCCGCGGTCAGTTTTCCCTCACCCTCGCTTTCCTCACCCTCTCTTTTCTCATAGGAGAGGCTGTGCTCAACACCGCCTCCCCTTTCACATTTTACCTATGAAGGCATAGTCCGACTTCACCCCGATTCGTTCATCTAGTGTTTTAGGAGTAAAAAGTTAAGTTTGCATTTATAAATAGGACATATATGTAGACATTCTCGCGCCAGTCTTCGGAACTCTGGATGTCAAGGTGAGAATATTTTTGTGGTAGGTAATTTCGTGTTTTATTTTCAGAAACTTTAAGCGGTGGTTTTCAACGTCGACAGTACTCTTAAAGGACACGTAAATGTTTCTTGAAAACAGACAGAAGTGGATAAATTGTAATTGATCAATGTTATTGTAAGCAGACCGAAGGAAACGCAGAAATCAATCTTCACACTAAGGAGGAAAACAAAACGGTATACAGTTAGGCTACGCCGTTTTGGCGAGGTGGGTAAACTGCGTCGAAAAAGTTGACCACGGAATGCGGTCTGTATTCGCCCGACGGCAACGACGGGAGAGGAAGAGACGAGGGCAGTGGCGGTGAAGTAGGCGGCGGCGTCAGCGGAGCTCACGGCGGAAGTGGGGGCAGCGATGGCGACGGCGGCGGTGCCAGGGAGGAGAGAAACAGTGGCGGCGGCGGGGGAGGTCCGGCGGCCACAGGGGCGGCGGCTGATGGCCGATGCCTCGCAAACTTCTCGTGCCGCCGGCGAGGCCCTCGGCTTACGGCCACTGTGTTGCAAATATCAGTTACTCTGCCACGTCGTCCTTCCCTGCGGCCACTGTAAGCTCGTGGGATTCTGGAGGGCACTGCGGCGAAGTTTGGCTGCATCGTGGGTGTACTTTGATGTGAAGAAAAAGTGTAAACCAGGATATCAGTAAACAATGTATATTTTTACATATAATTGTCACCACCCTGTCACCTTTATGGACGCGTTTACACTCAGACATATGTTCCGCAGGCGTAAAGAATACCAAGTTGTGACCTTGTTACTAAGTAACAAATGCATTTTAATAGTTAATTAATTCAAAGAATTATCACCCCGCCCGGGATTCGAACCCGGGTCTCCTGGGTTACGCCCTGTAACTGGACGTAAACCAGGAGACTCGGGTTCATATCCCGGGCGGGGTATTAATTCTTTGAACAAATTTAACATATTTAACCTTTTCTCCCTATTCTGTTGTGTAGGGAGGAAAAATACTGAAATAACCTCAAGAATATGATTCCGAACATTAGTTGTAAAATCTCTGTTTAAGGTTCTTTTCAGTTGTAACTTGGCTTACGTATCAAGATTAAAGTATATTAAAGCTGTTTATTTTTATGTATTTATTTGTTTAGTCAAAAACAGTATGTGACGTATGTAAGAGAAAATCAATTGCGAACGTTTTCTTGAGCTCCAGAATCCCTTCCTCACATTATAACTAAAAATAGTTGAAAGATAGATAAAAGTTTAAAAAATAAAACAAAATAAATAAGAAAAATATTTTTAAAGCGCAAAATTAGCAACATATGCAAAACTAGATATTTTATTTCCCGAGTTACAGAAAACTTATTTGCATCTGCAGATTTGATTTTTACGCATTGCCAACAAAATAGTACCTTACTCTCAGCTCTACTCCTACCACTACAAGCAAAAGAAAAGCTCAACAAAACGTGCGCATAGTGAAGCTACATTTATGTGCAGAAGCAAAACAAGGAGCCAACTCGGCATTTGCTCAACGGTTCAGGGAAACTGACTAAAACCTGATCGAGATGAGAAATATAAGTTTTGTTTTAGTAAGATGGTAAGCTTTCAGTATTGTAGATTATTTAAGATAGATGCAGGTGGATAGGAGATACATGCAACTTTGAACCAGAAAAGTGATTAATATATAAGTAATGGATGGATTTTTGGCGCGTACTCCTCACTCTGGTACATTAGAAGCTTATGAGCTGAAATTTCACAAATACGTGAGGGGTAAAATCTAGTTGGTTCTTTCCGGAGAATATTAAGATACTGTAATTTTGGGATTAATTTGTTTCAAGCCCCTACGACATTTGTTAGAAATTACCTAAAACTTTTTCCATAACTTTGGTTTCTCGAAAAGAAGAAAGTGAAATACCATTATATATGTACAGTACAGTTAATTTTATTAAAACATCTGAGATTTAGGAAATTACAAAAATCTTTACATTTAAAACAACGATTGTTTTTGTTTAGCAAGTAGTTTTATCTTTCCACTCAATCAAATTTCCTGATATTTGCTTTAATTAAAAGTTAGTGGGCCTCAAATGATACAACGCTTGTAATTGTTAATCGGTTTCGTAATATGAACTCTAAATTTTATTAGTATCACAATTAATATAATGAAAGGTTATTTCCTGTCATTTGTTCATTATTTTGTTGTGTGTGTTGTATGTCTGTGTGTTGTTGTGCGTGTTTAACTATTGAAAGCATTCGACACATCCTCTTCGAGAAAGCACGTGAGTGAAAGGTTGTCATCAGAGATGTCAACAGAGCGAGTTTGTTTTCAGTTCAAAATGTGTTTCTAAATGAAAAGGTTATTGTTGAAATAAACGCAGCATCCATCAGTCGTCTAATACATACGAGCATTCACAAAAATATTATATTATTTATAATTATGTGTGGCGCATTTCGTATTTAAGTTAAAGTTAACGCAGGATTTCTTTGCATACTTCCATGCAACATATACATACGATCGTGGTAAGTACAAAAACATTTCCATTAGATTTTCAGAATTTTTTTTTGAATTTCACGTGAATGGTGAACAGTGATTGTATTGCATCAGAATTCGTAAACCTCTCTCATTTTATTAGTTTTGTAGTCTTAATACTGAACGACATGAAACAATGTTTGGGAGTTTTCTATTTTCCATATAAAAAATATGTAGAACTTTACCACGCTACTTCCCCCACATAAATAATTTTTCCTTGCTGCCCAAAATTTTAAGGTACATCGCAACTTACTGAGCCATTTGGCAACCATATTGATTCTTGCGGTTTGGATGTTTTCAACATAAATTCATGGAATTGTAGATATTTAAATGATGTTGTGCACTTCTTTTAAAATCCGAGTAATTAAGTATTAACATTAAGAGGAGGAAAATTTTCGGTATGCCGCGCATTCCCACTCGTTTTAATTAGCGAGTGACGCTTAATTAACGCTACATGAGGTTCATGAGCTAGCAGATTACTCCTGTAAAACTGAGCTTCCTTTTATCCCAATTGCTCTTCACTTTGATAATTTAGTTATCTGAAATTCAGCTTTTGGGTCATTCACTGTCAGAGGCGGCTGCTCCTTAAGAGCTCTAGAGCTTAAGAGCTCAGTTCCAATAAATATCGCCAAACAGGACTCTCATCTTACTTATACTGTCCCAAATATAATTCTCATTAGTAGATCACAACCACGAAAGTGACTTGCATTTCAAACTTCTAAAATCATAGCTTATATCAACAATTGTTGCACTGATACCAATTTAATTCAGTCAGAACGAATATAAATTTTGTTATATCTTGCAAAAAATTTGGAGTTTAGTTAAAATTTCTAAATATTAATAAATTATAAAATATTCACAAGTCACAATATATGCCTTATGTAATGAAAAAGTGTACTTAAAATATATTTAATTGTGGGACCTCAAATTTTCATCACTCTTAGCGTAATTCATTACATTTATCAATATCCTCTATATAAAGTACGCTAAGGAAAGATGAATTTATTTCTCTTGAACCATGAAGTGAATCTAGGACACTAAACCACATAGGTTTATTGCTGCTGGATACGAAATTATCCCTCGGAAATTCACCAGTTAAATTTAAACAAAAACCATGGACATTCCTTGATTATTGTGTGTGTTATGTGGATTACTAGGCAAAAATGCAACCCAATGTAACTCTTCTACTGACACATACCACGTAGAAGCATGAGCAGAAGAACAAAAGAAGAAGAAATGAACAAAAACAAGAAATCTATGCAAAATTAAATAAACGTATCTATGCAGAATTCAATAAATTAAATAGATTAGTGCTGGACCTACAATGCTACAATGAACAGTTCATTTTCTGTCCTGCATTTAGGATTCAGTAAAAATCTCAATTTACAAAGTGTGATTTACAATTTACAACGTGATTTACAAAGTGTGGAATGAAGTACTAGTCCCACTAGTGATGTATTCACATTATGTTAATCCCAAGACTGTGATATTTTGCTTATCTTTATAAATTTTATCCGAATTTCAGCTACAGGTCTCATAATTTTACTAAAAAAGAGAATAAATTATTTATTTCCCCCTGCGACGTTTTACATCACTCTCGCAAACAACCTATCGAAGAACATTAAGGAGGCTTTAGAAAATTTGCTACCCAGAACACTAGAGCAGCTTTACTTTAAAGAGGGGTGTCTGACGAATATAACGACTCTTCTGTTTTCCTTCTGATAAATGGTAATGGTTCTTCCACTTCGGGTTCTTCTCACTTTTGCCTCTTAGTGAAAGCATGTCGAAAGTTAGTTTTATCGTTCAATTGCGTCGTCAATTCTATTACAGAAGGAACAATCGATGCGTATTTAAAACTAGGGACATTTCCTTCGATCCTTAATATATTTTCACGTCGTAAATGACTGAATAAAGTAAATATTGATCTCAGTAGATAGTTCAATATAAAACATCCTTAATAGGCATATTTAACTAAAACACAGTACTTCAATTATAAACCATTTTCATTAATCATTAACCACTGTTTCAAAAGAAGTTCGGCGATTATTATATGCATTAGTAATGCTTCTTGAAACACTTGGAAGGGTTGGAACTTGCGAAGTATCAACAAAGCCGAAGGAAAACTTTTGAACTTCTTTGCTAATTTCAACAAAACTGTTTCTTTCCGTTTCACATCAAGCGCCACATTACAGCTGTTGCAAAAATATCATGCTTACTTTCACCGTCTCATTTGTTAAGTCTTATATTTAAAGTTTCTCCTCTTAATTTGACATTTATGATTTTCAGTTCTGAAACATTCCTACATTAGCGCTTTGATACCTTTATTCTTGACGTGAGCAAGGAGCGTGAAACTTTTAATTAAAATCTTTCGTCGTCTGTAAACACAAAACCTCTACAACAGGGATTCCCAACCTTTCCTTGCATCGACTCCCTTTAAAAGGATAGTTTGCTACATCCACTCCCTTACAATTTTTGTACAGTACACAGCAGAATACATAATTAAAACACAAAGAATTGGACAGAAATTATTTAAAGAAAATTCCCATACCAATTGTTGGGTACATACAAGTATCTCCATTGCCAATAATCAGTGACGCTTCCTCTTTCGAGTGCAACAGAGTTTCTAATCATTTTGCAATGGTTACAAGAAGTATATTATGTAGAGTGTTGTTTAAAAATTGGCCATAACATTTCCGCAGTGCCTGTTATTTTCCAACACGATTGAGTAATGTTGTAATTGCTTAGTTATCTCTTGAGTTATCTAAATATTCTAACGATGAACGATGTTAACGAAATACGAGTATTTTATTTTAGTATTTTATTTTTATTTGTTGTTTTTTTATTTGTTTATTAGATGCCTTGTAGCTTTGTATAAGAAAACAAATAAACAACAATTTTAGTCTTTGTAATCAGTGTCCTCTTCACCTTGAATATTTCGGTCAATCGCTGGTTCATATTCGACTAATGACCTCCTTAATGATAACTTAATGTTTAATTGTCCTCCATTAAAAATTTCATCGATCCCCAAGTGGTGGTTATTGACCTCATTGGGAAAATCTGCTCTATAAGGTGAAAACGGTATAAAGAATAGTTTAATAAATATATTTTACTTCCACCTTTGTGAGGTCTTTGTCTGTTGTTTCTTATATCAACCACAATCTGATAAGATATTCTTTTGTAACATACAGGATATTACATACTTATTAAAACATCAGTCTTATTAATAGATACAAAAATATAAATGTCTGAAATGTAGTAAATATGCACGCTCTTCAAATATTAGAAACGAAGCATTAACTATGTTTAAATCATTAACTCCACAGTATTTTATATTGTAACATTCATATAACTAGAACCTCAGTACGCCATTTAATGCCGATGTTTTGTTTTAAGGACAGACATAAAACATATTTCAGCATTAACGAAATAAACATGATAATTAACTCAATATCATCATTTAAGCACTTTTCAGATCATGGTAATTAATGATTTGGCTATTAGTGAAACATATAAAGAGATTTATCTGATGATTCTCTGCCGACAATAATAAAATATAAATGATTTCCATTCTTCCATTTTGAATTATTAGTAGAATTACAAATATTTTTTTCTAAATTCATATTTACCTGTGCATTTAATTGTTTAAGAATTTTATTTTAATTCCCTGATTCACTCTTCTGAAACATCTTCAGTCAGATAAAAAAATATTTAAAGTTTTAAAACAAATGATATATCAATGCTTGAAATGTAAGAAATATGCATCAAGAAAATACATACATAAATGTGACATTAGTTTGTTTTCCCAGTTACAAATGTTGAAATACATACAAAAAAGAAAGCCTTGTGTCTAGCGTAAACGAGAAACATATAAAGAGATGCCAGCATAATTTCCCGCATTATTGGAAACTAAAACTTGAAGTACTATTCAACAAATTCAAACGAATCGCCTGTGTTGCATATCTCCATTATTTCGAGTCAGGAACAATAGTCATTTTTTACTTTTACAAATGAATCAGACACCAAAAAATTAACTTTTACTGAATTTACAGCACAATACACAGCAATGGAAGAATACTTTTAGACAAGCTTGTCTTGACGAATAAGTGAGATAACAATTTTTTAATACCATAATAAGCGATCAACAGTTTTTAAAGTTAAAGAGGTGTATTTGTTAGTTCTAAGTTAAATACACTACATTCCTTATATATTTCATTGAATGCGAATATTATCTACATCAAACAATAGTCACGACTGCCAATAATGTGAAGAAATCTAAGCACGAAGTCTACAAGGAGGAGACTCAACTCCGGTGGTGGGGGTATGTACGAAAAACGTCGGCAGCTACTTGAAAAATAATACAAAAAAAACCGGGCCCCTTCGCCTTCAGCGACCTCACGTAGCAATTGAAAGAACTACGAAGGCTTTCAAAACAGCCAATGGCAGCAAAGCATCGTATACAAAATTTAATTCAAACATTTTTTCTACAAAATTATTTACTACTTACTACTTCCTTTTCAGCTTATTGTCTTCGGTTAAGCACATCCGCACACCGCCTGGTAGTCGGCGCCAACTGACCCACTTGGACCAAACGAATTTTGACGATTAGTGGCCGAGAAAAGCCGAGATAAGTTCCTTCTTTCGCCGCGTGATGTCGCTGAAGGCGAAGGGGCTCTGTTTTTTTTGTATTATTTTTCAAATAGCTGCCGACGTTTTTCGTACATACCCGCACCATGCCTCCAACACCGGAGTTGAGTCTCCTCCTTGTAGACTTCGTGAATCCAAGGTTATAATATCGCCATGTTGCCATTTTGCAAACTGCCAGCGCGACAAATGAAGCGCGGAAAATTCGAAGATTAAATTTCAATTTCTTTGCTGTTTTCGAAAATAGAGAGTTTGTCGAAAATGGGACCAACGCCACTTTCGTTACAGTTCTTTGTTACTTACGTGGAAAATTTGAAAATTGGAGCCATTAAAGAAAGTTGTTTACATTTTAAAAATTTGCTATATTTTACGCAAAATTACGCAAAAACTACTCAGTTTTTCCAAAAATTGTCTGTGTTTGAGATTGGTTTTTGATGAACTGATTTTATTATGAAAATAATTTTATCTTCTTTGTTGTAGTTGACAGAAGGCGCCAAAACAATTTTAAACTTTTGAAATATTTTCGAAAATTAAGAGTTCAATGAAAATACGACTACCCCACGGTGTAAGATCTTACACCGTGGACTTCATTTCTTTAAGTTTCTTCTGCTGTAGCAGAGGAAGAAAATTAAAGAAAACATTGGAGCCATTTTTCTAAAAATTTTTGAAATGTTGAGGCTTCACTCACAGCCCAAAATCATGACATTCATTTCTAATTGAAGATGTTGTGACATCAGTCATATGAGGGAATATGAATTTTGGTGAAAAACTGCTTACGATTTAACTGCTTGCGTTGTTCATCGAGTGACGGAAAGACGTGCGTCAATTCATTTTTCGGTATCAAGGACCCACCAAATATGGATTCCGACTTCACAACGTGAGAGAGGAAGTAATTTGCTACATTTAGGAACAGAATTTGTCTCGTTTTTTTTACCAGTGCCTAGGATAAGAATTGTGTTCTCAAATAATTGCAGTTTTTGACGTCATCATTACAATTGCTATATATTGCGCAAGCAGTAGGTGAGAAAGCAAAAAGTAAAACAGTGATTCTCGAGAGAAAGAACGTTAACATTCAGAAGTGGTATATTTACCACTAGCCCTCAATCCCATACTCAGAATTGAAAACGGCCATGACGCGAAAACATTTCGCGGTTGACCGCACAGACTAGATGGCTTTCAGTCACACCGCCCGCCTCGTGTCGCCCCCAGCAAAGAGGATCTTTTGGCAGCGTCCTTTCGGGCTGGGAAAGCGGGCCGGGCCCCGGGTAGTAGCAAAGGCAGGGCGGGCCGTGAGCGAGACCGCTTTTCGTCAGCTTATCACTTGCCCGCGTCACCGGGTGGGGGTGGGGGTGGGGGTGGAAGCGCAGGAAGCGATGGCGGTAGGGGGTGGATCGAGGGGGTGGGCAGCCCGTTCGATGTCAGCGCAGGCTTAGAGGCCCGCGCGGCGAGCAAGGAAGGCACAGAAGAAAGGGACACGTCGGAAAGGGCGGAGAGAAAAGGCGGGCGAAGGGAGCGAAAGGGACTGCAATAAGAAGAGATTGAAAACGATTTGAGTAATGAAAAACGGCGGCGACAAAGGTAGAATCGTGACAAGGGACCGGAAGGCGGCGAGATCCGAGCTTCTGAAGTGGTTGGTAGAAATGTATTGAATTAAAAGCGCGTAGGTGTGGGAACTGGTAGAACTGGCTCAAAAGGAGCAGTTAGTGGATTTCGTACAGAATTGATATTGGTAAATTTAGATTGCAATTATTCCTATGTACGCAAGGCTGCTAAATTTTTTTCTAGTGAGAACTTAAATTAATAGAAGTGAACGTTCTTTTTCAACCTTTGTTCTTTTAGCTGTTTATTTTGTAGATTACAATTAACCACATTCTGCGATGTAGTTGGGGGTTAAATTATTGGCCGTTTTTCCAAAAAAATTATATACAAAAAAATCTGTAGCATAATGATTTCTACCCATCCTACAATGTCTCCGGAAATTAAATGCTGTAACATGAACTTTTCATTTAATAATAACTAGTTGTCAATTAATTTCAAAATAATAGGACCAACAACATGAATTTCAACATACCCACATTTTGACACTATAAAAGATATTGGTATTACCACTGATTGTCTTGTCTTATACTGTCACATGACATTCAGTACAATACGATTCTGTCTTTTAAGCATGTAATCCACCTCAAATAATTGTAATTAAAATATTACAAGACCAAGAAACATACACATTGTTTGCAAGTATTAAAACATGATAATTTATTGCAAAACATTTTTTAAAGAACGGTACATGAATTGATGTAAATATTTAATATTGGAGTACATTAGAATAAACTGCAATAAAAAAGAAATATCTAGCTCCAATAATGAAGCAGTGGGATAACATTTAAAGGTAGTTGCATATCTGTTATATAAGCATTTAATTGAAGAATAAATAAATATATTTCTTCAATTTCATTCTTCAAATAGCTCGATATTTTAGACGTTTTCTTTCATCGACCGAGGCAGATCAGGCATCCATGTGCTACCACCGTGGCTTCGTGATTTCTCCATTCTATTACTGATGCGACTTATGGGTCCTTATTCTCGGTGTGAACCTTGTCAGTACGCCCAAGCTTAGTCATAACTAGGGCCTGGATCTTTATAACTTAAAAATTTTGGGAATATGCAAAATTGATGACCGAAATTACCGAAAATATGACTTTAAAATATTTTGGTTGCATATTCGAAACATTCAAAATGTTGCCGCTGCCCTTCTAATCCATATACATATATGATATATGAAATATGGACAACAATTAGATACAGTTGTAAGAAATAAGATAAGAATTAGGAAACTCTCTTTGAGATCACTGCAAGAAAATACGCGAAAATGCAATTAAAAAGATAAAAATATGAAAACAAATCGAAAATTTATGGAAAAAGATGACCATAATATGAAAAATCAACGTAAAATGACAAAAGGATTGAAAAAAGCCAAAATATGACAGTATATGACATGTGAAAATTGCATAATTTTAGTCGTTATAGTTAAAAACATGCATAACGTACATTTTCTTTGGAAATAACACAAAGAAAAAATATATCATGTCATAAACATCCAGCCTCTGGTCATGACGAAACTGCAGGAACTAGGAAAAGGTGTCTTTTGTCAGCATTGTTCACAGACTCACAGACCAAGATTTAACGTGACAATAACAAGCCAAGAATAATGAAATAAGATTGGACTGATGACGCATTGTATTTGAATCCCAGACTGAATTCGAATCCATGACTCTTCCAGTCTAGAATGACAATGCGTTTACTCCGTGGTGATGTCGTCCATCTGGGGCGAATAGATAATTTTAATTTCTCTTAAACTATAGTTAACAGATTTGACAGACCTTTCAGAACGCTACAACATCATTTCCTCTTCAATTTGAGAGCATTAGATGACAAGACTCACCCTTGTTACAGCTGCGAGAGGTCTTGCTATTCTAACAGAATATGTCTACTGAGTGCACTTTGCTCATAAGGGTATTAAAATTGTAGAATTAAAGGGCACCCGCTGTCAAAGAGAATTTTGAAGAACATTGCTATCAGACGAGAGGTTTCTTCTGCTGCGTCATATAAAATCAGACAGTCTCGGAGAAATTACGTCTGCCTTACAGGGTCGTTTCTAGAAATACTCTTGGATGTTCTAATGACATATAATACTAGGTAACGTCAAGTGAACTTGTTATACCAAAGTTCGCGGGTTCAAACCCGATCGAAGCCGTGGATTTTTAAGGGCGAAAAATCTTTCGTACCCCTTCCTTCGGAGGGGAAGCAAAGCCGACTGTCCCATGTCGTAGATTTACTGCATGCAAAAGCTCCTCAAGCCTAAATGAAGCTTCTGAGCAAAATCCAAAACGCCTGTTTGGTCACCTGAGTGATACCTTCTTTTTCTGTCAGACGGTGAAAGGAGCCTAGCGGAATTTGCGTGGTCAGGTGGAAGAGCCGGCCTCATGGCCAGAGAGTCACCACGGAAAATAAGGCATTATGTAATTAAATTCAATGTAACATCATAAATATATACATACAATCATGCATACATTCATGCATATACACATATGGATTTATTAAGAGAAATATTTGCGGCGATCATTAACCTGTAACCTAAAATGAAACTTTAAACAGACAAGTCGTCTACTTTTCTATTAAAAACCCTTCTACATTCTCTAAATAATCACGCATTACCTATATTTTCATTTTTAAAAATTCAGAATCTATTTGTTTATCGTGAATTTGTGAATGTCGTCAGAAAATGAAAAACATCAGTTCCAGCAAAATTAACGAACGAAACATTGCGTACAATGCAACTTCTGACACTACGACAAAAATTCCAACTTCATTTCGTTCTCCCCCTCCTCGCATTCCACTCCGTTTAACTAAAAGTATTTCCCTTCCAAATTGATCCGTTACATTTCAGTTGTACACAATGGTGGCAGGTCGTAAATACACTTCTCGGCGTTATATTTCAATCCCCCCAGCGGGAGAAAAACCAGATTCGCTTCTCTAGTTGAAATAACAGAGTTGTACGGCGTAAGCCGATATTTCATGCAACCAGCCGAGCGGAAAGCCTTTCACAGCCGACACATTAGCAGGGAGTGAGAGGGCCACGGAACGTCTACCTCGGCCGCTCGCCGGAGGATTCCACGAGGCAGCCCCGCCGATAAAAGTAGATGCGCGCTGAAATTAACTTCTTACTTGATGTCGCAGGAAAAAGAGCGCCGCTACTTTCCGTGAGATTGGCAGCGAACAAGGGGGCGGGGAAACGGGCGGGACCGGTTGCCAGCTGCGCAGATGAATGGCTCTCCTGTTTCTAGCGAATTCGTTAATGCTGGCGAAGAAATGCATGTTGAAGGAAGTGCGCGAATTTGTTTATTGATTTCGACGTAGATGTGTTTTTTTGTGAACGGAGGTTAATTGATTGTAAATGGAAATTGTACAAAATAACAGAATTCTATTAAAATGCTATTATGCAGAGAGAGTACTCAAAACGATCGATTTAATATTTCTTGGAATTTTTGTTAATTGCGTATAGCTTTTTGAAAATAAGTGATGGTGAAAGTGCGAATGGATCTTGGCCTTTTGTGTTATTCATTTTATAACTTCGAAAAATATCTTATTTCATCATGTTTTGTTATCATTGCTCACCAGTTATGCATTAATATTTTAATCCAATTTAATACCATCTATGTCAATAGTAGAGCCAGACAAAAAAACAGTTTCGGTAGTTCTTGGCGGCGAGATCAACGATTGCTATGTCCGGTAATGCAATGTCCGGTAATGCTATTTTCGGCACTGTTATTATCGAGAATGAACAATACTGACCGCAGACCTGATATCGTAGTGTTCTCCGAGTAAGCGGGAAAATAGACAACGATGAATAACGAGTATGGGAGGAGTCACCGGATCTCTCGATGCCGTGTATTGGACAAGCATTTCTATTAATTGAGTCGGTGAGTGAAAAAAAAATATCACTCCAAAATTGGCGTTTTCTAACTGAGACAGCCAAAATCACATTTAAACGTGGCTCTTCCTTATGAGTTGGAGAACACTACAACTAACACTTTTTAATTTACGAGGCTAGCTATTATTGTATTGAGTGGAAGAACGATATAACTCCTGGAATTATTTCGTTGTTCCATCTAATACTTTATGTTTTTCTTCTTCTTACAACTAGAGTTCGACATACTCGTATGTAATAGACTCTGTAGTCCTGCAATGTGATTACTGGAGGGAGTTATCATTGTTGGTTCAGTTGAAATAAGCAACGGTAGTTACGGATTAAGTAATTAAATGTATACATAATGTACGTGTTCGTGGACACTCCTTTCTACCATGCGACAAATCCTTTGGAAATGTCAAACGAGTCATAAGAAGACATAATCAGATTTATCTTCCAGAAGATTATTATGAGCATATGATTGTAAACAGACGCAAATTAAAACCATTTACAGTATCAGTAATGAAATATACAGATATAACTGACTTCAAATGCTGGTGGCCAAATTATTATTAAAAAACATGTTCAAGAATCTTAATTAACAAAACTTGTTCAATCAACTCTTCAAGAAAATATTGAAACCTTCTCAGTCTCAAACTATAATCAGTTAATCTATGACAGTTCTACACTATGTTATATTTTAGTTAGTAATTTTATCGGAGGACTAGTTACAAGCATTTTTCAACTGCTCACGCCTCACGTCACTAACTTCTCCAAACAAACAAACCTACAAGAAACTATTACCAATCAATGAGAAGATCATCATATTGCATCTTGAGAGACAAAGATAAGCAGAAATGATGATGAAGTTAATATTATTAATTAAATTAATTAATTTTCTATATCAGGATTCACTGCATCCAAGACAGTTTTCTCAATACTCTGACTCGGATTCACGGACTTATCTGTATTATGACAATACTGTTCTTAGCAAGCGTGAATATTCATCTGAAAGAGACAGACGCCTGTTTTGTATGATCTGGTTTTAGTACGATAGAGCTATTGACGACTTTTTGCGTCAGTTGTTCCAGTTTGCGTACTACATTTGCTGGATTTTTGTACAACTGAAAGTTAATCGGATCCAACTCGCCGCTTCCCTGAGTGATCCGTACGTGCATTTGCGAGTCGACCGCTTATACAAAGTATCTCGTATGCTTGTGATTCATTCTGCCTCTTCTCACATTCTCTTTGAATGTGCATCCCTATGTAACATTTTTCAAAACATTACGTTATAATCCATTGTATTTTCATGCATTGTGTTCATTTGGACCACTGCTTAATTACTGATCATGGACCTGACGAAAGTTCCAAGAAATAGCTCTTTAATGAAGATGAGAAACAATAGAATTTGTGATAAGAACTGTGTTTTTGTGTCTGTAATATGTGATGTGATGATGAAAAATATAACTGGAGGGTTTGATGGAAATATGCGATTTTGAGGTCCCTGATAAAAAAAGAGTGCTTTTAAAAAACTGTAGAACAAATTAGTATCTGAACACAAGATTTCCCCCCAAAACGTATATTACCGGACAGATTGAGTTGAATTCAATCATCTTTGATTTTCAAACGCACTTTCGTAATTTTAGGGTATTTGTATGACACCAATAAAATATTTTGAAATTTTTCTCTTCTATTTTGAGAAAAGTTTCAAAATATTGTTGTTATAGCATTGTTGATTGAATCTTTAAATTCTTACACTTTCTCTTTATTTTATGGGAAAACACCGGTTTTTCATTACACCTCTGAAATTTCGAACGTAGAAAACGTCGCGACTTTTAGGATCTTGCCCTAAACAATCATAAAAGCAAGAGATTCATTACTACACACAATCTATTCCTCAGTATGAGCACTTTAAGTAATTTCATATGAAGTGTTTTCAAAATATTCTGTGCGCATTTTCACTCGCCTTCTTATTCCCCACCCCTTCTTACTATGCCGAGCATTGCATTACCTTGCCATGTAACAACTTTAGAAAATTTTCATTTCGTTGCCTTTTTTTAAAAAATATTGTTTATCTATTCTTAAAAAATTGTTCTGGATTGATTAAAAATTACTTTAAAACTGCTTATTACTAATGAGTTACATCACTAGTGAGTAATGAGCCCAAGCAAAATGGGGTAAATATCGATAAGCAGGTCTCATTTCTAGCTCAGTATCAACTTAGCAATGAGTTATCTATATTACTAATTTCCAAACCGAAGAAGAGACGTGTCTCAGAGCGTAGCGCGCTGACTTTGCTTTCGAGAGGTACGAGTTCAATCCCTGTGCCATCCATCTCGACTGAGGTTTTCATGGTTTCCTTCGGTCATTCAGGGAAATGTTGGGATGGGCCACGGTGTAAGATATATAGGTGTGTCAACTAGCCGCCTTTTGGACAAAATGTTTGAAGCCAGTTTGAGGCTAGTTCCTCGCTTATCCATACGGTGCGCACAATCGAGTTGGGCATTCATGATGGCGTCTCGCGATTTAGTGGCTTCCACCAGAGGTTACAAAACTATTAAATCTATTAAATGGATCACCATCTTCTCCCTAAAATGCCCAAGTCGTTCGCAGTGCTTACATAGCGAGAACTGTGAGAACTAGCCTCACAGTAGCTTCAGTTTTAGACCGGGAGTGAACCCACCTATATCTCCTATACCGTGGATGGGCCTACTGAAAGGCCACGGCCGCGAAACAGGCGTCGCAAGCCGAATACGTTAACTATGTGAAGTCACGAAGGTTAAGCAAATTCGAGACATCGCGAGTTCCTGGTTGGGTGAATGACTAGGAACCCCGGGATCTAACGACGCCTAAGATGGCATTGTCCTTTACGAGACATATTATGGTAAAATCAATAAATACTAATTTCCAATGCCCGCAAGAAATAGGAAAAAAAGAAACTACTCAGTCTTCAGCAATGTAAGAGGTGTCTATGATTTCTTTAGATGCCCAGGAACTCGAGAAAAATCCGAAACAATAAAACAATTTCGATTTTGACTGAAAAATGTAAATATTTTATTGCATTCTTTCACCTAATCTCGTACTGTGCGTACCGACTGAATTCTCCACTGCTTAAAATACAGTTGACGTCATTTGACAGAGACGTTTCGAAGAGGATGCCCGCAACTATAAACATTTGCTATTTACGTGATACGTTATTGATAGGAACAGTAACTTTTTTGGTGGTCTTTATATGTAAGGAACTGTTGTATATAACTGCAGACTATTTTTGTTAAAATATTAAACTTACTGAAGTGTTATACGACGCTATTTACTTATTGTTTTTAAGCAATATGTCTGCTGCTATTTGTAAAACTATTTTGTGTTTTTTATTAGCATTTTTGCAGATGAAGTCCACTAGCTCAACCTATTATTGTTCTAAGGGTTGATATCAATAGTGTGACAGTGGAAAACAATGGACAGGATGATATTTACTCTTTCACATATCTGGAATATATACGATAAAATTCCAAAACACTATACTGAGAAAGTTGTACGTGCTTACGACTTCGAGGTAAAATTATCACAGGAAACGAGACACACAAATTAGATTTTTCAGCTTCCCACCCTTTGATGAAACCGCCAATTCGGGCACCTCGTCTTGCGTGAGTCCAAACTTTTATTGCGTGTTCTGTTTGCTTCGTACACCTACACCTCGTTCTTTCAACTTCCAGTCACGGCAACAGCGCAGGCGTATCCAAGCGGCAAAGAGCGCGTCGGAAATTCATTCAGGCACAGCGGAACTGCTTTTATTCCTTGCTCACCCTTTTTACAACATGACGGCATCCCTCGCAGGGTTACGTGTAGATGTGAAGGTAAACATCGGATTAAATGGACTGAGGAAATAAAATTCACGTTTGTGAAACGAGAAAGCAGAGCTTTGTGGGTCGTGTTTCTGTTGCGTTTCATTGTCAAAGATTGTCTCTGAAGGAAGAATACAATACGAGGTTTAGCTTTCTGGTTGTTCATTTGGACATTTCCTTCGTGTTAGATTTTGGTTATAAATGCTCCTTGTGCATGTTCCTTTGATAAATCGTTGATATACTCTTTACCTCAACATACTGTAACTTGTAGTTTACATAAACCGTTTTTATATTTTTACGTTTACATATACTAATTCAGATTGTCTTGATGTCGATGAGGAGCATTTGTACCACAACCACAGACATGGATTTGTGTTATTTTGGTGCCAAGCAAGCAAATGTAATTAATTTTAATATCCATCGAATTACGAACCAAACCATTTAAAAAATCTATATCAAGGTCTTAATGTCTATTAAAGAGTGCTTTTCTCCATAATCATGGAATTCATATTCAATGCAAATATAATACAAACTCAGTTACTTTGTGCAGTCGTTTGTTATGTATTTAATTGTCTAATAGCCCATGCTATTAGGTTATACAAATGTAATAACATAAAGGTGATTTGTATTCACTGACTATTAAGTAAAGTCCCAAAAGGAATTCTCGGAGACACAATTTTATTGTTTCAGGATATGCGTTCTGTTTATTTCTACTACAAATTGTTGCATATTGCTGGTGGAAGTTTGAATCATATTAATACAAGAAATTAAAATACTTAATTGCACGAACTATTAAAAATTTAATCGTGTTTCTGTGAAAGACAAAAATTTTTAAACACTTGTGGTGCAATGACATGGAAGGTGCGAAGTTCTTGGATTAAACTTTCTTCAGAAGTTATCTACTTTGCTAGTTAATCATTTTCCCACGATATGACAGCTTTCATTTGATGTCAAGCCAAGTCATAAATCACGTACACCATAAGGCATTACATCAATTTTCGTTATCTAAAAGAGACTTTCTTTCGTGAATTTCATTTTTGACAGTTTTTTTCACTGTTTGACACTATCCAGTCATTTTCCTTCTCTAATACTGACAGTAACTCGTTTTTCTAGTGATGCTTAGATGGTCATTAAGATCACGTTGAATTTTACAAAATGCTAATAGCATTATAGGTATCAATGACTTTTCTAGACATCGGGAAAATTATTTTTACTTATTTCTATACCCTTCACATTTACTAATGTTCATTCAGTAAACGTGATGTATTGAAGAAGCTAACGTAATACAATTTTTATAAACCATACTCTATGGTTTGGAACTCAAAGACGGTGATTTTAAAATAATAAGAATACATTTATATAGGAATAAGCTGTGATTAAACAAATATAATATTGTCATTTTACAATCGTAAGCAATTTATTTTTATTGTTTTTTTGTTTTTTGTAGTTATAATTTACAGCTGGAATTTAAAAAAACACTCATTCATTCGTTAATGGCATGTTATCCCAAATATTTTCTATTATTTATGCTTACTTATATTATGAAAATATCCAATGTTATTGAGAAATATTAAAGTTAATGTTTGAAGTTTGTAGGCAATTTGTTTTATGCCACTATTTAATATGAAATGAAAAACAGCTACTAAACACACTTGTATAATATTTTCAAAAATTTATTTAAAAAATGTATATAATAATAATTCTGTCTTTTCTTTTAGTATATATGGCAGTTAGTATCACAATTCTATGACAACAAAGCCGTCAACGAGTTAAGTCTTTCAAACTGTTTATTATATTATTTTCAGTCTGTGGAGGTGACAATGTAAAATGCGTTTGAAGGCACTGACGGAATAATTGGATAAGATTTCCCATTGATTCACTATTACATTTTTCCACAATTCAACTTTCACTGGTAACTGACATAATAATTAAAAGTATTTATGAAATAAAGTACTGAACGTAATCCTTGTTTCATTGTAAATAATTTTTGTTCTAGTTTATAACGGTTCCAATATAGTTATGAACATATTAACGGGAATGGCGAACGCCGATTGCATAACGTTGTTCCTTTAACGTACGAGCAGTTTCATCGCAATATGGCAAACAACTCGGAAGGTGCTAATTGATTGGTGTATTCCGGGGAAAGCATAACAAATCGCGTGCAGCGGCCGGCGTGGCGTCGTGGCGTGAGGAAGGGGTGGAAGGGGAGGAAGGCAGCGTTCCGCGCGCACCTGGCGGTCCCCTCCAGCGCCATCTCCCGGGCGCACTTCATCCGTCGGCGAATCGAATCGTGGCTCCCTCCGGTGCATATTACCGCACGCATTGATCGTAATTGAGATTGAGCCTGTGGTCGGGGCATTAGTCGATTGTCTCGAGCGGCGCCCCCCTCCCACTCACCGTCGCCTCTCTGTGCGCTCCCCTCGCGTCCCTCCCCGGGGCCGCGCACGTGGCGGCCCGCGTCTGGCGCCAACGCGGTAACGAGGGATGTTCGCTGCACCTGCTGTCACTTCATTCGGCGCGCGGTGCTAGATGCGTGCGTCGGCTCGTTTAATTGCCGCGTTTACTAGGGGAGAACGCACGCGCAGTATTTACGTGCTTTGGCGTTGGCGATTGCTGTCAAAGGGCCAGTGTGGAGTACTTTGTCTCTGATGAGGCAGAAATGTATTTCCAAACCTGTGTCAAGGGTGCCTGAATAAGTTTTCACTGACGGCTCTTCAATTAAAAATGAAAAAAATTAAACTATTTTTGTTTTCTATATCAAAATCGTAAAAAATCCTTTTTCCATTGCTATAAATGAAGATATTCAGGTGTTTTCTCTTTGTAAGATGAGTATAATTTAAAAATAGTGGGTAAATCAGTGGTTATATTGACAATAAAAATAACAAGTTATTTTCAGATTCATTTAATTATCAGGATCAAATAGCTCTTTCTACGAAAAATTTAATTTCAATTTGTTCTTGAAACTTAATTTTTTTCTTACTAAAAATACCGTTAGTAATTTAGGCATGCGGAGAAACATCTACATTATATGATTAAAATACAAGTGATATAAATTTTTAATGTTTCTTGTTCTTCATGAAGTATTTGTTGTTTCGTAATCGGAGGCACTACGAGTATATCAGGTATTACCATAAATATGAAGTTCGAATTTGGAATTAAATATTGGAATATATAATTAACTAATACTTTAAGAATAGTAGGAAATGGTGTGGCATTTACGATGCCTTAAGAATGTTTATATGAAATCAAATCATTTTGCAATAGCAGTGTGTTATCCAGTGTACACCTCAAAAACTAAAGTCATGAAAACTTATCAGTATTACCTAACTAATTTTGCATATAATCTTCAATAACGAAAATATCTGAGGATATTTTGTCACAACTTGAGCTACTGCCCTAAATTAATGAAACATTTAGGAAAAGATGTGTTTTGTAAATGAAATGCAGAATAAAATTTTGCCAAGATATAAAACAATTGCATCCGGAATTTAGACGACTGGAACTCACACGTATCATTACTCACATGGTAGTTCTGCTCCCAGGCAGGGCACAATGCATTACCGGAGAAACAACGGCTATTCTCTAGGTAATTGAAGGGGAGAGTAAATACGTGTGCAAAGGGCTTTACTGGACATTGGCCGGCGAACCAATTACATGTTTATCTACAATGGATGAGGTCTATCAACAGATGTGGTCTCCCTCCTACATTCTCTCAAACGCAATACAACTGTTGAATTCAATACGTGAAGGCGTAATCTGGAATAATACTTATAATGAATTCGTATTTCCGAACCGTTTTGCTTCTCTACATTACACTATGGCACATTTAATTTACAAGTACTTGAATATATACAAATGATTGTCAATTATAATGAAGCACTTACAAATTGAATATGCCTTGATTGTTATCCTTGAATTAGGTCTAAGGAATCACATCTCCTCCTCTTTGACTTGCAAATGTTTTACACAAGATAAAGTGAATTCGTTAAACTCATCCATATTCTTAGGAACTAATTTAAAATTAAAGTGTCATTACTAGATACGGCTTTCAATGTACCATAAATAAGCCAAAATAATCCCAACATTAGCACTGATTACGAAAAAAATTCTTTGGGCTAGATAGTGTGTCGTGTTCTGGAAACTATCTTCCTTTCGGACGATCACTACTCCTATGACCGGCTGGTTTATATTTCTTTGACAATCAGAAATTCCATTACTACACATAAACTCCAGATGACAATTCCAATTCATTTTATAGTAAAATATTATCTTCAAGCTAAATGACTGCAATTTCTTGCGTAGTATATTTTCATTTCTAATCGTGTTTCCTAAAGAGAATACCTTCTCTGCTCGAAAAGTACTCATTTTTGCGAATCTGAGTTGATTTAATACTCTTTTTGATTGATTCGAAGTCTCGCTTCCATATATAACTATTGACACTGTCATTGTATAAAAAATGAAGCCTAGTTTCCCTTCTTGTTTTATTTTTTTAGGTTTGTGTGAATTGTGCCACAAATATGTTTAATTTTATTTGTTGTTTATTTCTCACATCGTCGTTAGGGATAAAAAATACCTCACAGCCCAGGTAATTAAAACAAAGCACTTTTTGTAATGTTTCCCATTCCTCACTATTTGTGATGTGGCAAGTTTTTATCCATAAAAAGCCACCACTATCGTCATGTCCATACGTATTTTATGGTTGTATTATTTACATCCATTTTGTAATTTATACATCCTTCTTTGCAACAATTCGTCATTGTGCTGAACCATAACCACATCTTGCGCTTAAGCAAAATGGTTGACTTTCATTCCGGCGAGGTTCAGTTGGATTCCCGAATTAAAAATGTCTCCACTTGTGAAAAATATCAAGGTATGAAATAAACAATTTTGGAGTAATACAACCCACTCTAACACGTTTATTTGTTTGAGCTTCTTGCATCCATATTTTACCAATAGTAACATCTGTCATGCCTTAGTACAAACTTTTAACAATACTGATACGATAAAAGATAATCCTCGTCTAACAAGGATCCGGCCACGTCAAATGCTGTGGTGATTATTCTCGTACGTGTAGTGCATTTTTTATCGCGAGAGGTGACGGTGATCACCTGATGGATAGTGAGATCTCGCGCCGACATACAGGATTACAGTATCTCCCAAAATAGGAGTAGAACCCCAGCTGCGACTACTTATAAGCTCCCGACTGGTCTCAATATGCGTGGTAATGTGAAGCATGTAAGTGTAAGTGTGTGTAAGGAAGACGTGAAGATTGGACAAGGGAAAGAAAGGAAAGATCGCGCGCGATCCACGGCCCGTCTGTTAGGATATTGCTCCGACATTCGCTTGAAACTGATTGGAAAATGTATGGAACGCTATCGATCAGAACAGCCGGCCGGCAGAAGTTTCCTCCAGACAAGTGCTGAATTCGACTTAGCTATGTATCTAGTGTCGAAAATCCTTCTACCGTCGGAACTGAAACCACAAGAACTGAGAGGCACTGCGGTGACATCAGTTGATGCCCTGAGCAACATTAACCAGTTTAATACATTGCACGTCCTTTCAATGGGTGTACTGACGTTACATTGTAAATCGCCGATATCTTACGCGTTGGAATTTACTCTGAAGAATTACTAATAGAAGTGATTCCTGCAAGGAGAGGTGGCGAACAGAAGCAATCCGCTAGGAACACGAAGGGATCCGTCGCGAATCGATTCCCGAGACCGGGTCGCATCTTTCGCCGCCGCATAGGTCGTTTTGGGAGTAGGGACCTCCTCTTGGCGGACGCCGAACTCAATGAAACGTGAGATTGCTCCTGCTCTCTCTTCCTTGGCTGCGCCGCTGAGTTAAATTCTTAGAGGAAACGCCAGATAAGAAACGACACCCATTGTAAATTGAGATGAGGATAATTACACAATTCGAGAAGAACACGGCACGCAGATGATAGCTCCAACAGGCCGGAATTGTGTAAAATGCTTGAATTTTTAGTGAATCTGTGAAATCGGTTATTTATTGAGCAAGTCTGTTGGAAGCGGAACTTCAGAACAGGACGATTTTAAATGTTTTGGGGAGTGACTAAAGTTTTCTAGGTGAGAAAAATTACTAATAATAATTGGGTAGTTATAGAAATTAATTTCAGTATTTCTGTTGCAATTTGAAAAACGCGCAACCAAATGTAGAATTAAATATGGAACATGTATTGTAATTTAGTTTAAAATACTTATTATATAGATTAAACCAATAAGTTGCATAATTTTGAGTTTATTTACGATACATTTATTTTGTTTTGCATTTTCATCGCTTTACGTCCTCGAAAACGATTTTTTTCTGATTACATAGACAACTGAAAAAATAGTTTCAGTTATTCCTCAGAGAAAATCAATCTCATACTTTTGGAAAAGTTTCTGTAAGCCAAGCATTTCCATTAGTTCCAAAAATAATCGTTCATAAACATGAACTCTTTCCACCAGTATGTTTTTTTAGGTTTCTAGGAACAAATGTGCGAAACTACTAATAGTTTTCACTACATCACTTGTCAATATTTTCAGAAATCTGTTGTCTTCAGTCAGAGAGAAGAACTCTTACTATCGTTGTGTTGCATCTATGACAATCTCGAATGTATTTTGGGACATTTTGTCGCTTGTAAGTTTAACAACAGTATTCTTTTTCGAGGAAAACTCAGAAGAAATTCAGAAAATATTTTTATGAAACATTAAAAATCCGTAGTGTTATATAATAATTCTACATTTTCTGACGAACAGAAGTTTTATTTATTAATTACAATAAATATTTAAATAAATTATTTTCAAACAGATTTTCTGCATTAAAAAACAAAATTAGTCGCAAAATGACTGCCGAATGAACACTGAGAGAATAACTTATTTAGAATTATTTACATTCATACAATTGTTATTACTCTACTATTTTTTAATTACTGAAAATAAAGTTTACCATTTTATAAACGAAAATTATTGACTATAACAACCAATAAACAAAGTCTCTAAATTTAAGATTCTAAAGTTTTCTTGAAATTATTGAATGAAACTGACTCTTAGTAATTTCATTCGCATAAGACACATTCGTTTTTGATGCATCACTCATTTACTGAATGCGCGTGTAATTTCTTTTTTTGCAACATAAACTATTACATATTGTTAAGAAAATTGCTGAGGCAACAGCTTAGAAAAATAAACCAAATAACACGTTAGATACCAATCTAGTCACCAGAAAACGTATCCTCCCAAGAGTTACATCGAATTTCAACTTCTCGAATGCTTGCGGCTTTATCTCCTAGAAAAAGTATCATCGTTTTCTCGAATCCTGGGAGAGTTTTCTCGAGCTCTGAACCGGTTTTCCGGCGATCACGCCCGGTTCATTCGATTTCCTCGATTTGTTGGTCTTCCCGGAACGGGCGGGTCCGAAGCGGTGGGCGAGGAAACTCCAGGGAGTGCCGGAATGATCTCGATCTATCACTGCGCCCGTCGACAAATTTGTTTTAAAGAGCTACAAGGAGTGGTAAGAGGCAGGAAGCAGACAGAGAAGGAATGGCAATAGAGCAACGGAGCTGACATCGAGTATGGGAAACGAGGCGCGGGAGAAAAAAATGGACAGGTTTCCCAGTATAAGTTTTGGGTGCGAGAGCGGATAAAGAAGTGAGAAAAAAGATCTGAAAATCGTGGGTAATTTGTAAAGAAGATGATAGCCAGAGGGAAAACAAGGTGGCGATGGTGATATCCGTGAGAGAAGTAAGCAGGTAGCAGACGATGAGCGTGAGTGGGATATAGCAAGCATAGATAAGTATTCACAGAGTAGAAGGGGACGAGTAAAATAGAGTTGTAAAAAGTGCCACTGAGAGAGCTGCAGTTCTGAGAAGATTAGTACGAGGTAGCGATCTGAAGATGGGAAGTAGGACTCGCCTGTTGGGAAGAGGGGAATGTGAGGGGGCAAGCGAGAGACGGCAGGAGGGAGGCGGCGTGTTAGAGTCGGTGAGTGGGAAACGGTGAGTCGATTGAGGCGAAAAGCGTCGAGTTGGATGTAACGATCGGAATTTGCAGAGTAGGAAGCGGAAGTAGCAAGCGGAATTGACAGGGAAAATATCGGTGGGAGGAGGGGGAGGAAGACGAGAGAGAAGACGGGAAATGGAGGACAAAAGGTGTGAGAGGGAGAAGGTGAGGGTGTCAGACCTGAAAATCAGGAGGTGATAAGTGGAAATTGCTGAGGGGGAGGAGGTGAGTAGGAGGCAGAAAGGAAGAGGTGAAAATGAAAAGTTACGTAGAACTTGACGAGCAGAAAGCAGCAACAGAACTTCGCAGAGTGAGAGTATACATTTGGAAACTAGTGAGAGAGTGATGGAAGTGGGGAGAGGGGGATGGATGCTGGGGGGAGGTATGGAATGAAGAAAGTGAGCGACAGACGCTTAAAAGGAGAGATGCTGAAAAGAAGGCATGGAATAGGAACGGAGAGTCGATGGCGGCGAAAAGTGTCAGAAGCGATGATTTAGACGTGATGAATAGGTGGCAGCGCGTAAGCGGTGAGTAAACCGCGGCTAGTAGGATGCGGCGAATATGAGACGGCAAGTGGTAAAGAGGCAGCGGACAGAAGGAGTAAGTAGGAGTCGGCGAGTAGGAGGCAACGGGTGGGAGGCGGCGAGGACGAATAGGATGTGCTGAGTCAGAGGTGGCGATAAGAGGCGGCGAGTAGGAGGCTGCGAGATGGAGGCGGCGAATAGGAGGCGGCGAGTAGGAGGCGGAGCGTAGGAAGCGGCAAGTAGGAGGGGGCGAGTAGGAAGCGACGATTAGAAGGCAAATAGTCGGCGGCGAGTAGGAAGCGCGGAGAGCGCGAGGTGAAAGTGAGTGCCAGGAACAGGAGGCAGCGAGCGGGTGGTTGAACCAGGACGCAGCGACCAGATGGTTGGGAGCTGGGGAAGGCGAGCGCGATTCACCGAGCGAAAAGCGAGGAGCAGCAGGCAACACCGAACCGAATCTAGTGCGAGGGGGAAGAGCGGGCGGCGGGCGGCGAGCGGCGGGCAGTACGGGTGGCGGCGGGCGGCGGGCGGCGGGCGGCGGGCGGCGGGCGGCGGGCGGCGGGCGGCGGGCGGCGGGCGGCGGGCGGCGGGCGGCGGGCGGCGGGCGGCGGGCGGCGGGCGGCGGGCGGCGGGCGGCGGGCGGCGGGCGGCGGGCGAACGTGCCGCCCCGGGCGGCGAGGGGGCGTGGCCGCGGGCGAGAGAGCTGCCACGCAAGAGGAAGCCGGGGCGCGGCGCGAGTTGCCGGGTAAAAAAGTTTGCGTTCAATTTATCACTTGTTTGACTCCTCGGAGGGCCCCGAGCCGTGCGTTCGCTCGCTCGCTACTCGCGTCTCCGGCAACTCCGCGAGACGACGCGTCGCGCGTGAGAGCGTGCTCCGCGTATCGTTTTCTCGGCGCGTCTTCCGAGAAGCGCCCGGCGACACTTTCGCCTGCGGGGATCCCGCTGCCGCCTTCTCAAGAAGCTTCGGATTCTGCGGGATAAAAAACAAAAGAAAGGACGCCTCGTGTTGGAAAGAGTGTAAGACAAAAAAGGGAAAGGATAGAAGAACAAGAGGATATTCGAAAGAATGCTGTTACGTAAATAGTTTTTAAACGTAATCTATAACGAAAATATACATTGAGTGATGTAACAGAAGGTGTAACAAAGTTTGACTTCGGAAGCTAAGATTTTAGTTATCTACGTATATTTGATATTTTTATTTGTAAGTATATTTTGTATATTTGGTTATTTTAGAGCCCATTCCAAATCAGGAAAGAGTGTAAGAAAAAAAGTAAAAGGGGATTAAGAGATTATTCGACAAAATGCTGTTAAGTAAATAGTTTTTTAAACGTAATATAATTTCAAGAAACAACTACATTGAGTGATGTAACAGAGGATCAAATCAAGTTTGAATTTAAAAATCATGGGATAAGTTTCATAAAAAAAATTTATTGGGTTATATTAGAGCACATCTCGTATCAGACTGTAGTTTTCAACGTAACGTTTACATTAAGTGACGTAATAGAATGTCAAATCAAGTTCGATTTTGGAAATTACGATCAAAGTTGTATAAAACACATGTATTTGGTTATTTTAGAGCCCATTCAAAATCAAATATCTCAAATTACTTTTTGAGGTCTCAGGCAACTTTTGCCCACGGGGTCCCGCGCGGCCCTCATTCTCCGGATTCTGTGGGTTAAAAAGAAAAGAATGGAGATCTATGATATGTACGATCTCGTACGTAATATGAGAAACGATGGAACAAAGGAAAAAGTGAAATTAATGAAGAGCAAGGGGATATTCGACAGAGTGATTTTATTTAAACAGTTTTCAACATATTGTTGAATAGCATAACACTTGCTTTCGACCAATTTCAAAGCCTTACTGAATGTGCGGATGCTGTAAAAATGCCCTACAGTTCAAAACGCAGAACAAGAAAATCTCATAATAACAAAAAAATATGACTTTACTTATTGTTTTGTTAAATATCTTTAACGAGGCTGAGAAAAAAAGTAAAATGACTAATCGCTAATTTGGTTTACATTGAATCAATAGAACTCCAAATAAATTTCGACTTCGATTCTAACTTATCTAAAACATTTAGGTTTGGTTATCTTAGATCCCATCCCAAATCAGCCACCTCAATGCATCATCGGAGAGGTGCCCTGTGACATTTGTGTCTGCAGAGATACGCGTGGCGCAGGTTTCCAATAAGCTAAGGATTCTATGGGCTGAAAAAAAGAAAGGATATCTAATGTTGGAAATAATGGAGGAGAGAAAAGGGAAAGTGATATAGGACGAGAGGATATTCGACAGAATGCTGTTATGAAAGCAGCATTCTTGCAAATATTCCAGAACATCTACACTGAGCGACGTAATCCAACGTCAAATAAAGTTTGACTTTGGAAACTATTGTCTAAATTATCAAAAACATACGTATATTTTGGTTATCTTAGAGCCCATCTCAAATCGGTCACCTCAAAACCTCTTACGAAAAGCACTCGGTAATATTCTCGCCTAGAGGGATACTCACAATCCTCGTTCTCAAGAAGCTATGTATTATACTGGCTAAGAAAGAAAAGAGAGGAGGCCTCATGTTGGAAAGTATGTAAGAGAGAAAAAATGGAAAGTGAAGAAGAAAAAGAGGATATTTGACAGAACACTGTTACGTAAACAGTTTTCAACGTATTCTACGCAAGTTACATAGAGTGACGAAATAAAATCAAATACAATTTTATTTATGAAGCTATGAACCAAGTTATTTAAAATATTTCAATACTTAATTATCTTTGCGCACATCCAAAATCACTGTATTGACTGTAACTTTTGAACATATAAATACGTAGCAGATTGACGCACTAGTCTCTTACGAACAATTTCTGTAGTGGAATTTCTTCCTAATCGAATCATATTAGCGAGACACGCTGCAGAACAATTACTCAACTCGTAAACGATATTTTACAACAATTGCAATAATTTTGATTGGTGGAGTGATGTCGCTGCATTGTCCTGCAGTACACCTGAGTTGTGCGGGTTGTCTACAAAGTTAAGTTTGCCTAAAAGAGGATATACACGTACTGCGATGTCTTTTTTGAATACAATTTTCATATATTTCATATATGAGTCATTTCCGACTGAAAAGCCACCAGTCTACATTTCACTATGACATGAACATGTTATTTACCTCATTTTACTAAGCTTTGAGCTGCAGATTATGCTTATGGTGAGTAGAATGAGAAAGTTTACTTCAAAGTGTCACAAAAACTATATATACATGTTCTCTCTCTCTCTCTCTCCATATATATATATATATATATATATATATATATATATATATATATACACACACCTTGTTCTGACGCAGGTAGGCAATAAGGAAATTAGTGAATTTATGAGATTGTTAATCGAAAAAGACCTCCATGTATCAATCAGGAATGTGTCAATGTTCTGTCTCCCGCGGCCGATGTTCATGAATTGCAAGACGTTTCCGCGGATGCAAGTGTTTGTGGCTGGTAAAGTATTTTATCGAAGATGTGAGGCGGTACGGAAATATTCGAAGATCATACAAACCACTTGCTATATTGTCCGTTCCTCAGAGTACCACGAGGTGGACAAATTATTGTTTATATAAAAAAATAAACATTCTTACTTCGGAAATGACCAACATTAAATTATAATTTATACTTGGAACGCACAGAATTGAGATAGGATTTTATTAATACCCAACTTCTTAGAAATTTGTAAGGGAGCATGATTATTTATTTTACCTTTTTATCTCAGCTCCGTTACATATATTAAACAAAACAATACATAAATTGTATACTTGTTTTTGTATATTATCATATTTTCTTGTTTGTCTTTTTGCACTTTAGGGCATTTTACTGCATCCATACAACCACTAAGCTTTGAAATTGGTCGAAACTAAGTGTTCTGTGAAAACCACTTATTGAAATACCTCACCGTTTAGAAATTATTGCAAACCGTTATAGTGAGAAGCCTCAAATACTCAAAATAATATTATAGTAAGATCATATACGACTTAGAAAAGATCATCTACATAAGTGGATAACAATTAGTATTATTTTATAAGTATGAGAAACGTTGGTCGTGTCGAGAAACGTTGTTGGTATGTGCCCATTGGTGCTCACAACCAAAAAACCACAGCATCGGCATCAGAGTACGTGCTAGAGCTTCCGAGGTGAAACGGCCAGAAGCTGTTGGGCTTGCCTCTCCGCATGCGGTTGCGCCGGTGGCGACGGGGTTCGAAGGGCCCTGCAGCATGAGCATCTGCTGTTGTTGGGCGGGGCGGAGACGCGAGAGCCTGGGGCGCGGCACGGCAACTCGACGCCTCCCCACCGCGCGCGGCGGCGCGGCGCTGATGAGTTGCGGTCGAGCGCCCAAGAGAGGCCTCGGCTGCGAGAGCGCCGCCGCCGCGCAGGTGCGCCGGGGATCGACGCCCGATGCGGGCAATCGCCGCTCACGCCGTCGCCCCCACCGCCGCCGACTCTGCTGGCGCCGCGTCTGGTGCAATCGCTGTGCCCGTCGCACCCTGCGAGCCCATTGACACCACCGTCACAGTCCCCGCGCTGTCTCCGTGTCTCCGACACCCCAGCAGGCTCCGCCGTTACCGCCGCTCCCGCCGCCCCCACCACTCCCGCCACCCCCGCCGCCCCCGCCGCCCCCGCCGCCCCCGCCGCCCCCGCCGCCCCCGCCGCCCCCCGCCGCCCCCGCCGCCCCCGCCGCCCCCGCCGCCCTCGCCGCCCTCGCCGCCCACGCCGCCCCCGCCGCTCACACCGCCCACGCCGCCCCCGCCGCTCACATCGCCCCTGCCGCTCCCGCCGCCCCCGCTGCTCCCGCCGCCTCCATCATCCTCGCAGTCCCGCCACACCAAACGTCCCCACCATCTCCGCTGGCCCCAGTGTCTCTGCCATCCCCACCGCACGACTCCCCCATCGTCCTCGCCATCCACCCGGTTCCTCCGTCTCCGCCATCTCCGCCAACTCCGCCGCCGCAGACAGCACCAGCGTCTCCGCCATTCCCGTCACCCCCACATCCCCGCCCTCCCCGCCATTCACGCCACTCGCTTAGTCACCCCATCCCATTGCCCCGACACCCCATAGTCCCCACCATATCCGACGTCCCCTCCGTCTCCGCCATCCCTGTCACCCCGACACCCCTTTCCCTGCCATCGCCGTCGCCCCTTCCTTTCCGCCGTCATCTCCGCTGTCGCCCCCCTCCTCGGAGCCGCCGTCCTTCCTGAAACAGTTGGCCTCAAAGCTTTTAAGCCTTAGCCGTCTCGGTCAGCCCCTCCGCCAACTCTGCCAGCCTTGCCATCTCTACCACTCCTGTCACTGCTATTTTGCAGCCTCCGTTATTGCGACCACCGCGCCGTCACTTGTCCCACTCGATCTCACCGTTCTCGCTTCAGTAGTTGCAGTTATTCTCCCGACGATGTTTACACACGTACCCCGCAATTGCCTCTACTACTTTCTCCACACCATTCCTCACAACGAGCCTGTTTCCAACATCTACTTCCCCAACTATTGGCCCTTCCCCGACTCTCTCTCTCTTCTTCCCAATTTCACGTGACGTCACCCAAAGGCGCTTTCGCCGGCCACCGCTTTCGCCGCCTCCACCTCGCACTCAGCACCGTCTCTGCCACTGCATCCCCGCCGTCTGTATCGCGTTTGCGGGCGCGCCGCCTCCATCGCCGCCAGCGCGCTCTGTCCCAAGAGGGCGCCTCCGTCGCGCCGCTCGCCCGCCGCCGCCGCCGCCGGAAGCCAATCGCTTCGGCTTCCTCGCCTCCCGAGAGTCGTCGCCACCTGGACATGACCGCTGTGCCGCGTGTGTTAACACCCTCTCCGTAAATTGGTCTCTGCACCTGCGTTCCGTCACGTAGCGATTGCTGTTGGAAATGCCTCAAGTGCTACTTGTCACTGCTGTAGTATGTTCTTGTTGTGTACTTAGACATTCACTTCGGATGCTTAGAATATATTTTTTTCTGTATTTGCGCTACGGTTTACGCCTTCTCATAAATTCTGTTAACTTAGTCACCTATTGTTTCCTTGTTTCCTTATTTCTACTACTTATCAGTTTCCTTAAGATTTACGGTAACAGCTTTTTATTTCATCATTGTATTACTTGCGGTAAAATTGCACAACATTCTGAATTTACTAGGTAAATACTGAAAGTTTGTTTTACTTCAAAATTTCTAAGTATCTCGTTTTTATCTCTTATTTTCTCTGTATATTTAACATTAGTACATACTACTCTCTTTCTTGCTTTATCTTCTCTTATTATTCATGAAATTATCCAATCTACAAAACATTTGTATCACTGCACAACAAATAGGAGTCTACTAACTCTTCACATTTCCATGGCTCACAAATGAAAGTCGTTTAACTTCTTCATATTATTATGATTCCTCCATTCTTTTTTCTTCTAATATCTTATTTCTTCTATTTTAGATATCCTGTTCATTTTAATCAAAGTTACATCGATTTACATTCATGAAGTACTATTGTGGTACAACTATTGTGTTATGTCCTTCAACATTTACTTAACTATTGAAATATGTGGCCCATTATTCTTACCATTTCATTGTATTGCTGCCACCCGTTATTTTTTTCGTATTTTTATCCGGTCTGTTGATTGTTTTTTTTTCTTGTTATCGGATTTCCTATTCCTGCTATGACGAAGATATCTCATCTACCATCCCCTTGACAAACCCAGCTCGTCATTATCCCCAGCAGGTAGCTCACCCAATATTCGTGCAGCTCACCCTCTGCAAGCCGCGGTTGGCGGCGGTCGCGCTCTGTGAGGGGCGGAGGAAACGCCGGCACTGGAGCACGCGGGATGCGATTAGCAAACTCAGCTGCTCCGGCGATCGATAGCTCTTGGAGCAGACACGCGCGTGCACCACGGCGCACCAGCTCCGCGCCACGCTACGCCCCGCGCCACCACGCCACTCCACGCCACGCCGCGCCGCGACCGATACGCAGTGTCACGCGCCGATACGCCACGTCTCCACGCAGGATGACGTCTCGCCACGCCGCGCCACCCCATGTTGCGCCACACCATGTCATGACGGGCCGCACCACGCCCAATGAAGGCACGCCGCGTGCGCCAAGTCGTACTGTGCCTTCTCTCTGACTCTCCGTCACGCCACGCAGGGTGACGTCTCGCCACGCCCCGTCACACAACGCCGCGCCGCTCCATGCCGCGCCATACCTTGTCATGACATGCCGCACCTCGCCAAGTGAATGGCCATGGCATGACTTGGCACACCACGTGCGCCAAGTCATGCCATGCCATCTCTCGGACTCCACTACGCAGCGCCGCACCACAGTGTGCCTAGCAGCACCGCGCAGCGCCACGCGATGTCACATCACATGCGCAGCGCTGCGCTGTCACACCAAGCCCTATTACACCGTGCGTGCCAAGCCACGCCATGCCAAGCCACGACACAACACGCCTCGCCATGCCGCCCTCTACGCAACGATATGCGATGCTATGTCATGCCACGCGGCCTGACGTCTCGCCACGCAAAGCGACGCAGCGCCTCGCAATGCCATACCAAGTCGCCCCGTGCCCTGCGCCGCAATGCCACGCTACGCTAAGCCACACCGTGCGCGTCAATCCATGTAATGCATTGAACCGCCACACCATATGGTCTCGCGCCCGCTATGTAACGTAGCGCCCGCTAGGGCCTTTTGACTCCCATATAACGTGGTGGAGACCCTCTCCTGCAGCACCTTCTTACAGGAACTAAAATACGAACTGCTGCCAACGATACGTGTCTGCTGTGTGGGTTCGCGAGACGCAAGCAGGTGCGTAATGTTACAAAATATGGCGTCGATATTTGCGTTTTTTAATAGGTACCTTATACGTATATATGATCAATAATTGAACATTTAGAAAACACTTTTCGTATTTCTAACAAATGAGCCATTTTTTTATGTGCGGATGTTGGCGAGCGTAAACTGTAACTGTACCCGGCGACACTAGCGTCTCCTATAGTAGCAACCTCCAGCTTTGTCTCTGGTTTTGATGGAGAGTTGCAAGGCCATGGCGCCCGCTATGTAAAGCCACGCACCGCTACGCTACGCCACGCAGAGCCGCAGCACGTCTTACCACGTGCAGCAATGCCATGCCTGGCGACACCACGCGCGCTACACCACAAGCCTTGCACCGACACGACACGACACGACACGTCGCGCCGCACCACGCCAGAAACACTTCGCAACGTGCTGTCACACCACACGCCGCAACGCTGTGATTCGCTCCGCGCGGCACCACGCCACCACTTCACCTGATGTTGCGCCGCACTGCGCCACACTCCGGAGCCACACGCCGAAGCCGGCCGGGCTAAAATGCCTTACAACCTGTGCCGTCACACAGCCGCGAGGCGACGTTAGCGACGCTAGCGGCGTTCAGGAAAGGTGTTTCTTATGGAGCGAAATTGCTGAACAACCGCTTGCCTTTGAGAACCTGATGCCCAATAAATTCAATCATGTTATAAATACTTTCAGATTTGCTTTGAAAAGCACTATCCCAGAAATTGTATTGAATCTTGCTATGGTAACAAAAGAATATCATTACAGTTTTGAAAATATTTTTGTTAAAATAAAAATTATATAAAATTATTAATACTGGCTAGATCTTTGTGATATTAGGTTGTTTAAAGAGTTTCTCATTAACACCACTTCTATCGATATATATTCGTAAAATCGTGCTGCATATTATAAATCTACATTGTTCTGATTAAGCAGCAAGTTAGTATGTGTGTGCCGTGCGTGTACGAAATGGTGTTCTTAGTCCTGTTACTCGTACTATTGCAATTGAGATTTCTTACAGAATTGGTTTTCAGGAAATACCTGAATACCTTTTCACAGGAACGCTGAAGTAAAATGGAAATTAAAAAAATCTAGATTTTTTCAGTTAAAAATTTAGTTCATGAAATAAAGATAATTAAATCATTATTAAGGAAGTTTCATGGTTTTTGGTCAATAAAAAAATTCCTTTTTGTTCGCCAACGTTTCGGAACTTTATTGTTCCCTCATCAGGGCTGTGGAACACATTTACATTACTGTACAGTTTGATCCAAAGCATATAAATTAAATCACAGTGCACTGGTATTAAACATACACCACTGAAATCACTAATAAATTATAATTATAATTAAACCCACCTGGCTAAGGTTCAATATATAACACCATAATTCCAGTCATCACTACATCCAAACACATGGCAACAAGGGCACTGGTACAACATTACCTATACTATCCGGCTCCATGTTTAAGACTGCCTGTTTTACCATTCTGGTGAAGATGCTGATAAGACTGCTATAGTCAATATTCTGCTTCCTGTACCATGTGTTTGTAAACCAATGCGATTAAGCCCATGGCAGTGCCAGTTAGGAATAGGTTTCCAACCAATCAATGCTGTGGTTTGTTTTTAATAAATTAATGTTATTAATATTTAATTTTTCTTTCGGCTATGCCCAGAATTATGTTTTGTATTCAACATGTGACCTACATATCCATGTGACCTGAATTCTTGTTACAACCTAGTATCCAGTCAATCGTCAAGTTGATTACAAAAATAGTCAATAATAATACAATACAATAATAATAGGTACATTTGATTACGTATTTATATTATTACATCTACACTCCATTATACTGATACAATTTATTGATATATATATATATATATGTATAAATTTATATATATATATAAATTACTAAAAATATTTATTTACAATACAGCAGTTGTCGATTTAAACACACTAATATGGGAAACACTATCTGTTCTTGAGAATACTTACATAAATTCTACTGAGACTGTCAATATCTGTTCTTTTATTGAAAGTTTTATTTTTACCAATGTAAATCATTTCTCTTGTTTATCTTTTCCTGATGTTACTTTCTGTGTCCAAAATTTTAGTTTCAAGAAAATTAAACTGATGGCTGGTATCTTTAGTGTGTTGTTCTAGTGCACACACGGGCATGTTCTTTTTGATGTCTGCCTTGTGCTGAGCCAAAACGTTGTTCCGAAACGTTGGCGAACTAAAAGAAATTTTTCTTATTGGCCAAAAACCATGAAACTTTCCTAATATTAATAATGTGGTCGTGATTTCAATAACTAATAATTAAATTGTTAATAGTAGAAATACCCGCAGTTAAAAAATAGTTGTCTTAATGTATGTGAAGTGGTTGATGAAGAAATATGTGTTTAACCAAAGCCTGTCGTTGAAGCATTTTTTTGTTATTTCCTTATAAGTATTATCATTCATTCCTTTGGTCATTTCAATATCGTTCCGTTTTGAAAGCAATATTAACTATACACTTATGATATTTAAAAAAAGTATTTAAGGTTTGTCAAATGGATCTTAGTAATTTGTAGAGGATTCCGAAAATTCAGAGTGCATTCTAATGAATTCTTCCCTGATAGTCTGAATTTTTTAAAGTTTTAAAAATTATTTTGTATAGATATTCAAAAAACCTTTTCTCTGCTTCACCGTTCCACACGCCCGAGAGGGGTAATTAAAAATATTGTTTACTGTTAAATTATTTTGTTTTCTCATACTAATATTCATTACTGGCATTTTTACGCGTGTATTCCTTACTTTAATATTTTTTCCTCCTTGTTCTACTTCCCTTTTCTCTTTACTTATTTTCTTCCCCTTTATTATATAACCATTGTATTGATAGAGACTATTTTATAAAATATAACACAAATTATTTGTTTAAATATCTATTTTTTCTTTCCAATTTTTGTAATGAAAATCATGATACATTTACTTTGCCATCAGACTTTTCCCTTTTTCCTTCTAATAGCCTTTTACTCCTCTTCTCCTCCGTTGCATTTCTAAATTCCTTTCGCTATTCCCTTCCAACCCTCCTCCAAATCCCTCTCGCGATTAATTTATTTTCTCATCCCGACTCCATCGCATTGCTCGCTCCCTCGGCGCTGCCTCGGACGCCCTGCAATTGTCCTGCAGGAGCGTCTGAGGTTGAGCGTGCGCGGTGTGTGTGGTGGTTGCAGACGACGCTGAACCGCGCCGTGTCGGGCGAGGAGCTGCCCTACGTGCTGGGGCTGCCCCTGGACCGCGCCTCGCCCTCCGTGCCGCACGACTTCACCGACGAGGAGGTGCTGCTGGCCAAGGCCGTCGTCACCTACATCGCCAACTTCGCTAAGACTGGGTGAGCACATCTCTCTAGCGCAGTGTTGTCAAGGTCGATGCATGCCACGAGCGGGAGTCCGTGGCATGAAATGGCGCGACGAAATCGCCCTTCCACGAAATTCATTATCCCGCCACCAGAGACGCCATCCCTGTTGTAAAACGAAGGGGTTACTACTACTCGTAATAGTTCCTTTTCCCGACGCTAGTTGCGCAGAGAAGCTCATGGCATACTACTTTGCCACTAGGCGTGCCACAGCCACCAGTAGAAGACCTTGACACCACTGGACACAACCTCCAGCATTTGGTACACATATCATGGTCAGACCTCATATGCCTTGATTCAAAATAAATGTTAAAAAGTTCGAAAGTGAGTAAACGGGGCACTAACTATCACTTTTGCTCAACAAAAATGTATTGGGAATCAGTATATAACGAATAAATAAGGCATCACCCATTATCAAATTACCACCTCAGATTTATAGATAACTCATCCCACACTAGTGTTCTGCAGGAACACGATTTCTTACTGTAGAGTTTGTGTACCTGTGACAAATTAACGTAGAATTTTAATTTAAAGTCAGATGTGCTGCTTTATTATTTTACGAAAACGGTTACTGTTTGATTTTCCGCGCACAACTATTTACTGGAAGGTTAAACGATATAACGTTGCGTGCACCACACCAATTTTATAGCGGTCATCAACAACTGTAGTGTCTGCGAAACTGTTACATAACGTCCATTAGAAATTGCGAATTACGATGGGCATTTAGGACCTGAAAATCCGACGCGGCGCTCCAATAAATTGAAGACCTCGGGGCCATAACATGCTCTGCTACAATACGTAAGTTCTGAGAAAAAGGTGAGGAAAGGTTTAGACATTGCATTCTACACATTGGAATAAAGAATATTAATTTATGAATTACACTGACATCTTGCAGGGAATCTTTAAAATAAAAACCCAACATCTAGATAAATCTATGGGGAATCGATAATACATAATATATAATAACTAATATCTCAATTTCATCAGAACTGTGGCATAGCATGTTCCTACAAATAATGCAAACTGGCATTGCATCTGGTATTGTCGGGCGATGTAGTGTGAGGCCGGGCCGAAGCGTTTTGCGAGGGCGGGGAGGGGCGGTCGGGTTGGTGGAGAAGAAGGAGAAAATGGAATGGCGTGCATGTTGAGACGGGTGGGGATTAATAAAACTGAATAGATTGTGTTAAAAATAAATTGTGATAAAACGAATTCCGAAAAAATAGCTAGTATTTTACGAAACGTACGTACAGACATATATTATTTCATCTATTCGTTAATCGTTCAGTTTTCCTCCTAATTATTTTCGGACAAATGACAGCTCTTTGTCTTGCTGGAGTTCACTAATTATATTTTATCCGATAAGCTAGAACCTATATGAGGGTACGCAGGTCGAACAAACGGAATGGAGCGACCCTCATGAGAATAGTTTTAATTTATGTCAGAGATTAAATTACATAATCAATTACAAAGTAGCAAATTTATGGATTGTGATAGACAGTTTAATTTAACAATAAATCAACATAGTGTCAAAGCAGTTTCATTTAATTTCTTTCAGCACGAAGATACTCTGTGTTTCGTCATATAATCCAATTATCATAGCCATTATTTCTATTTTTGCAACAGTTCTACAGTAGCAGATAATTTCGTCTATATACTCTACACTTACAAACTCTGTTAATTGACGATAATTCTGTGGTGTTGGGTCAAAACACGATAACACCAAAATCACATTCAGATGCAAATCTGGCTACTCAACACCATTATATTTCTAAACAGATTCAGAACAAACTTAGAAGTCCTCTTCTTTGAATTTTGTTTTCGGAAGACCATATCTGAACCTTTCTATGTTAGTTTTCAATACACCTAAAAACGTAATTCAGTTATATCTGAATGTGACTTTTGAGTTATCATGTTTTGATAAAACAGAACAGTATTTAAACACCAATGTGTAAGCAATTTATGAATGACTCGATTGAGTCTTAACAATATTCCACAAACAAATTCAACCTTTATTTTATTCACGAAAAACGATAAAAGTTTGCGAGTTTAATTGGAATTTCAACTCATATAGTCAATATATTAATATTCATATGATAATAAATAATAAATCATATAATGATACATAAAATATAGAATTTAAATATTGTTCTATATGCAGAGTATGTCTCAACAAATGTCTCACAATATTCCACATACCACATGCATTATTTTACGCATGAAGAAGAACGAAAGTTTGCGAGTTTCATCGTCGCATTTCATCAACCCCATATCATTACGAACGCTCTTAGACGGCCGCACAGGTGCGTTGTCAGAGCGCAGGTAACGTGGGAGCCTCTGCCAGCGCCGATAGAAGTAATTTGGGTGCTTCAATTCCCTAAAAGATGAAAACGCGCCCTTTCCGTGGAAGGAACGCGGGAGCCGTCGAGCCGGGCTCCGGAGAACCAGGCTGACAGAGATCAGCAATTTCTTTAAAGGCCATGCACGGCTTATCTGCCTACGCCCACCCACGTTGCCCCTGCTAACGTCATTGAAGGGATGCGTGAGGGTTAAGAAGCAAGGAAAGACCGGCGCGTGTATTTTGTCAAGGGCTCGTGGGAGAGGGGAGCTCGAATGGAAGCTATAATGTTGCTTTACTACTATCGTATGGAGGACATCTTACGCACGAAATGGAAATTTCCTGAGAGCGAGTTTGATGGAGCGTGATGACCAGATTGGCTTCAGGAATATTTACGTCATATGGATGCGTGTGATTATGCGAAAAGGGTCGTCCTAGCAGAGATACTGAGGCAAGGAAAGTTTATGTAGATTGTGGGCTCGAGAACATTCTGATAGTAATTGGTAATTTTCTTCAAAATTCGGAAGTACATTTCTCCTAGGCGTTCGCTACTATATAAAACATCAAATTTTTTACTTAATGTTATTGTTAAATATATTTCTTGAAATGAACACTTAGTTCCAATTCTTTGCTGTGATTTTCTCTTAGTCTTCTTTAACTTGTATTTTATGAAGAGGAATATAGTTTGTTGATTTTACAAAGAGAATCGTGATGCACAGTTCGAGTCTGTTTTTCTATTTTATCCATTTGTGACATACATGAGAGATTTAACTATATCAGATGGTAAAACATCCTGTAAATATTATGCTACAAAGACAGGATATCGTTTTTTGTGATGTTTGAAATGGTTTTCCAACGGTTCCTCAATATTACTAAATAAAATAAATCAGATGCAAATTAAAATTAGAATTAATAAATTGTATTTAAAAACATACAATAAGAAATACAACGATATTTAGAAAATTTCGTTGTATCTGCGTTGGAAATCGATCTTTGAGAAATGTCATTGGCTGACATCTCGAAAAACGTTGTATATTTGCTTATTATGGAAATGTTGCCCAAAGAAACAGAAAACTCCGAATGACTACTTCAATAACACAAGATGTCAAACGTGCATTATTGACAAGCTGATAAAATAATTGTAATAAATACGATCCTGTAATCCTTGTAGATAAATAATATTTTCAACAGTACATATTGATAAACATAATTTCAAATAGATGGCAAAAAATCTAAAGTTTTATTTTTAAAGATTTTAAAAAATAATAAGAATTAATTATTTGTAACATAAAAAAGGTATTTAAAAATTATCTGAAGTGAGTTAAGGCTCTATTTTTAATTGAACAGATGAAATCACTAAAATATCATCGATTCTTTTTTTAGTAGTAGAATTAACTTTAAAATGCAAACAACTCTTCAAATGTACGTTTCAAAGAAGATTTTAATTTCAAATGGAAGCATGATTATTTGCTTTTAGTCCAGAATTTATAAAAACATCAACAGCTTTTAAAACTGTATTTACAAGATGACATATGTTTTCATTGTTCCCGAATCATTACATAAATTGTTTCTCTGCACGGTACACTGATCAGAATATTTCGAATTTCATTCTTCAAACGCTTTATATGTTTGATATGAGCATTATATTATAAAAGAAAATGTGTCTGTTAAAAATTTTTGGTCGGCATTTATATACTCTGGCACATAGTTGTACCATTTGACGGCATCAGTGTGTCACTGGGAAACGAAAAAAAACATTTTCGTTGTTTCTACCACAGTTCATGATAATGCCCAAGTTGACCCCTGTCCATCAAATGCATCATAGAGAGTGCTAAGACGCGTGCTTTCCGCAGGAACCCCAACCTGCCGCACCGCACCTCCTTCCTGGAGCAGGCCGTGCAGTTCTCGGGCGCCGTGGCCGGCACGGACGTGCGCTGGCCGGAGTATGACCCACGCAACCAGAGCTACCTGCGCATAGGTGAGTGCGACTTCAAGGGCTGTGACGCGGCGCCATTTTGCCAGGTAAAAATTGCATACAAATGAAAATGTAGACGCAGAAAACAGGCCTAGAGTGTTACATATTTTAGAAAAACTATGTAATAGCGTTGAGAATTCATTATTTAAAAGAATATGCACTTTCGTGAGGGCAAAAATAGTATAAAATTAAAATGTGAACACAGAAAACAGGGTATTATACATTAAATAGTTTATAAATGTTATGAAACTCTTAACTGGAGACGTGCGGTCTGTGAGACTGCAGAAGAAAACTAAACGCGTAGCCCTCCTTTCTGGTACGTCGCAATAAGTTTTTCTTTACAATACTTTCCTATGTCTTTCTAAACTACACTCACAGCGGGGCAGCGAATACAGTGTCAGCAATTTATCTTTGAAGGCCAGCTGAAATTTTGGAGTGGTCTGGGAGACCTCACATCACCAGTAGTGGAATTTTTCTTCCCACAGTGAATGTGCATTGCAGATTTTGTATTAATGGATATTTTTCGTGTAACAATGCATTATCATATTTAAGTGAAGGTTTTTTAATGTATTTAACAATATTTCAAACCATTTCCGAGTTCTTAAGATAATTAATAGTTAAGTATGGAACAAATTATAGCCATAAATTTACTCAGCGTGTAATAAATAATGAAAATAATATAATTTGACATATTAACAACAAATCCTTTTATTTTATTGTTTATTATAGCATTATTAACGTGAAAAAAATTGTCATGTCAACATGAAATGGAACACCGAAAATAATCTGCCTAAAACTTTTGGGGTCTCTCAGACAGCACGTCATCGTTAAGAGAAGTTTGAATTCACTTCACCAGTTAAAGGTTAATAGCTTTGTTCTGCTAAAACCATTGTCCTAATTTGACTCAATAAGTTGTACTGGTGCCTCAACGTTTTGCGTGTCGAGAGAGTGATCCGAGGGCCAAGAAGTATTGAGAATTCTTGTTCATATGTAGTACTGAATATTTTTGTATTCAGGATATTTGCGAGGAGAGAGTCATCTGGCCGTCATCCTCGTCGGTATGATGGACGAAGGTTTTTATTACTTCTCCACAGTTTTAGGCAATCTTCCAATAGGGGAAACCTGTGTGGGCGTTCCTTGTAATGCCTGGAAATGACTCATTTTCCTTCCCGGATGTCGATGTTAATTTCATAACGTCCGAACTGTGTGGTGGAAAGATCGTGAGATCTTGTTGGTCATTTTGATTCTAAAGAGGACGTAATTTTACCAGAAACATTGACTGACTGACTTGGGTTATCTGACTGACTTGGGTCTTGACTGACTTGGGTTATCTGAGCAAGTTAAAACACAATGAAAGAAAGTCTAAATGGGGAGCAACAAGTAACAATAAGTAATAAGCTTTACAAAATAATTTAGAGAAGTCGAGCGCGCGTTACAGGGGGAGATGAGGTAAAAAACCCAAATTTGTGTTAAGTATTTAATGGACGGCCCTATACGACATTTCTCGTCACATGGTCACATATATATCTTCGACACACCTAGGTGTCCTACCTACGTGCCAAGTTGCAACATTTATTATATCTGTAGATAGCGGTGATTCTAAAAGTTAAGGAGTGAGGTTAAAGTTGGCATATTGTCAAAAAATTGCGAAATGGCCAGTGTGTTAAATTTGATTCCCTTCGCAAGAACATTTCTAACTTAACGGCGGGTGCCGGTCTCCAGCTTCTGTGATTAACACAAAGCACCCTTGAGTCCAGCAAAGGCCAGATTCCAACTCACTGTGAAAACAGATACAGAGTGACTTGATCACGTTGCTCGTGTACCATTACATAAGTATTGTTAACTAATTTAAAAGAGCGGAAAGTTTGTCATCGCACATTGGATAGATTTTTTTTTCATTTCTATCTTCAAGTTGCAACCGAGGTACATTTTACAAATATTTTATGGACATTTTTCTAACTTGATTAGCTAACTATAACACGTGATTTTTTTGTTAATTACGCATTAGGTTTTGAAAAACTTCCATCTGTAAATTCGGAAAATATGAAGTAAATGCAGATAACACGTAGAGAAGGTTAAATTTAGCAGTTTTCGACATTAAAATTTCAGTCTAAGGACCAACGGTTTGGCATTACACCGTGTGAAAAAAGGGTGTATCTCTGCAAGGTCGGCGTACTAAAATGTATCTCATACTTGTAGATGGCCAGTATTTCAGGATGGTAAAGCACTTATTTCTGAAACATTTTGGGTACAGCGTATTCTACTTGTGTTCATTTCTCCATCTTTTTTAGCTGTTGGTCTAAAAAAATATATGCGTCCAGAAAGAGTTCTATCTTCAAGCGGCTTCTGCTACCTTTCCTTCCCTAGCTAGTTTGGTTCTGCTACGCAAGATTCAAACGCAGTTTTCGTTCGTCATTTTGTGAATGTACGGATTCTAAAAACTGCGTGTTCCCAGAACACAGTTGAGTAACCGCACAAATCCATTCGATCATCTAACTACGCTTTCCAACACCCCAAACTCTCCAATTCTAAGGAACACAACAGCTAAACTATTCCCATTTTTCCCTTCTATCCTACTTTTTCTAACCCCATCAACTTTAACTAATTGCTTTAGGGTAACTTACTTTCGTATTAGATGTACCTACGTTTACCTACACGTACAATTACTTCATGCTATAAATTTCTTAATGAGCTGATACTTCAAGTCATTCAATTCATGATTTTTTTCTTTTTTAATTTTAACCTACATTTCTTGTTTCTTTCTACCTCACTCAAAACGACACTCTGAGAATCACAATAGGCTGTCTTTTCTTATCATTCACATCACTGCATTTCTTCTATTATCATTTATACAATACAGTTCACCTCTTATTTTCCATCATCATTTGTTTCGGTTTGTCAAGTCTGCAGAGATAATTTGCTCTGAATCTCTTTTATTACCACCTGGGCCACCCCACAACAACTATGCCATAAGATACATGAATGACATCGTGAAAATGTGACAACGCATAGCTGTATAAACTCAATCTGTTTATGCCATCGAGTGCTTCATAATCTAACATTTTCTGTCTCGCTTTCTTCAAGATACGTAGTTCATTTCTTTTCAGTATGCTCCTTACCTATTTTTCCTTCACTCACTTTAACAAAACAGGCTTGCCATTTCTATAATGCCACAATTACTCATCATTTCAAGACACTCACGGTCCCCTGAAAATCATAATTTTACATTCATCCTTTTCTTTCTTCGTTTTGCATTTCGTCCTTTCTTCCTTTCTTTTTCCTTTCATCTGTTTTTCTTTTTTCTTCCTTTCTCCTTCCAACCTTTTATCTTTCTTTTCCTTCCTTTCATCTTTCCTCTCTACGTTTCATCATTTTTTCCTTTCGTCCCTTCTTATTCACTTTTTCTTTCCTTACCTCACCTCTATTCTGCGTTATTTTCCACCTGCCTCTTCCCTCTTCTTTGCCTGCTCCGCATGCGCATCCCAGCCACTTCCCCTCCGCTGCCCGCGCCGGGCCCTCCCTCCCACCCCGGCATTCCATCAGGGTCAGCGGCGCGGCGCGCGGCCCGCTCTCAGCCCGCCTGCTCCTATCTAAAATGCATGACCATTACTTGTTCCCTTCCCGACGATACGCGTCGTTATTGTGGGGTTTCTCCGCTGCCTCCTGCATGCGCCGCGCCCGTTTCATTCCCATCTGGGCTTTTAGGAGGTTAATGAGCTCCGGGTTTTTGTGAGGGTGAGGCTCTGACTTTACAGATAAACGCATTTCAAGTTCGCAGGTGCGCTGTTTGACTGGTTGCCCCTTTGTCGGTGCGAAAAGGAAAGGAACAAGTGGTGAAATATTTTAATCAGCACACGCAGAAAAGAAAATCAAATGCATTTTCAATATCATTTCCGTTTATCACACTAGATAAAATGATAATCAATAATGAACCATCGATAAAACAATATAAGTGTAGTCAGGGAATTCAATTAAAATACTACTTTATTACGATTTATTTGTATTTTATGTAATGTAAAAATCATACGCTTAAAAAATTATTTATGATGTGATCTGATGATCAAAAACTCTATAATGTAATTTTCAAATTTATCCTTAAAATTCTAATTATTATTTGCCACCCATGCATTCAAACGATGTATTAATTTTTCTTCTTGCCGAACTCCCGGAAAATTCACAAAGATGAGGAAAACATACTGTCCCTAAAAAAATCGCTGCAAAGTAGAACAAATAATTATCAAGTAAGTTTCTCTTCAAGAGTCATATTGCAAACTCACTTAAAATCTCATCTATGTGCTATGTTTTGTGTCTGTGCTGCATAACAAAATGTTTACAAAGTAAATAAAAATTCATGGTTAGTATTGCAAACCAATGTTTTCCTTTTCTGAAATTTTCTTGTATGTATTTAATTATTATGATTTGGTTTTATTTGAAACTTTACGAAAAACGATGGAAAAATATCAAATTGTTCCTATTTGTATTCGCGTATAGTAATTATTCATGTATTACTGATTTAAATCATGACGGGTTTAAATTCGTTATTCCAGTGTCTTAGTTAATGTGGATTAACCAAAATGTTGCAAGAGATGACTCGCTTCTTTTCCCAACGATAAAAGTAACATGACTCGTTGTACAAGAAAAATGAATATGTTCCAACTTTAAAAGGTTCATATTTGTCTTCGTTCATGTATTCTAAAAATAGTACAGTATATCAACTGTAATTTATTTTCATTAAGATAAAATTGAATCACATTTGATTAAAAATTGAAAATGCAGATGCATTCAGTTTAAAGGATGCTAATTCTTAACGAAATATACATTTACTTTGGTGTCACTGACGAAGACACAAACGTTGTTAAGGTATGTGCCTGTTCGGATTCGTTTCTCTCCATGTGAGCAACAATCGTTAAAATTCTAACTTGAGGATACATTTCAACGTAGATTTCAATTAAATTCAGATTTTATCGTTATTTTTTCGTTATATTTTTTTCATGAATGTGTAAGCCCTCGAATAATTTCTGCGGAAGTGAAATCAGCATTTATTCTTGATTATGCTTCATATTATTTTATTACTTGTACATACATGTCATATATATGCGTATGCGTATATGAAACACGTGTATATATGCTGCGAGCTATTGTTACGGCTGTCGCCGCTTATCACTTCTCAGTTTCCACCTCTTCCGATCTTCCCAGTCCTTCCCGTCTCCGTCTTTGAGGCCTCTTGGCTCCATTTCTTCTTGAAAGTCCTTTCTCCAACTTCTTGGTGATCTTCCACGCTTCTTCCGCTTTGGAAGTGTCCATGCCCAGATCTTCTCAGGCCACTTATTACTTCCCATACGCTGGAGATGTCTATACCAATTTAACAGTTTTGTGCCAATTGAATCCAAGATGCTGCTCTCTACGTTCATCTCTCTTATTGTTTCATTTTTAATATGATCTAACCTGGTCACCCGGCAGCACCTTCTCAAATAGTTCATTTCAAGGGCCATCAACCTGCATTTATCCCTTTTGTTCAGTGTCCATGTTTCAGCTCCGTAGGTACTTATGCTCTGTACGATGGTCTTAAAGATATGAGCCTTCTTCCGTTTTGTGATATTTTTACTCCAGAGAATATAGTTTAACTGTGTTATCACTCACTTTCCCTGTCCTATCTTGTTGGAAATGTCATCAGAACTGTTTCCCTTCGAGGAGACGGTAACTCCGAGGTACTGAAAGGTTTCACTTCGTTTAATTTTCCCTGTAGCAATGTCATGTTCTCCATATTCTTCATCTCCTGCTACCATATATTCAGTTTTTTTAAGGTTTACAGTGAGACCCTATCTTTCATACTCCTCTTGTAATTTGCGAAACATGTAACTCGCATCAACTTCGTCTCCAGCTATAACCACTTGATCACCGTCAAAAAGCAGAGTAGACAGTACATAATTTTCTATTGGCAATCCCATTCCACCACACTTCCTTTTCCAATTTTTAAGTGCTTCTTCAAGATAAATTTTAAATAAGAGAGGGGCTAATGAGCAGCCTTGTCTTAACCCCTTGTTCATTTGAAATTCTGAGGAAAGTCGTTTACTTATTTTCACAGAGCTGTTATTACCATTATATAAAGCATTGATAGCATTTATATAGACTGGCTCGATACCACTTTCTTTCATGCTTGGCCATAACGTATTTAATGGCACTGTATCGTATGCCTTTTGCTGATCAACATAAATGAGATGGACATTCCTTCCTCTTTCTACTTGCTTTTCTATTCGATTTTTAACGTGAAAATACCATCAATACAAGACCTTCCTGCCCTAAATCCATTTTATTCCTCCGATTCGGTAAAATGATGTTCAATTCTACATTTTAAGATCTATCCATAAAGTCTTGCTGTTGTGCACATTACGCTTATCCCACGGGTCATTCCATATTAAATCAACACAGATTTTTACCTCACCACTTAAGATTCAGATGAAATTTGGCACATAGGTAGTATGAATAAATAATAAGAAAACTACAAATTTTGAGTAAAATATCTCCACCCATTTGCGAAATACAGCCATGTAAATTTTTACAAAATTGGGTTCTCGAAAATTTTGAAATTGATGTAGAACTTCTCCAAATTAAGATAGAGAGCTGGAACATGTGTCATTTTACAGCTTGCTTTATGGTCTTTTATATGATATACAACTCAATAAGGGTTGGGTTAAAACGTTTTTCAAATTTGAATTTAAAATTTTGATTTTGATTGTTTCAAAATGCTCATCTTAAAAAAATTGAAAAAAATTCTAAAATAAACCGTGTATGTTTTCAAACAGATGGTGTAAGTTTCAACATGGGACTGCAATGAGTTCATATGGTAATCATCACATAAAATGCACAATTATTTACTTACTCTGGATATTACTGACTTAAAATGCAATTTATTTCAAATTATAATACCTAATATATACAAATTAATAATTTAGTGTTTTTTGTTTGTGAGTGTGTTGTGTTTTATTATTATTGTTATTATTATTATTATTATTATTGTTAGACCGCGGAACTTCATGCAATTGCGTATTTTTACTGACTGTGCAAATCGAAAGGAAATGTATATAACTTTACCTATCACCAAAAATAAAACAAATCTTCCCTATTTTTATTTTGCATGTGTGTGATTATTTGGTTTAACTGCGTATTTTAATGTATGTCGTATATTTAAGTTCATATGTTCAAGGTTTTTGTGAAGAAGTGAATCGAAGTCAGATCTTTTCGGGTATTTCTCTTTCAACTTACAAGTGGCTTTCTTCTGACAACGTGGCTATGGAAATTGAACCTCCTTAGTACCCTTCTCACGGTTTCGGGATTTACTTTCTTGCCAATGCCAATTTATAACTAAGGAGTAATTTTTGGTGCATTAATACGAGGGTCCTTCTTTATTATTTTCACTACGAGATTCTCTTCTCGATCAGAAAATGTCTTCGGGCGTTGTCCTCCGGGTTGCAGTTCAATCGCCTATTTATTGATGTACCTTGAGATTATGCCACTCACTGTGCTTTCTTCATTAATGGCATTTTGCAAAATTTTGGGCATCATTAACCCTTGGCATGATGGTAAACAACCAGCTGACGCTGCTCAAAGTTGGTGTTCTTTCCTCAAATTTCTCTTAAATGTTCTCCAAATTTCACTTAAATGTTTAGGTTCTCACGTACCTGGCTCATCAACTGAAAGGTGACCTTGATTTGTTTTATTTTTGGTGAGAGGTAAATTATATATATTTCTTTTCGTTATGCACAATCAGTAAAAATATGCAATTGCATGAAGTTCCGCAGTCTAATAATAATAATAAAATTAAAATAATAAGAACAATATTAAAATAATAATAATAATAATAATAACAATAACAATAAAACATACTCACCAACAAAAAACACTAAATTAATAATTTGTATATATATTAGGTCTTATAATGTGAAATAAAATGCATTTTAAATCAGTAATATCTAGAGTAAGTCCATAATTGTGCATTCTAAGTGATGATTACCTTATGAACTCATTGGAGTCCCATGTTTAAACTTGCACCATCTGTTTGGAAACATATACGGATTATTTTAGAATTTTTTCAATTTTTTGAAGGTGAGCATTTTGAAAAAACTCAAAATCAAAATTTTAAATTCAAATTTGAAAAACGTTTTAACCTCATCCCTACTGAGTTGTATATCATATGAAAGGTCATAAAGAAAGTTGTAAAATGACACCTGTTTCAACTTTATATTTTAATTTGGAGAGGTTGTACATCAATTTAAAAATTTTCGGGAACCCAATTTTGTAAACTTTTACATGGCTATATTTCACAAACGGGTGGAAATATCTTACTCAAAATTTGTGGTTTTCTTGTTCTTCATTCATACTACCTATGTGTCAAATTTCATCTGAATCTAAAAAGTGTTGATTTAATATGGAATGACCCCCACGGTAGTTGTTGAAGTCTCGTCTACTTCTTTTCTTATAAATTGGAGTAATGAAGGCCTTTTTCCACTCACTTGGTGGGTCATTTAACTGTAGAGACTTATTAAAGATTGTTGCCAGTATTTACATCACAGTATCAGGTGCTTATTTTAAAAGTTCTACACTGTTATTACCTAGCCCCGGGGCCTTTCTATTCTTCATGAGGGCCAAGGTTGCTCTTATTTCATTTGGACCAATAGGTACTACAGGTGTTTCTATGTTTTGCGACTCTTCTTGTTGTATAATGATACACTTATCATCTTGCTAATTAATTTCTGTTTGTCACAAACTATTTTGAATAAATGCTATAATATAACAGAAAGTCATGAATTAAAAACGGAAACAAGAATATTAATTTTATAAGTGCAAATAAACAATGTATGCAATGTTATATATGAAAATTAAAAACCAAATATAGCATGCAATCTAGCATATAAAAGCCATAGAATAGATTTGGGATCAATTTTTGAAGTGTCAAAGACCGTAATCAATAATAGATAAAAATTAAAGTTACTATAAGAAAAATATTAATATCTAAATGGAAAAAATGTAATGTTTTTCACATTTTGGCTTTCTTTCATTGTGTTTTAACTTGTTCGGATGACCCAAGTCACTCAAGCAACATGATTAGTAGTATATTCAAACTTTGTAACGGTCCCTTTTTCTTTTCCATTCTCCAACTTGATCGAACAACTAATTCCTATTCCTAGATTTAGGATGTGGGGGAGGATGCGAGAGTGGGCGGCGCGAAAGCATCCGAGCACAGCGGCAGACGAAGTGATCATCTTCGATCTTGCGACAGCAAGTGACATTCCAAATACAAATATACGACGGGTTATCTATCAATCACAGGAATCCCTCACATGTATTACTTCTATGTACGGGACCTCCGGCTAGACTTTTATTTTTACAAAGTATTCTTTGCAAATTTGACTCATTTAATAATAATAATAATAATAATAATAATAATAATAATAATAATAATAATAATACTTTGCAGGGAGTATTACAGAAGAGTGAGATTGGTCCTACAGTCCGCTGTGAATTCCAAGAATAAAATATCAGCAATAGGTAGTTCGGAGGACACTCCACGGACAATATTTGAAAGGAATAGACAAAACACAGATCAATAAAGATAAATCATTTTTGTGGCTTAAAAGTAAAAGAATGAAGCCAGATTCGGAAGCCATTCTAATAGCTGCTCCAGATCAGGCGTTGAGAACAAGACATAATGATAAAGCGGTTCTCAAAATTCCCCCAGATGATAAATACCGCATTTGTCAGGAACACGTAGAAACCGTTGATCGTATTGTCTCAGCTTGTCCAATCCTAGCAAAGACCGAGTACTTGAAAAGATACGACAGGGTGTGTAGCTACCTCCACTGGCAGATCTGTACCGCCCTCGAAGTTCCAAACACATGCCCCAAGTGGTACGAACATTCACCAGAACCGGTGTTCGTTTGTTGGATTGTATTCGATATTGTAAGACCAACAAATTCAAATTGATCGCACGATAGCGGCAAACAAACCAGATATAGTTATCCGGGATTTTAAGTAAAAAATCGTGTTTTCTTGTCGATGTTGCTGTACCTTGCGATCAAAACGTCGTTACCAAGGAGGCAGAGAAACGTCTTAAATACAAGAGTTTGGAAATCGAGATCAACCGAATGTGGAGCGTAAAAGCACTGGTCGTCCCGATAGTTATCGGAGCTCTGGGATTTATTCCGCAAAATTTGAGTAAGAACTTGTCTAAACTCCCAGGTAATTCAAAAGACTGGGAAGTGCAAGAAATTGCTTTATTTGGACAGCCCACATTTTGCGCAAAGTATTGTAGAGGCACTGCCAGTCACCGGATCTGCTCCTTAGGTAGCTGGTTGCAACCTGGAGTAGATTTTATATTCAGCCGACACATAACATCTTAAGTCGTGATTTAGAGGAATAATAATAATAATAATAATAATAATAATAATAATAATAATAATAATAATAATAATAATATTAATATCTATATTTCTGGCGAGGCTCAGGCCGTAAGGACTACTCTTCCGCCTAACCACTTAAATATTTACATTTACATAATTACAATTAAAGCATTCAAGAGGAAATAACACTTGGTAATTGACATTTCACGTTACATACGAAAGTGCAATGATCGTATTATCTAACGGAAACGTGCTGCACATAACTTATGATATATGAACATAATTTATTCACATAAATTATCAATACATGGCATTCCACGCGCGTCCCACGTATCCACACGCTTCCAGCTGTTTGTCTACAACGCACTAGCTTCCCGGACCCGGGGCGTGGTGGGCATTGCGAAAGCGTCCGAGGTGCCTTCGCGGCGCGGCGCGGAGGCTGACCGATTGAAGCAGAGTTGAGGGGAAGGGGAGCGGAGGGAGTGGGGGCGGCGCCGCGCTTCCGCTCCGACGCCTCCCACCCCCGCTTCCGGTCGCTCCCGCGCACGTGCCACCGCTTGCCTGGAAGTGCCCGGTGGCGGCGACGGCGGCGGCGGCAGCAGCGGCCAGAGCGTGTCGGCCGGATCAAGGCTCCGCGCCGCCCCGCGCCGCCCCGCGCCGCCCCGCGCCACCCCGCGCCACCCCGCGCCACCCCGCGCCACCCCGCGCCACCCCGCGCCACCCCGCGCCACCCCGCGCCACCCCGCGCCACCCCGCGCCACCCCGCGCCACCCCGCGCCGCTCTCGCTATGAGAGAGATGAATCAGCTACGCTACAGCAAACTTCGTAACGCAGCCATTGGACGGCAGTCTTCGAAATTATTTTTGTTCGTCGGATTTTTATGAAGGGTTTTTTAATACGTTGACTAATTACAAATTTGATATGAAGTTGGGAGTTGAACCTACTCTCCGAAGAATTCAAAACATTGCGTTACGTCATAGCTCAATTAATGTAACAGGTTTCAAGCACGCTTTTGAATATCGTCGAGTTTTAGAGGCAATAAATATTCAATGTTTGTGGTGGCAAATTGTTTTATTGGTACAAATACTATTGTGATTATCGCATGGGACACCTATAATGTGTAAGGGGGAATAAAGTTAATTTTAGGTTAATAATATATTTATTACTAAATCATTTTATTTCACTCTTTGGCAAAAATGAGACTTTTATTGTAATTAATAATAAATTAAATTCGTGAATGCACACTATTACATACGTGAAGATTTTGAGTAGAGTATAATATAAAATTAGATTTCCAATTTTTCAAAAAAGTGTTGTACACTGCAATCATTATTATATGAGTAATATTTTTATATACTTTTATCTGCATTTTGCATGATTCCTTCGAATATGACAAGCACAAACATAATACGTATTTCCGGAATGACGCGAAAGTGGCAAGCATCCTCAGAACAGAACTTCATTTTACAATTGCGACGCCATGTTTGATAAATCTCCCGAGCAGCGTGCGCGTCGCGAGCCAGTCCCGAGGGCGGAACACGACATTCTACTCGCGCCCTGGCTAATTCACCGGCGCGGGTTCCCATCGGCGCCGCCGGAGAGCGCCAGGGTAGCGGGCGGGCGGGCGGGCGACCTCTGCGCCCGGGGCGATCCCTCTGACCGCCGGCCCCCGCGAACGGGCGAGGACGACGATCGTCCAGTGGACGGCGCGGTCAAAAGCGAGCGCCCGCCGCGCGCCCCGCCGCCGCCGCCGCCGCCGCCGCCGCGCCGGTGACGCGAAGCGCCTGCCTTCATCGCTGGGCAAAGGGCCGCGCAGGGCGAAGTGCCCGCTGAGGATCGGAGGTCCCCGCACTGCCCCCGGGCACGGTGGGTCCAAACGGAAGTCCTATTGGTCATGGTATTGTATACGAGAGTCTGAGAATTGAAAAAAGCGATGGTATGACAAACTTCCTCACCGTAAGCGTGCCGTTTTGGTACAACTAATCGCTTGATGTTTCCAAATAAGAAATAATCTTCAGTGATCACTAGGAACCTCCATCACCAAAAGTGATCCTGAAAAAACACACAAATGAAGGTTTTCCAAAAAGTATCACGCTCGTCCTGCTCAGGAACAACAAATAAAATACTCTTGTAACACTACGATAAATTAAATATTTTACATTCCTCTCGAATATTCACTCACTGACATACAGTATTATTGCGCAGTTACACGGTACAATAATTCTTTACATGAAAAGAATATAAAATAATATTTGTATTTTCAGCCAAAATCGAAACTGTTTTATTGTATTTTGATTTTCTCGAATTTCTAGGTATCTAACAAAACCACACAAACCTCACATTGCCAGAGGCTGCATAGTTTACATTCAATTTGTGCACACATTGGCAATCAGTAATGTAGATTATATTATGAATGTATTAACGGTTTTCTGAGCTGATTAATTTTGTTTATCGTTAGTTCAGTAGTACGTTTTCAAAGAAATACAACAAAGCATCCAGAAGAGATTGTGGATTGTTTGTATTTGTTAAAAGTTACCTTCGTGACGATCAACTTCGACTTTAGGATTAAAATCTTGCTTCTAGTAAGACCTCTAAATATAGTTTTACATTTTAAAATAATGATGGTTCCTGTTGAATTATATAGCATACTACTCAAAAACATTCAGCTAGACTGATTATGTACTTTCTGTCTGTCTTTGTGCGCAACAAACTCTGGCCCCTGGTAGACCCGACGAAGTCTGGGCGTCCCAGGCTTGGTGGCCATGGGTTGCGGGGTACGTGTGGTTAGCACGAAGACACCCAAAGCCGTATTGTGGTCTTCTCAACCTGAGAAATGAGTTTTCTCCTAATCACACAACAACGTATGATGGGACATTGCAAGGGAAACGTACACTCTAATCTCGACCTGGAATCGAACCCGGAGTCGGGTCATGGAGACTGTGTACCTTACTATTCCTTAACAGAAGTGCAGTGTATTGAAAAATGTTATGTTGTTTTGAAATACTCTCGTTTTGGTTTCTTTTTTGTTTAAGTAATCCAAATAAACTGAAATTTGAAGCAAAAAACTGATAAACGAATTCTTATAATTACGACTTTGTTTAACATAAAGCGAAAATGCTTTACTTTGTTTTTAAACAAATAACTTGCTTATTTCATTTGTTCTACGATTACCTTACAAAATTATTTTAAAATAATCTTCCTTACGATGTTACAATTCACTTCATCCACTATGCTGCTCTGTGCATTCTGGAGCCTTACCACTTACATCAAGTACAGCTAAACACAACGTATTCTGTCTGTTTATGTTGTAATATATACAGTCAAACATTCCTTCAAAAAATCTACTTGAGTTTTAAAACATCGTGAATTATGAGTTTTTGATATTTTCTTTTCTTTTCTCTTTTAATATACAAGTAAAGAAGTATAAAGTAGTGGAACATACTGCTCTCTTCTTGTTTTTCAATGAAGGATGGTAGATTATTGAAAATTATGATTATCAATGGTAACGTAAACGATCCGACGAGAAAAGGTGAAATTAAAATTCATTGCGACAAATGGAACAGAGTTTAGCCAATGAAATATACAATTCTACTCCCCTCTTGTTACAAAAGATAAAGTAGAATAATCAAGGCGTATAATAAAGTAGAATAATCAAAGAGAATGCTTGGAAAAAAATATTTTCTGCTCTAACAATATGAACATGACTGTTCATAGATAAAAATAGACAAAGTAAAGCTCTCTCTTCTCCTCTTCTGGCAGGAAGACAGACAGACAAAAAGAGAGAGATACGAAGAGGCACGGATAGTCGAAGAAAGGGAGGGACAGAGAGATGGAGACAGTCATGGAGAGAGCCAGAGAGAAGGAGAGACAGAGAGAAAGAGAGGCACAGAGACAGAGACTGATACTGAGACAGGGAAAGAGAGAAACAGAGGGGGACGGAGAGAGAGACGGATAGAAAAGATAGACGGTGGAGAATGAGGGAGATGAAGGGCAGAACAACCTCCGGATTCCGCTAGTGTAAATATAATTGATGGTTGAATATTAGAATTTACCACACAGATTTCCTTGCCTTTCCCAAAGAGCGCAATAGATCATCCAGGAAGACGAGTATTCTACTCTGCACCTCCCGCCTTTTCCAACCAGCGCGGTAGCTAGGCCGTGAGTGGCATTGTTGCCCACAGTGCCAGGTGGGCGGCGTCTTGGCGCGCAGGTAGCCGGTTAGTCGACCAGGGGGCCGTGAGAACGACGCGACGGGAGAGCAAATGCAGGCGGTTACAGGCTTCACTTAAAGGCAAGCAAGGGTCGCGCTGTGCGCCTCATCCCAGGCACTGCAGCGGGAGGACAGCGGAGGGTAATTGTAGCATCAGGAGAGATTTTGCGAGGAAGATACAGTTACGTAGGGGGATGCAAGGTCCTGTGCTGGGACGGGAGTGTTGAAGCTGTGTTCCGACCCTCGGAGAAGGGTTAGTGGAGGAGAGTGAGGTAACAGCTGCGGGTAGGCCCAGAGAAGGAAATGAGCAGGTAGAGTGAGGTTAATGTTAAAGTCTGCTGCGGAGGGGGGAAATGTGGAAGTTTCCTTGTGCAAACGCCGGCTCATTCGGCTGGTGAAGGGAGAGTGGCAACGATGCGAGGCAAGGGTAACGCAATATGTTGTAAAATACGTGGTCGTTACTTTGGGAGAAATTTCTAGGGAACTTTTTTTTAAAGCAGCTAATATGAGGCATCGTCAAAATACATCGCATAGTCATTTATGGTGTCCTTAATATTGATTTATGATTGATGTTTTTCCAACAAGACAAATATAATAGTTAACGATATTTGTTCGCATTATTTTTATTGGTTTTCAGGAGAATTACTTCAGCGAGTTTCACACAGACGAAAAACTTACTTTGAGATCGCAATACAATTCAAGAAAGCATTGACATATAATACCGAATGTTACTTGCTTTAATGCATTCGGGAATTTCTTCCTCACTGTACATATTACAATTAGAATTATTTGTAAGTACACTCTGGGGTTTAGTGCCTTCTTTCTTGGAAATGCTGCTGATAAAAAAATATATCCATTTTAAAACCTACTAAGAAAACGGGTATTCTTTATTTCACTTCACAACATTTTAAAATTTTCTTCTTTGATTAATATTGACGTTAAGGTGTTAATCAGATATGTAATTTTGAAGCTTGTTTTACGCATGTAATTAAATATAGTAAAATACAGAAGTAAAACTGAAAATTGTATTGAAAGAATATTTCTGGCATGAACAAGAAGCAAACGCGCCGATAGTTATTTAAAAACATTTTGTAAGTTCATATTTTTTCATTATTAGTGAATTATTGTCTTAATTTTTTCATTCAGAGAATATCAGGATAACAATATTTACACTATGTATTCGTAAAGGACATTAATTAGCAAATTACGCGCGACTTCGTGACTTAAGTGTGACTTGTCATTTTTGAAGGGCTCTAGATTTTTGTAACGCAGTTTTCATAGAAGGCCACGAAGGAATACTTGGCGTTTTAACCAAGGGATTTGCGGAAAATGAATACGACGCTGCGACATGTAGGGGTACCAACATGAGGATGGCAAGTGATCGACCACCGCTGCTCTGCCGCCTCCGCCACAGCAGCCTCAAAAGCCGCAGACTCCGGGACCTCAATCAATGACAGCGCTACCTTAACCACTGGCAGAACCAGCTTCCCCTACTCTCAGCCACCCTCACTATTGTGGCTCTGCTGCCACCGTCGCCGTCACAAAACCCGCCGTTGCTGTAGCAGCAAAAGCCACTGTCGTCGTCGTTGTAACCATCACCGCTTCCGCCATCGCTCCCACCTTCGTCGACGCTATTTTCATAGGCCATTGCCATCCCCACCTCCCGTTAACATCGAATCCATCACCGCTATCGTCTCCACTTCTTTCACCGCCGCTGTCTCCTCTGCTACTACATCCATTACCGTCTACCTCTGTCACCGCCAACATCACCATTATCTCCATGAGGAGAGGAATCATGGCGAAATGTCTTAGGCCCCAACCCTTTCATCCTTCTCCGGACTTTTAACTCCTCCGCCTGCTATCTCTGTGGCTTGGGTTTGATCCCAGTCAATCCATGAGGAATAGCATAAAAAGCGATTTCTCGGCAAGTTTTCTCAAAATTCTCCTGTTTATACTGCGTGTCATTCCATCACTTCTCAATCATAGACCGTCTCGTCATAGCCATAATAGCGTCTTTTTACTCATTTGATTATGTCGCGTGGCCGCAGACGGCTGGCGCCCGCGTAAGCATAATGACGTAGCTCCGCCGCGGAAAGAGCGTCTCAGCAATGAAGGTCTTTATAACAGCTTGATCTCCGCTTAGCGGGGGGACGAATGCTACTCGTGAGCTCGTCACCCGTGTGCATGGGCCTTCCACTCCTCCGTCGGTTCAGATCGGCCCTAACTGGCCCTGCCGACACCCTCCACCCTGCTAGTCCACACTGACCCTCCGGGGTCCTGCTAACAGCTTCCTGCCCTTGCGGGTGGCCGTGCAGTTTGAGTGTCGCCAAGGCCACTGCAAATTCTCTATCATCCGGTGGACCGTCTTCACCGAAGCCGGGATACGTCAGGTGCCTATGTAAGTAACACCTCTCCAATAAACTGCTGTTTGCCATGACTGGAGTCATCCCTGTTCTTTTTGCTCCCTCTCGTCCACCTTAGGCCTCTAAAAGAATAGGGAATGGCCCAGAGGGCACCTTTTTCCCTTACCGTCCTTCCACTCCCCTGCACGTTGTGCCAGACCCCTTCACCCACGACAATTATCATTAGTACGCCTGAATGATCTTATTAATTAAATGGCCCGCAAACTCGAATGGATCTATCTCCAACATCACCGTTATTCGTACCTCGAAATATCTTCATTCACACATGCTCGCATACAACCATCACGTCATCCACCACCCCAATTTTATCATAACAGTCATCAACGACTTTTCATTCCACGGATGCCATCTCCTCCGCTCTCCTTTTACCTTCTCCATCATCCATCGCCTCCCGCCTTCATCGCTGCCTTCCCCCACCCTCATCCACCGCTACCTGCTCTGATCGGTAGTTTCCCGTGGTTTCTCCGATCAACACCAGGCAAATGCTGGAGCAGTAACAAACAAACCATGGACTGCGCGCGATCTTTCCTCTTTCTTGACCTATCCTTTCACGTTACACTCTCATGCACTGCACTACCACACATATCAGGAGACCTGTCGGAGACTTAGAGCTTGCACCGTGGTGGGAGATGAACCTTGCTGAGTAATACACCCTAGCTGACGGTAGGTCGGCGCCGGATCTCGCCATCCAGCAGGGGAAGACCACCACCACCACCTCCTCCCCCCGAGCAACAAAATGGACTATACTTACGGGACTAACGACCCTAGTAGATAACGCGCCTGGAATCGCTAACAATCAGTTCTCCGCTCTCCGTTCTCCGTCGCCGCCAGCTTTCGTCCTCCACTTCCACCGCTGCCTTCGCTGCCCTCGTCCAGCGCTACCTCTGGCCTGGCGGTCGTCTCACCGTGCGGTGGCGCGGCGCCGCCACCGCAGGGGGCCTTGCGGAGGCGGGCGGCGGGCGATGAAGGCGGGGAGGGGAGGGGCGGGGCGGACGAGCAGTCAGGGCTCCATACCGCAGTCTACACACGCGCGCCGCCGCTGCCCACCGCGCCGATTAACTGGCGGGCGCCGCAGACGCTCCGCTGCGTTTCGCCTCGCCCCTCGCTCCACGCCCCGCGCCCCTCGCCCACGGTCCTGCGTGGCCGCTCCCCTGCGAGGGCGCACGCGGACCGGAGAGCGAGGTGGGATTAGGGCAGGTAGACGGAGAATGCAGGCGGGTAGTGTTGAGAAAGCAAGGAGCAGAGACGGAGTGGAATTACGGCAGGTGGACGGAGATTGGAAGGAGGGTAGAGTTGAGAAAGCAAAAGAGCATAGTCGAATGAGAAATAGGGATGCTAGTCAAAGAGAAAAATATCTTGGTGGTATGTTGGTTAGCGTGCTCGGTTTCCACGGGGCAACCACGGGTTCGATTTGCGACCGTGGTAAAATTATAACTTTGCGCTTTCCTTACAAATGTCCCGCTATCTACTGCTATATAACTGAAAAAGCTCACCCTAACGTTATGAAGATCAGTATTAAGGTGGAAGGATGTCTTCATGCGAACCACACGAACCCCTTATACCAGTGTTGTCAAGGCGTGGGAGGTCAACGAGCGGGAGGCCGTGGCACGAACGTCACGACGAAATTGCCCCTCCACGAAGTTCATCACCCCGCCGCTAGAGACAACGCCATCACTATTGTAAAACGGCTGGGTTTTCCTTTCCCGACGCTAGTTGCACAAAGAAGTTCGTGACATGCTACGGTGCCACAAAGCTGTGCCAATGCCACAAGTAGAAGTCCTTGGCAACACTGCCTTATACCATAGCCGAGAGGCTGGGTTGCTACTGGTCGGCCAAGACCCGTAGCGGGCTGTCGAGCCGAAGGACAAGACAGGACAGGACAATTGGATATAGTTGGGTGTGTGGGATTTGATTCAAGGCGCATTAATGACTAAAGTCTCTACCCTCGTAAGCGTAGTTCGTCTCATATATCTCGGGAGAGAGACTGTGTTGTTTCTCCCCGCTGGAACGCGAGATCCAATGTCGACCAACATCTGCTTGTTTTTCCTCTGTTCAGGTGTCTCCTCCAGCGGATAGAGTTGAGAAAGCACGAAAAATGCGATGAAATGTTATCAGAACAGGTAGACGAAAAACGAAAGAAGATCAATTAAAAAAAATCAAGACCAGAGATGAGTAGGAATTAGGATTGGTCGAAAGAGATCGCAGAGTTGAGAAAGGAAGCTCACGTATAAGAGCAGCCGACCGAAATGCCAACAAAATAAAGACATTTTACTCCAACGAAGTCGAGGCTAGACTGATTTGAACAGAAATATTCAGACAAAGGAGAACTAGAAAAGTACGCTGGCTAACTCTGTTGTTAAGGAAATTAAACTTAAATGATCAAAGAAAAAAGAGATCGAACACATTCAGAAGATTCAAATGAAGATAGCCCAATAAGAAAGGTTGTGTTTGAAGGTAAAAATAGCGGATGGAGTAGTTGGAAATTAAAAAAATGAAAGAAGTGCTACTTGATGGTTTTGTAATTGTGTAAATTAATATGCATCGGTTACAGACAAAATAGTTCTAAAAATGAGGTTGGGAGAGAACACAAAGAGTACAGATAAAGGAAGGCAGATTGCGAACGAACATATAAAACATTCAGTTCCCATCAGTTCCCAGATTAAATAAAAACTGAAAGAAGAAAACAGATGGGAGAAGGAAACCAACGAATAAATCAGAGGAAAGGGCAGGATATTGGTTGACAAAAAAGTCTTAGAAATCGTCGAGAGACCGTGTACGGTACGGCGAAAGGTCGCAGCTCCAAACGAAGTGAAGTGACCGAAACGCGAGTCAACACGGGCGAGCAGGCGCCGACGTACAAAGCGAAGCCACACCAAACCCGCGCCAACTCCGCGAAGCAGCGGCCGCGCCACCGCGCAGCTGTGAAAGGCAACGCAGCCTTCTCCGGCAGGTGCTCGAGGGAGCCTGCCGTGCAACGCCTCCCTCGCCAGACGCACACGAGGCGTCCGGTGACGCTGTATTTGGTGTGTTTGACTTGATACGGTTGGTTACGTCCACTGCAACAACTAATGGGATGGTTTCATTAATGTTTTTTTTCGTGGAAATTACTGATTGAGTGGGTGTTTTTGACAAAAATTAAACATCGTATCAAACTAGTCTATTATATTACAAATTAATTATTAGGTAGTCATACCACGATGAATAATGTTCAAGTGGTGCATTTAACACATAATACACCAAACTAGTTTCAGGGGAATTTCTTCATCTTCAATGGTACAAAACAAGAAAGATTATTATCTAAATTATGTACAAAATGTTTGAATTAATACAATGAATATTAAAAACAGATATAAATAATTAATTTTGAGTGAAGAGAATATGAATTCTCACAAGAGCTTGGCTGATGCCACGAAGAGAGTCTATTATAATTTTGGTATCAGTCTGCTCTAATCGGTTTTCTGATGTTTCGTGTGAATATACTAGTCCAATAATTCAATAAATAGTATTCGATAACGATTCTTATTTAATCGTAGTGGTAGTAACAATAGAGATAAAAATGTGATTATTACTTATTAAATAACAATAATATTAATAATAACTAGCGTACCCGTGCGAGAACTCTCGCATGGTAAACCTCACCCTTTCCCTATCCATTTGTCTATCCTCTTCATTACGAAGGAAAGTTGTTAATGAAACGTGTTTGTTTAAAAAATGTATAAATGTAACTTCGAATGTACTTTTGTACTTAATTCTAATGTATTTACAGAATATCAAACAAAAATAACAATGCTATTGATGTTGGAAACAAATTTTCAATAAAGGTTTATTCAGCATTACAGAGAGATGTTCTTGGAACAATTCATACTTCTTTAAAAAAACATTTGAAGAATTTATTCAGTCTTCCTTGAGACTTAGCTTTTCGTTTCCTTGATAGTCACAAAAACATTAGAAAATGTTTTTACTCTTGAGAAAGCCTAGTAAAGAAGTACGAAATACTGGATCGGGCTAGTTCAAGCCTACTCTTTGCAATGTTATTTAACTTTCCTTGATTTGTGAAGAGGAGCAGAGGGGGTTTTGGAGAGTCAGGGTGCCAGCTTGCTAGGGTGCGGAAATTGAAAAGTTATTTGTATAGTAAAAAAATATTCGATTATTTTCTGCGTATCTCAATAAAAACAATTCCGAGCCAAAAAATAATCAAACTAATATTTTCACCTTTGAGTACTAAATATGTGTTACCATTAGAAAAATTGGGTTTAGATTTCACTTTGGTACATGGAAATGTTGCTCAAACGTTTCAATTATCTTAACGAACTGACACCTTGAGTTGAACATCAAACGGTATATTATTTACAGAATGAGTTTGCAGCTAGGCGTTGATGTACGTACTTCCAGATACCGCCAACGTTTAAATCGTGCGTTTGGGCTGAGTTCGATTGTAGTTGTCCAGTGACTGGCACTATTCTTTCCATAATTTTAAATTTATTGAGGTATTGTAGGCTAGTGCGTTTTGATTTGTGTTTTTAATTTATTTTAAGCTATTTTACTTTAGCTAATTTAAAAAGTTTGTTGTTTATGTTGTGCCATAGCACACTTTTCCCCTACTACCTCCGCATAACCGTGCGAGAACTCTCGCATGTTAAACCCCACACTCATCCCTATACTTCTATTTCCATTGTAAGAAGCAAAGTTGTTAACTAAACTTGTTTATTTGCTTAAAAATGTATAAAGGTAACTTGCAATATACTAACACAATCTCAAACAAAAATAAAAAGCAATGTTATTGATGTTTAAAGAACTTTTCAATAAAGATTTATTCAGTATCATGGAGAGTTTTCTTGGGGCAATTCACAACACTTCCTTAAAGATATTTGAAGTAATTATTCAGTATTCTCTGACAGTTAGCTTTTAGCTTTTTGTGATACTCACAAAAAATATTAGCTTTTTACTTTTGAGAAAGCTACGTGTCTGAACCCGCTGACTTGAAAATTTCATCGAATGATAACGAAAATATTGGTAAAGGTAAAACACAGACAGTCTTCACTCTTCACTGTTCGCCCACATCCCTCCACAATTGAGTACACAGCATTTACAGACCATGGCAAAACGCTAATTGAATAGTTTCACTACGCGCGTAAGAAACAATCTTCATAGGTATCAAGCAACAATAATAGTACTTCTAGTTCTTGCTGGAGAGCAAATCTTGAATTAATGATTATGCAAATAAACCTAATCAGACTGCACAAACCACGGTGTATACAGAAAGCGTAAATATAAGATTGAGTAATCTAAGCCTTCTAAACGTCATCACAAAAATGGCTACCAGCATCAAGGGCTGAAATATTGATGTGGTCTTGATAGTATTGAAGCGCAGAACCGAAAATTTAATTGAATGTCGAGAAATGTCTTATCTTATATATTATGGTATAAAAAACGTTTCTTTGAGGCCTGTGGCCTCAAAGTTTTCGTTTTTAAGGCCATAAAACGCTTGATTTAGGAGTTGTTTGACTAAAAATTTGGCAAGTGTTGCGGGTTGCATTTGACTGGAATATTTAGATGCGTTTTTTAAACAAATTCTTTATATTTTTAAAGTCAAAGTGCCATTCGTCATGTCTCCGTGAAATTCTCTTTCTTTAGAGACCTCATTTATAAAGATTGGTTGCGTGAGAGAGTCGCAACGGAAAGGTATACCATTGAAATAATACAGGAGACGATAAGTATTCTTATAATGTCCTCTGGATAATCTCAGCCAAAATTTTAATATATTGCGTATATTAAATATATTGATTGATAATATATTGATAATATATAATATAAATAATTGATAATATATTGGCATTGTAAAGAATTCGTAGTGCTTTTATTTTGTCTCCCACTTCATTATCGCTTAAAATTGCTCTCACAGGTTTGAAATTCGTAACCTGTAGGTTTGTATAGTACGTCTATAGATATGACCAACTGCGCTACATGGGTGGGTGTGAAATATCGTTTCTAATAACAAAGCGAGAGGCATGGAGAGAGACAGCGTTTTCCGAACCCCAGAGATAGTGATCACAGCAGCTGACTCGTCGCGGAGAATGGCGATTGCACGATAGAGAGATGGAAGAGTGAGCATCCGTATGTGTGTGTTGGGAGAGTGCTGGAAAGGAAGAAAGAGGGCGGACGGACTGTGAGCTGGCAAACACGCCGCCTCCACGCTGGCAAACGTGCGGGCAGAGAAATTGCATTGGACCTCTGACGCCAACCTCACATTTAGACTGGAGAAAAGGCAGAGAAGGCAGTAGGCAACCTCTTGCAACGGTGCTGTACCAGTAGCTTGCATCTTTCTTAGCGCCCCTTTCTTTAAATGAAATGAAAAATATGTGCAAATAATATTCCTCCATGAGCTTAAATAATAATAAATCTCAATCTCAACCAGAACAATTAAGTTACCATCCTCTGCCATCTAAAAGACAACGTCATGATTTCAACCTGACAACCTGGCCAACATGTCCCACTTTTTATATTCGAATGAAACCGAACCAATATATCAAATAAACCGAACCAATAAATACTTGGGGGTGTTATTGGGCAGAAGACTCCATTGGCGAAATAATATTGCGCAAAATATTTCTTTAGCTAACAAACGATGGCATCAGCAACTTCCTCTCGTTAAATACTCTTCTTCACTAAGTATACTGACTAAATTGCACATTTATAAAACAATTACTCGGCCTGGAATATCTTATGCGGGTCCAATTTGGGGGTCAGCGTCTAAAACAAGCATTAATAAAATTAAAATTGTTCAAAATACCTGTCTAAGAACTATTATTAAAGCTCTATGATTTATTTCAAATATACATATTCATTTTTTTAGGTATACTTTCAATTCAAATCTTTTTACTACAAATTTCAGCAAAATTCTACTTCAAAATTAATAAAATTCCATCTTCACTTTATTTTGAACTAGGTAAACATAATTCCCATCGTAAATGACAAAAACGTAAAATACCAAAGTCATTCTTCGACCCTCCATAACCTTCATTCGAATCTTATTTAATGACTTGAAATAGTTTTGTTGTTGATGCGTGAGCTGCATGTTTATAGCTTCTTGTTTTCTATATTTATTGTTCAATTTGTTCATCAACTGATGCCAATAGGCTTACTGACCAAAGGCATGTATTTATTTAATAAAAAATAAAAATAATTTATTATCTTTTATTCATCAAACAAGTGCACAGCCTATTTAAATACAAATAATCAGTAAATATAACAGCGTGTAAAAGAATATCCTCTCCAGGGGAAACCGCTTTGTAGTCGCATTGTCCATGCGGGTGGGGAGTCTTGCGTGTTTTAATGTAGAAGGCTGTGGTCGCTTTAGCATGTTCGTTTAGGTATGTATACTGGCATGGATACCCATTACGAAAAGTCTGAAATGGAGAAGCCAGACTAACGTGTCTCACAACATCCTATCTTATTCCTACTCCCTATTCCATGACCCAAGCATCCCATGCCCTATTCGATCCGCTACAGGTAGAGAATCGTATCTACTGTGGTAACCTTTCAGGTGTGACATTTTTACTTACTTATGTTACACATCTGGTAACTTTCTGATCAGGCCTCTCTTGGCCATATTGGTTTTAACACTGACGCTCTTAGGTTTCGAGGGCTAGGGTGCCTTTTCCTCTTGTAATTCTTCAGCTTTTATTAGGTAGGCTTTCGAATGGGGAAAGGAGCCTCTATAGTCGTAGAGAAGACGTCTCTAGGGTCCCAGAAGCTCGATAAAATCATCTCTGATCCTCCATATTGCGGGTTTGGACTGTGAGCTTCCTCCATAAACCCAGTTGCCCCCATTACCAGTAAAAAAATCAAATGTAAAACGTCCCAATACTCATCCTCGGATAGGTGGCTCAGATTTGCATTCTTTTATTGCAGTCTTGCCTATCATTAAACTATTCTACTTAGATTTAGGTGTTAGATTTATTATTAATTCTGCAATTAAGTATTATTACTTGGTGGCAGAATATTTAAATTACAAGAGAGTAGTTAATTTAAAAAACAAACAAACAAACAATAATTAAGAATAATAGTGCATAATTTCACAGCGCAAACCTTACACCAATTCATTTTACTCCACTTCACTTCACTTCACTTCACTTCACTTCACTGCACTGCACTGCACTTCACAACACTTAACTCTTATGCATTTCTTTCGCATTTGTTTCCCTCCACTACACTACACTGCACTGCACTGAACTGAACTACACGAATATTATAATAATAATAATAATAATAATAATAATAATAATAATAATAATAACAATAATAATGATAATGATAATAATAATAATGACAATACTACTACAACTACCACTAATAATAACAATTAGACAAACTACTTAATAGGAAATTCTACTTATTTAACAGTAGAAACTTAACAATAATACAATGACCTAAAATATAGATAAATAGTTAGGAAGCTAATTTATTTTTAAATTTTCTCAAGCTTTGAGGAAAGGGTTCAAAGATTGTCGCAGGCAAACTGTTCCAGTCTCTAATAGTTCTGTTGGTGAATGAAAATTTCCCAACGTCCGTTTTCTGCATTCTTGTCTTAATTTTGTGCTCGTGATCCGTTCTGCCGAAGTACGTAGGTTTTCCTAGACGACGATTAATTTCACCCCAAGCAGGATAATTTTTGTATGCTTTGTACATAGCACAGACTCGCAACTTAATCCGCCTTTTTTCGAGTGACTCCCATGCACTTCTATTTTTTGAATCCCTGAAAGTGAATTTTGATGCTCTGCGCTGGAGCCTTTCTAGATTACCTTGCTGCGATATTTCTGTACGGGTCCCAGCATACTGCGCCATATTCTAACACGGGTCGCACTAGTGACATATAAGCTAATTCTTGACTTCTCACCGTACTTCTCTTTAGAATCCGCGTAACGAAATGTAAATATCTTCAGGCTTTCCCCACAACGAAATTTACTTGATTTTCCCAGCTCAATTTACTGTCTAATTGTATTCCTAAATATTTGCAAGATGTAACTGTAGGTATGACATTATTGTTCAATTTGTACACTGTTTCACCATAACATCGACCCCTACCAAACGTGATGGCTTTGCTCTTCGAACTGTTTATTTCCATGCCGTTTGTTTCTGCCCAGGAGTGTAATTTGTCTGTGTCTCGCTGCAAAATATCTACGTCCTCCTCTGATTTGATAACCCGATAGATGATACAGTCATCGGTGAATGGTCTTACATTTTGAAGCTAGATGTTTTGGCAAGTCATTCACAAGGGCGAGAAACATAAGAGGTCCAAAGACACTTCCTTGTGGAATCCCTGACGTAACACTAGCGGAGGTTGATAAGTAGCTTCCGATTCGAACCTTTTGTTTCCTATCACGTAGGAGTTCGTTTATCCAAGCCACCACCCTTGGGTCTATACCCGAATCTATTAATTTGTTTACAAGACGATCGTGTGGAACAACATCAAAAGCTTTGGCAAAATCTATTACTATCGCGTCTACCCTTCCCCCATTATCAATTTCATCGGCTAGATCCTGTAGAAGGGAGACAAGCTGACTTTCGCATGAAAAACCGTTCCTGAAACCGTGTTGACCTTGATACAGCCATTCCTTGTCCTCCCATTCATTCCGGATGTAGTTAGTAATTAATTGTTCCATGAGTTTGCATACGACTGATGTGAGACTTATCGGTCTATAGTTACTTAGGACTGTTTTATCACCGCTTTTAAAAACAGGTACTACAAGTGCTAACTTCCAATCTTCCGGTACGCAAGCGTTATTGATTGAGACATTAAATAACCTAATTAGATACGGTAGAATAGCCTCTCCGCCTAATTTAATGATACCCGTGGAAATACAATCGGGTGCTCGAGATTTTCCGCTTTTCAATAATTTTATTCTTGTCCGTAGAGTATTTACGTCGATATAAAATAGATTTCTATCTGATAACGTTGGTATCCCTGTACAGTTAGTTTTCTGCTTAAATACCGACGTGAAATACGCATTAAAAGCGTTTGCTTTTTCTCTGTCGTCAGTTACTTGCGAATTATTTATCCGAACAACTGGTATTTCGTCTTTGTTTCCCTTCCTTCTACGAACATACTTAAAAACTTTCGACCAATTAATGCCGTCCGCATCAAGGATATATTTCAAATGACGTTCTTCCGCAATTTTCTTTTCCTTCTCTAATGCTTTTGAATAACTTCGAAATAATGACATATGGTTATCACTAATGTGCCTGTTTCTAAACGCCTTTCTGGTTTTTCTTTTCATGCGTCTAATCTTTGCATTATAATATTTTGGATCGGGGTTACTTTTTAATAATTTGCACGGCACAAATGTCTGCACGGCATTTTCAAGAATATTTTTAAAACCTCGCCATATTTCTTCCATCCCCCCTCCTATTCTAAGAAACCCTTCGTATTGTTCCCTTAAGTAATTTTGAAGCCCTTCTACATTCGTTTTCTTGTATTCCCTCACTGGAAACCCGGCGTTAATAGTTTTTCTTGAAGTAGTTAAGTCAAAGTCGAAAAGAACTGCTTTATGGTCACTTTACCTTCCATGACGTCGCACGATAAAAATAAGTCTTTCGGTCTAACGAGGCAAATATCTAGTAGCGCGTCTTTTCCAATTAGTGTCTGGAAGATTTAAATCTCCGGCAATAACTACTGGATGGCTATTTATATTTTTTGTTCTTTCGTGTATTGCGCCTACGAATTCGTAACTACTAGCCGGTGGACGATAGCAAGCAATTATTTCTAGGATATTTCCTAAACAATGAATTTTCAACCTCGTCATTTCAAAAATTTTATCAACACAATTTGATACGACATTTAATGTGTTTTTCACGCAAATGAAAACTCCGCCGCCTCTAGTTTCGCGTTCTCTTCTAAACGTAATATAATCAGACCGAAAAATTTGAGCTACTTGAGCGAATTTGAGATACTTGAGCGAGAGAAAGAGTGAAATGTTGGTTATATTAGCAATTTTTTGGTTTGAGGTGCACCAGTAGCCGGGTAATTCATGAGCCATCAATCTTCAATTGCCACAAAATATAAACAGAACTTGTCAGCTACGAAAAATCAGAACATATTTAAATATTTTGAGTGTAATTCTAAAAATATTTTGAATAGTTTGTGTGAAATATCTTGAATGGAAGGTATTTTGATAGAGTTTTTTGCAAAAAAATATAGCTTAAATATTCAGAATTCCTCGTTGGTTGATTTTATTATTTAGTGTAAGATATGAAAACTATGACAATGATTTTTTATAATCGAAATACAATGTGGGAAACTGACTTTTTTTTAAACTAGAGATGTTCCTTCTTAATATTTATCTGTATTGAATGCCTTATTTAGTTACTTGTATGTGTGTGAACCAGCTTATGAATATGGATTTTCTCTACCATGGATTTACGCTTGCATGTTTTGACTATTAATGCTACATTGGGTATATAGACAGAGCAATTTCATTTTATATCACTTTGTTTGCTAATTTGATTCCTACGGCTACATCATGCAACAGATCCATTTTATGTGTGTTTTGTACTCCAATTTTTATGTGCAAGTTGCACCTACGTGATTTTACCTTTACGTTCAAATGATATATATTTACTAATGATAAACCAGATGAATTACATACAGAAATACTAAAACGTGAATGTAAATTGACAAAATAATGCTAAAAGTAATTTTGAGTATTGAGTTGAGTATTATTATGTGGATCATCTTATCTTTTTCTAATAATTATCGTTTTCCATTCTTTTTGGTTTCCTCAAATATCTAATATATTTGTTGATTTGTTTAATTCTTTGCGTTTTTATTTAAACAAATTTGCAAATTACCTTTTATCAAGAATCTTTATACTTAATTATTCACAACAAAAATCGTGCGTATCTGTGTACACAATGATAGAATACCAAATAATGTTTCTTTCTAATATGTTCTTTAGTAGTATGTTTACATTTGATGTATTGAAAATATAATTGTAATTCTTCATAATGTTGTATAGCTGAAGTATATTTTTTAAACTAAAATAACCTCGTTTCCATGCTACATGTGTTTGTAATGCGAATGCAGCATTTCAATTCAGAATTATGTATTATTTATTGCGGGTATTTCTAATGTATATTTTAAGATAGTATAAAATAAGTAATTCATAATATTTATAAATTTCATTATCAATATTTTATTTACAGTGCAATAAGTTACAAAGTACTTATCCAATTTGTTTCATTAACTCTGGCTTTACAAAAGAGAGAAATGAATCAGAGTCCAACCGGCGGGTTTTCTTGGTTTTTAATTGCAAATGTTTTAGGAAGCTGAATAGCATTGACGTAGTTTTTAATAGTTTTTTTGTTGAAAAGATGCAATGTTGGCAAGTGTTTGTTAGAATTTAAATTATTGCAACGTCACTAGTTGTGGATAAAAAAACTCTGAACTATTCTCTCTAAAACTGATCATTCTGTGTAAGTTTTGGAAGTATTTGTAGTATTTTAATTTTTAGTGAAGAATTAAACAACATTTTTCAATGCAATAAAGATACATCGACTTCTTTAACATAAAGTTTAGTAAGTTTTGTCACTGATATGAAAAATAAATATTCTTGCGTAATTTTTCATTTGTAGAACTTAAAAATTAAATATTATGTTATTTAAATTATTAAACATGAACATTAATATCAGTTTACTAATTTAACAAAATTGTATAAGAATTGCCTTCAAAATATTGCACTGCAAATTTCAAGAATTTTTCCAATAATTAATAACTACTTGTATTTAAAGCAATGTTCATTAAATATTATGTAATAATAACGTGTATCGAAAGCTTCTAAAATTTAAATTTTATATGTGGAAGACAATAAAAGATTTTCCCAAACATTATCTCCTTCAAATTAGTACATCTATAAAACACATGAAATAGGACTTCAATTCTCACTCACACTACAGCAATAAGTCATAAGGCGAGAACATAATTTGAGTATATTGTCTCCATATAATACCATCTAGAGACTCAAAGGCTCTACCGAACGGGGTAGCTCCAAACAGATCGGCCTCACGGCGTTTGTCACGATCCCGCCCACTCGGCTGCGCCAGGACTCGCGCAGCGCTCTCTCGCAATTACGCACATTCGCATGCGCGTCTGCCAAACAGCCTCGCCCCCCCCCACTCCTTCACTCCCACGCACGTACGCACTGCGCCCATGGACGCCCAAAGCACCGCCTCCGCTCCTCCCGTTTGACAACGCGCCGCGAGGCCGCTCTCACGACCCATCGGCTTAGCTAATTGGTTCCCGCTGGAAACGATGCTCCTCGTGAAAGGAAAAATAAATCAAAGAAAGAATAATTCATTAAGTTGGGTAGAATTTAGGCACAACCTGAAGGAAATTCATTTGAAGTTGTGTTCATTTATGTTAAGAATATTTAATGACGTGTGGTGGAGTATGAAAACAGAGGGATGATAGAGCACCGGGCACAAGATAGACAAAATAATATGAATAGTGTTGACGTTGAAATTTCATGAGAGTAGAAAGAGTTATTATAAATTGAAAAATTGAAGAAAATTATCTCATAATCTAAATTAATCCATTTTCGAAGATTACATCAAAATATAGTTTATTTTTAATTGTTAGAACACGACCATATTTTAATCCTCTGCCATAGCAAGAAAATGCTTGTACATTTAAATAAGTGAAAAGGGAAAATACATTACGCTGTCTCAGAAATAAATAAAGATAGTATTGAATTTTAAAATGTTCCACGAGTGTACTTGTCACTGTCAAACATTTCGATTGGACGATAGGCATTTCAAAAATGCTTTTGTTGGTTTTGTTGAACCTCTCGTTTGTTTCTGTTCAACCTCTCGTTTGTTTGCTACACAGCCGATTTGCATGTTGCACTATGTATATTTTAGCCGATGAGGAAGCGTGAAAATATATTTGTTTATAATTAATTTAGGGACCACTCTATAGAGAAAAGATGAAAGTCGAATCAAAGTAATAAAGGTTTTCCTCATTCGTATTAAGGAACGTTTTTCCCACTACCCAGCGTTTAAGAGCCGAAACGTTTGTTGGTTTTTTTTACTTTTCTCAGTATGGGACCAGGATATCAGCTCTACGAGAGGATTTTCATAAATTATTCTCAAATCAACATAAATAATAATTTATATTACAAAGAAAATATTTTCGTTGAGATGAAATTTGCGTTTATTGACGAATACAAGTTTAGACTTCGTGGTGCATCGTATAATGAAATTAATTCCTTCTAATAAGAAATTAAAGCAAGTTTAATTCTAGTTTGTTGCAAAAATACAGTAACATAAATTTGCTTATAAAGAGATTCCTTTACTAGATTTAAATTTGTATTATACCTCACACAACCTAAACCAACATTTTTATGAAAATAAATCATTCAATAAATTAAAAATCATTCTAGCATGTGCGCAAGACGTTACTGCAATAAAGAATTTCTTAAGATCTATTCAGTGACTATTATTTAATAACGTTGAAATCGATCGCTCATATGTTGTGTAACAAACTCACCAATTCCTAGAATGGTGATTGTCAGTATGCAAGAATTTTCCCTCGATCTGCCCACAACGAACGCCATAACTTCCCATCTGCCTCGCAATCGAGCGTTTAAAGTCTGCTCCCCTGACATATTAGTAGCGGGTGGCGTGGCGACCTGTGAGTTAAGCGCGGCGAGCAAGGCTCTTCACACCCCATGACTCCTGGCATACCGCACGCTTCCAACGCCGCGTACATCACATCCATGACAGCTACTCGCGCCCGCCCGCCGCTCACCCGCCGACGCCACACCTCAAACCTCCCACGCGCCCAAGCTGCGGCCCTTGATGCGCCCTCGTCCCGCCCTCGCTCACCCTGCAACGCCCCCGCCTGTCCATGCCTTTCCCTGTCCGTGCCCGCCCGCTCTTCCTTGCCCATCTCCCCCGTCTCCGCCCGTCCCCGCCCGTCCCTGCACATCACGTCCCGTCCCCGATCGCCCACGCCCTACCTCGCCTCGCCTGCTCCGCCCATTCGCCCCACCCGCCCACCCACGCCCTTCCCCGCCCGCATGGCCCGCCCCAACCGTCCCTGCGCGACCACCCACGCCTTTCCCCGCCCACGCCCTTCCCCGCCCGCCTACGCCCTTCTCCACACTTCCCCGCCCTTCTCCACACTTCCTCGCCCTTCCCCGCTCACCCACGTCCTTCCCCGCTCACCCACGGCCTTCCCCACCCGCTCATGCCCTTCCCCGCCCGCCTATGTCCTTCCCCGCCCACCCACTCTCTCCCCCACCCACGCCCTTCCCCGCCCGCCCATAACCTTCCCGCCCGCCCACGCCCTCACCCGCTCGCCCATGCCGTTCACCGTCCGTCCACGCCCTTCCCCTTCCCGCCACGCCCGCCACGCTCTTCCCCGCCTGCCCCAGCCTTCCGTACCAGTTCCCGCCTGCCCGCCACCACACGTCCCCCCCAACTGCTCGTCGTGACCGCACCCCAAGCCTCCCACGCGGCGGTCGCTGCCACCGGCGCAATATGTGCGGGAGGGGGAGGGTGAAGGGTGGGTAGTGCGGCAGCGCACTCAGGCGGCGACTTTCACAAGTTCACGGGTTAAACCGGAGGTTAAGAGCAAATGGGTGGTTGTGTATCTGGTGAATTGCTACTTCAGATGATGGTGATGAAACTTAGATCTATGGTATTATGCTGAATTTGTTCAATTAAAAAGAACATATTTTCATTAATGTTCTGAAAAAAACTATACTTAGCATTATTAGTTCTCAAATAAACTAATTCAAGTTTTATATTTTTTTATCCTCAAATCCTCTTCGAACTGTAATGGATCTTGTTAACTAAATGTATGTTGAAAAACAGTACATCTTACACTCCGAGTGATTTTCAAAATATATTGCAAAGTAAATTATATTTTCTTTTAAATTAGGTTTTAATTTTTTTTGTTTATATTGCTATAAGATCTCGTTAGAATCTACATAATAATCTCATCTATTCATACTACTAGTGCCATCGATTTTTATCATTTACATATTATATTTTTCATCAGGAAAAGCGAGGCGTTCAAGACAAACCACCATGTATTCTATAATATAATACTCTTATTCAACATTCTTAATTTCATAATTGCTGTGTAACAAGCCTCTGAATATGGTTACCAAATACCTATTAGCAACATATCAGAAAAAACTCGTTTCAACTTTCCAGACCAAACTGGGATTAAGGCAGTCGTCGCAAGTCAAATATTCAATCATTTATTGCATAGCTTCTAAGCCGAAAGTCAGTCTACTTACGGTTGCAATGAATGTCTTCGTTTTTTTTACTAATTTCCCCTCAGAATGACTGGTGAAGTATTTCATTTAACATCATCTTATTCCTCAAAACCTTTACTATGTATTGGATAAAATAAAAAAAAATTACTTTGTTCCTATAACTTATTTAATACCGGTAAAAACCTATTCCCGAGAAAGTTTTCCCATAACTGAGTTTTATTAATTTTATCTTATTTTATTAAAAAAATAGGTCGATAATGGTCAATTTTCAGCCATCTTAAAGAACAGAGATTTTATTTTCATTTAAAGTATTTTATGGGGGAACATCACCGTGGTTGATCGAATGAACACATACTACCTTAAATGTTTGCTGATTTAGACAACCACCACCACCATTGGAGACCCTATTGCGGACCACATGCTGGAGACGTGAATTCCGCGATCCGACGGAGGAGACGGCGGCGGCGGCGGAGAGGACGGCGGGCAGCAGGCGTCGCCTGGCGGCGGGGGCGGGGTCTGGGGTGGGGGCGGAGGTGCCGTCTCGCCACGCAACAGGCCGCCCATTTGTCCCTCTAATTGGCTGCCATCCGGCGACCGTTATTTGTTTTCCGCGCGGTCGCGTTGACGCGCAGCTCGTGCGCTCACAGCTCCCCTAGTGGACGCTTCCCGAACCTCTGTCCCACCGAGGGAGTCTGCTATAGTTCGAATCCAATACCCGCACCCCCCCTGTGGAGAGTGCCTCTATTGTCCGGCAATGAATTGAGTTAAAATGGAGGAATATTTTTATTACCGTTGAGAAAAAAACCCCTCATGTTCACCGTAGCTCTGAACAAACTGCTAACACGTTAAATCAATCGCATGTTAAGGAGATTGAAATAATTTACTTTTGAAAAAGAATTCAAATTCAGAAGGAATTGAATTTTTGAATTTCTATTCAAAAACCATACATATCTTATGCGCTAATACTTTGTTCAGTCTATATTCACAATACGAGATCTCAATAAATTCATAATACGAGATCTCAATAAATGTGAATCTTCCAGTTTTTTCCACAGACAACCCACACATTTCACATCACAATCAATTGATCACAATTAGTGATTCATCGATTTTCACTAAATACTTCAAACGATTTATAACTGCACGTGTATTTTTAATGGTTTTCTAATATGTCTTTCAACATGTTCTTGAATTTTGCTTGGTAAAATAAAAGTTATTTATAATGCTAGTGCTTAAGACTTACTGACGTTCTAGAAAGGATTAATGATTTGGTGTTTTAAACTGTGATATTAATTGTGGTGAATAAACTGTGGATTGTGAGGAAAAAGAAATACGATAACTTCGAGAAAACCTGCCGCAAACTCTCGTGGTCCACCACAAATTCTTCGTCGGTTGTGAGGGTTGTCAGGTTACCAGGTTATCAGGTTGTCAGCTTGTCAACGTTGTCAGGATTATACACTTGTCAGTGTTCTCAGGTTGTCGTGGTGGTCAAGTTATCAGGGATTTTAAACCTCCATCTACAGCGAAAGAAAGCGATAGTTCTACTCGCTACGCCACAAGTCGACCCAGTGAAGTGGAGCTATTAAGTCCCGATTTACGTATGCAGATAAACCGCAGTGTTGTCTTCGTACGTCGAGTGGAAAATGAAGACAGGAAAATTACTTTTGGAACAACACCACGAGCAAGTTATCAACAATTTGTATCAAGATATGTCGTTAGAGTATTCGATAAACTGTGTTCGGTCACGAGAATTTCCGTGTGCAAAGACTGGAAACAGGACCTCTGAACTGAGAACGATTACCACCTTGTTTTAATATGCATAAGCTCCGGTTGAAGTTCAAGTAGGATGGCGGTGGGTCACGCAGGCAATTTCATCGGTCCTGCTTGTTTAAACGAATCATCCGGTAAAAGGCGCTCAGCACGAACAAGATTGCAGTGTCCCAATAGCCGATTAGAACTTTGCGTTTCGAGAGAGACTTTAGTTTAAGAGCTTTGTACTAAATTCTTGTTTAAGAATTCCAAATTATCAATTGTAGTTCATTTGCGTTCTTGTGAAGTAGTTGTTTTTATAAATCTCCTTTAAATCACCGTTTACTTTGAAGTGAATTAATTTTAAATCGTCCAATATTAATGATATTTAAAGAACACCTATAACATAAAGGAGGGAGAGAGAAAAAATCATTCGACAAATATTTACACTATAATTAATGATTAATATTTTGTCGTGTAACAGAAAGGATATCTACACAAATGTACCTTCACATAATGGAGACATGAAATTATGTGAATTAAATCACTACACATAATCTAACATACAGCATTATATAATTAGAGGATGGATTTTTATTACCTAAGACATTGCCCAAAATGATCAATAAAATGACCTTAAAATGCTTTTGTAATGCCGTAATGGTTTTAACTCCAAAATCTATTTACGTCTGTGAATTAGTAGAATCTAAATTAATTTTAAAGTTCTCTTCTTTTTTAACTAAATCCAAAATTCATAACACCGTGTATTCACCTTCCTTCTTTTACTATATTACTTTGACTAGATATTAATCTGTGTTAAATCTCCTGTAAAATAGATATTCGTCTTTTATTATTGCACATAGATAGCCGAGAGAATTAGTATGATAGAATTACGAACAAAATCATTAATATATACACTATTGTTCTCATCCCAGATCAATTCAAGAAATGCACTTCACTTTTTTTGCTCTATGCGATGGCAGGTAAACTGCTCTGTCAGTTATGTATTATAAACTAGGGATTTATGCTTTGATTGAGCATCCACTCTGCAGCTAACTAACGTCAGTGTAGCTGCCAAAGTCGTTTTTGTTGCAATATTAAAACATTTTGTTGCAATTGCACATCATAATATAAATACATAGAAGCAACGTAATAATGCACAGACATTGTTTGATGTATAAAATGTAATACTATTTCTTTAAATTTGTGTTTAAGTGATAACTTCTAAATGAAATGAAATAAAATGTTATCAAAATAAAAACATTACCGGTACATATGAGATTTGTTGGTATTTTGCAGGAAGATAAATGAAAATGAAAACGAAATAATACGTACAAATGCCAAATCTTAAATGCATTTTCTTTAATTCAATTGTAAATGATCTCTAAATTGACAGCGAGTCGCCCTTTACCAATTTAGTAGAGGATTTGTCAGTTTTTTAATTAAATCAGCTGATGAAAATTTCTTACCTCAGAAGTTAACAAATTTTTCTCTGATGTCAGCAATTTCCATTTCTTATTTGTGGCGTTACTTGACTCTAACACGCGGGAACAATTGTAGAAGAAGGCTAAACAATTAGTTTGGCCATTTTTACTTCTTAACGACTTAAGAGGAATCACTAGCCAAAATATAAAAAAAATATTTGCTATAAAAATGACAAAATATGTAATTTTGTTCAGATTCAATATAGAAAAAGAACATGGCTATATGCACAGAGAACAACTGGTACATATTTTTAATATTCAGCAAGTGAAATTATTACTAAATAGTCTCATTCATGTTTATCGGTCGAACACAGATTTTTCATACCTTTGCGTAATTGTATTTCAATTTACAGGTCTTTCCAAAGGAGACTAATTGAGGTGGGTAGTAATTACAAATGTTCATTGAATGTTCATAGTTAACCATTTCTATAGGTTGTAGGCTATCAACAATTAACTGAAGAATCGTCATTTTCTTCCAGATAAGAATTTCATCAAAAAATGAGGAAGGGACTCAGATAAGTACTAGAAACTAAAATGAAGAATAAATTATTTTCCTGCATATTTAATTAGAATTCGATGAAATAAATATCACATCAATGAGCACACTAAGCGAAGCTGTAGGCCATTGTTTGCAAGGTCGATGCCACGAGCGAGAGTCCGTGGCGCGAGTGCCACAATGAAATTGCCGCTCCACGCAGTTCATTACCCCGCCACAAGAGACAACGCCATCCCTATTGTAAAATGGCGGGGTTACTACTAGTTCCCTTTCCCGATGCTAGTTGCGCAGATAAGCTCGCGGCATTCCACGCTGCCGCGACGCGTGTCACTGCCACCAATAGAAGACGTTGAGACTACTGCTGTAGGCTTCCGCGGCCTGTCACATTCTGTTATTTACTTTTAGCAGTAGCAAAGTGAAACAAACTAATTAGATGTTTTTCATGATTGTTGGCTTATAGTGAAAAAGTGTGATCTCCACAATACTATTCATTCAGTTTGACGATTGTCAAAGTTATTAAACTACGTTTTACTAAATGTTCCTTAAATTGCCAGTGTTTTTTTTTTGTTTTGTATAGTTTTGTTGAGTATAACGAATTGAGTAAGGAACTTTCCCTGTGATTGCTATGGCAATTTTATATCATTACCGTAATAATATAGAGTTATTACAGAAAACACGGCGGGTTGAATTTGTACAAAACTACAAACGGGAGATATTAATTTTATTTGATTTCATTTTAATTGAGAAGCTACAGGACTCACTCAGTTAATATTTACACTGCAAATTGACTTAGAATTATTGATCCATCCCTCTGGATTTTGCTAACCCCAGACGTAGGTGCAACTGTGCCCAGTTTTATCGCAAAAGAGCGTAAACATTCGGCACCGAACATGATCTTATAGTCTTCCTACCACCACTGTATAAATTATGAATAACTGAAAGTAGATAAAATTCCATGTACGCACTTATAAGAATACAACTAAAAATAATAAGCAAATACTGTAATATACAATAAAACTTTCTGCGGAAATCTGTCTAATGTGAACTTAGATCGTGGCCCTAACAGTCAGAAATTCTACAGTATTACATGGCATAAAGCGTAATCTTATCTAATACAGAAAAAATTCTGGTCCCTTGAGGTTCCGCTTTGAGCAGGTTTCACTGTTCTTTTAACGTACTGACAAAGGCACGCGGTGCTGCAAAGACAGTGTTGTCAAGGTCGATGCCACGAACGTGAGTCCGTGGCGCGAGTGCCACGACGAAATCGTCCCTCCATGCAGTTCATCACCCGCCACCAGAGACAACGCCATCCCCATTGTAAAACGGCGTGGTTACTACTACTGGTATTAGTTCCCTTTCCCGAAGCTAGTTGCGCAGAGAAGCTCGTGGCATGTTACGGTCTCACGAGGCATGCCACAGCCACCAGAAGAAGACCTTGACACCACTGTTCTACAGTATTCCGTTGCATAAAGCGTAATCTTATCTAATTCTGAAAAAAATTCTGATCCCTTGAGGTTCGGCTTTGACCAAGGTTTACTGTTTACTTACTTTTAACGTACTGACAAAGGCATGACGTTATCAAAGGCACGCGGTGCTGACAAAGGCATCGCCGCATAGGGCACAGCGACTGACACCGCATTGCGTGAAGGGCTAATTCTGTGATTTCCTTCCCAGAGCTGCCCTTCAGATCGGGCCGCCACTACCGCCAACAGGTGATCAAGTTCTGGACATCCGTCCTTCCGGAGACGCTAGACTCCAACCCTCGCCCGCGGCCACCCTACGTGCCTCCGCCGCTGTCGCCTCACCCGCCCTACGAGCCACCGGTCGCCCCTCTTCCCCCGGCACCCGAGCCCGACCCACCGCGGCAGCGCCCGCCCCCGCCGCCGCCGCCCCCGGCGCAGCAGCCGCCGCCGTCCAACGACTTCCCGCCGCCGCTGCCGGGCCCGCCGCCGGCGGATCCGCCCCCCGACGGGCCGCGCGCGCCGCTCAACCTCACCGACAGCGGCTCCGTGGCGCTCATCATCGTGATCGCCGTGGGCGTCACCTTCCTGCTGGTGAACCTGTGCGCGTTCGCCGGCATCTACGTGCAGCGCGACCGCCTGCGCGCGCAGGAGGAGGCCGTGCGCAGGCGCTACGAGGACCTGGCGCTCATGAGCCCCGTGGAGCGCTGCCCGCTGTACGAGGCCAGGGCCACGCTGCCCGGCCCCGCGCTCGGTGAGGAGCGCACACGCCCCAGAGGTGGCCGGGAAAGACACAATAGTACATTATGAAACGATGATGTAATGATGGGTATTAACCCGGCAGTGGTAACGTGACTTTTTGAAACAAAACGGATTCCTTGGGGTGTCTCCAGACCCCCACACTTTTTTTCATGATATATGCTAAATTATTAAAAAATAAATTAATATAATATTCTTTTTCTATTATTAACAATTTTTTGCGTGAAATTAAACATTTTACTAAGAATTTAGTTGCTAAACAACTCTAAGAGTTCATCAGGAAAGCATCTAATATTTGGAGTTAATTTTTCTACCGGTCTCCGCGTGTTGTCACATCCAAGCCCATGTTTCGTAGCAGAAATTGAAATCTTTTCAAATTCAAAGTACAATGGAATATTTCAATACCCATATTATCCTCTTTTCACAATTCAGCAAGATAGGGGTGCCCTGATGTCACATACCAAACCAAAATACGTAGCACAATTACTGCCTTCATTTCCCCTTTGTCTGTCTTATTTGTGCTGCGATCATTTTTATTCCTCTCTACATTTTTGATGTTGGTGGATTCTGTAATTATCTCAATCATATTCAAATCAATAAACACGGAAAACATTATTCTGGTATTTTGGAGTTGCGTGCAGACTGCTTTTTCCAGGGCGGTGAGTAACGATATTCTGTTCCCGCATTCAGCAAAAGTTGGCGTATTCTTCCATTCCTTTCTTAACATATAAAGTGACCTAAAATGTTCGTAGTACTTCAGTATTAATTTTGCAGAGGAGTCCTAACGTAAAAATATGCAATACGTTCCCAAACTAATAGAATGTACGAGACTGACGACAGCTTTGATAACGTAGAAGGTAACGTGGGTGTCTCTGGGCACCCCAAACAAAACAATAGCTTGCTACACGGATAAAACTCACTAAAGTGGCAAACTGAAAGCACACTAAATAACATGATACAAAAAGAGAAAGATACTAAAGTAATGGTCAGGGTAGCTAACATGGGAAATACAAAAAGTGGGAAGAAAGAATCGTGGGGGTCCCACAGACCCTCGCGTTACCACTGGCGGGTTAAAACACGATGGTGATATAGCGGATCGAGTACCGTAAACTTCTCACGTTATTAATACCCATTACATCGAGTTTCATACGGTACTTCCCTAACAGAAAGAAAATTGACGGGTGTAGATTGTTTCGCTCTCATGTTGCCTGAAACACCGGCAAAGGCCCACTGCTAAGGTTTCGGTACCGTCTGCCCCTCCTTCCCTTCCCCAGTCGCTCCCACTGCTTCTCCGAATGCCTTATCTCGGAGGGGAAACAATGCTCCGACGTCATTCCTTGTCCAGTTGCCAATCACTGCTGTAGACTCACTGCTCTAGACAGTGACAAGCATACCGAGGCTACGCGAAATACTGTCAGTTCGGGAAAATTAGTAACGAAGCAGTAGCATTATTGTCCGTCCAACGGGTCGCGCTTGTCTCAAAAGGTTCCCTCAGTCTTCCCGGCGAATAGTACTTATGATGTATTCAAATGTCATAAGGGTAAAGATGAACGAAATCGAAATTCACACACTGTAGAGAGTAACAGCAGCAAGTTTAACTTAATTGATCAATGGTAAATTATACTCCATGATCCCATTCCGTAAGATCCATTTAGCGCTTACTTGAACTAACGGTCAATTTTTACTTTAACCAATCGTGACCGCCCAAGACAGGTTTCTCAGTATATCACTTGTCCTGTGCATCACCGTGTCACTTCGTTCTACCTTAACTAATCGTGACCGCCTAAGACAGGATTCTCAGCATATCACTAATCCAGTGCATCACCGCGTAGTTTCGTTTTACCTTAACTAATCGTGACCGCCTAAGACAGGATTCTCAGCATTTCACTAATCCAGTGCATCACCGCCTAACTTCGTTTTACCTTTACTAATCGTGACTACCTAAGACAGATTTCTCAGCATATCACTTGTCCTGTGCCTCGCGTCGCCTCGTTTTACTTTCACTAATCGTGACCGCCTAAGACAGGATTCTCAGCATATGACTTGTTGCGCAGCGGGCCCGGCGCCGCTGCCGCCGATGGCGCCCGGCATGTCGGTGTCGCTGCCGGGCCACGCGTCGGGCGGGATGGCAGTAGGCGCGGCGGCGATGGCGGCCACGTCGCGCCGTCCCGACGACGACTACGAGGCCATCCGCAGCGGCGCGGGCCCCATGGCGACGGCCGCCGCGCACCGCCCCGCCGCGCCGCCCTCGGCCGCGTCCGCCTCCGCCTCCCGGTGGGGCGGCGGCGGCGGCCCGCTCTCGCGCCAGTGCAGCGCCTCCACCATGGACGCGCACAGCAAGGTACTTCTTTTTGAACATGACTTTCTTAAATGGTATCACGTGCCTTGGTCTTACTCAAAACTCTGCTGATATAATCAAGAACTTGTCCTTGCTCCACATGTTGATTTTCTCCTACATCTTGATCTTGCTCAACAACTTGACCTTGCTCAACAATTTGCCCTTGCTCAACAATTTGATCCTTCTCGAACAACTTTCCATTGCTGAACAATTTTCCTTTGCTGAGCTGCACAATTTTCCTTTGCTGCAATTTTCCTTTGCCTCAAGTTCCCTTTGTTCAACAATTTGACTTTGCTCAACAACTTGATATTGTTCAACAACTTGACCTTGCTCAAGAACTTTTTCGTGTTTAACACCTTATCCATTCACAACTTGTTCGCTCAAAACTTGTCCGTCCCAACTTGTCTAGTTCCAACAACTCGTGTTTCCTCAACAGCTTTTGTTTTCTCGCTATCGTATATTTACTCAACAACTTGCATTTTCTCTATCTCGAGTTCCTATCAAACCTTTTTTAAAACTATTTTTCATTAAAATAATGATTTTGCTACGCATTCATCCCAATCTTACATATAATAAACTGTTTCTAATAATTCTGAGTTTACCAGATCATGAACAGTCATATATGGTATGTTGAGTACAAATAAGTATTCACTCACTTTTGCTTTCGCACAGACGCCTAAAAAGCACCTTGCGTTTCTTTGCGTGCAGGTTCGCGAGTGGATCGTGGCGAGGTGTTCGCCGCGGTGCATGCGCCGCAACCAACCTCCCGTCGTCCCGGACCACGGCCAGGGCCCGGGCCACGCCGTGCCGTCGCTGCACCACCACCAGGCGGCGCCGTCGGCGGTGGCGGCGGCGGCGGCGCCCGCTTCGCACCACGCGCCGCACGCCCACGCGCTCGGCGGCGGCGGCGGCGGCGTGGGAGGGGGCGTGTCCGCGCCCGGCACGGGCATCGGGCGGCCGCCGCAGCCCGCGGCCTCCGTCGACACGTCCATCGACCGCCTGAGCGAGTGCCACGCGCCGCTGCATCGGCCCTGCGCCGTCGCCCGCCCGCGCAAGGTGAGCCCCGCCCCGCCCCGCCTCGCTTCGGCGTACCCCAAGGGCCTTGGCGGCATACTGTTAAGAAATGCGTCCAAAATTATCAAAATAAGTTCTGTGTCGTAGGAAATATTTTAGAAACACAATAATTTAAAAAGACAATTCGCAACGCCATGGTTTTGAATTCTCTGCATTTTTTTTAAATCTACTTCTTATCTATTTTTTGTATTTTGTAAAAGGTATTTTCTGCAACGCTTTGGCCAGATATATTAGAGTAGAAAAATATATTGCTGGTGAAAATGATTTTATATTTGCACTTACTACACAGATCACTCATGACAGAGGTATGCAATAAACTCTAACCTAGAGCTACCATATCACACCAAATATTTATTTTTGTTTTCGAAGATGTGATGTACAAATTACTGGAGCATCTCTAGAGTTTTAAAGTTTCTTCAAGAATTTTCAATGTCTTGTTTGGAAACACTGACAATGCAAGAAATTTACGTTTCTTGAGCAGCTGATTAAAATATATTTATCCACTCAATACGCTTATATTTCGAAAGGAATATTAATGCATGACATTCCTTCTCTTTGAAAAATTTTATTTCCAGATGAGGTCTCCGATACAGGAATTTCCAGTTTTTCTATTTCTAGGTAAAAATCAGAGAGTGGTGGAGTTATTTGAATACGTCAAGAAACGTAATGATACCCCTGTCTAACTCTCAAACTTTTTCCTCTGGTTGCACATTACTGTCTGGCTAATTTGAAAAAAATGAGGCTGCTGCAGTGAGCTGAACACAGAATTTAACAAAACAACAGGTCCCAAAACACGACAAAGGGCTTGGCCCTACGTAGTTCTATGACACAGAGATTTCTCTCTGCAAAATAACTCAAATGTTTCAACGCGATGTTTCAAGCCACAGAGTAAAAAAAACAAAATATTTCGTAGTGCAGTATCATTTGTTACAGCAGCTTGACAATACACAAATGTAATAGTGGATTTGCAAGAAATATTTTCATAATTTAGTAAAAAAATGAAATATAAAATTACCTAGATAAAAGCCTTGCATATAACAAGCATGATCAAATACTTTAAAGTGTCTGTAAGCCTATAGTAGTGGTGTTGCTTGCTTCACCAACCGCACGCCCAAAACGTCGGCTAGCTAACCGTCGTTGGAAGCCGAATTGCTTAGCCACGCTCCCTGAAAACACGGGGGTTAAACAACTCGAGACACCGTGGGTTACTGAATATGTGACTGCCTCAGAAGCCTGGAATCTAATGGTGCCCAGATCCTGGTCGAAGGTTTAAAAGGCAATGCCTCACTGCGACTCACTTCGACTGACTAAGCTTAACCCTTTGGTGGAAACATGATTTTTTACTCTTCAGTAGGAACATGTTCCTCAGAAACAGACATTACCAAAAAGCATTAATGACTCATCTTGTATTAATGGAATTCAGGAAATGTAAGGTTTTCCTTATATGTTCCTATTAGAAAAGAATTGGGGCAAAAAATTTATTGTGAATTTTTCTTACTTATTAATTTTTATTACTTTACTTACTTTACTTACTTATTATTTTTCTTACTTTAATTATTATCAAAATATGTATAGATAATGAGAAGCAGATGTTAAATCATGCATATATACGAACATATGCATGAAAAGCAGATATCAAGATCTAAAACTGTGGGAACATCTGCTTGTGAGCCATCGCTAATAAAAAAAGAAAGTTTACATGCCACAGCTGCAATGACCCTCTCTCTTTGAATGTTTTATGAGCGCATGAGGCATATGAGAGTGAAGAGGCTTGGTGTACTTATACCTCCCCCAGGGATAATAATAGAAACTGTGACTGCCTGTCAGATGTTCCCACCAGAGGGTTGACGGATGATTACTCCAAGTTGGGCGCCAGTATGTTTAGGGATGGCAAGGAACATCGATGCTTTTAAAACATTGATATCTTAACATCGATGTTTTGTATACAATGTTTTCTTCATATCGATATATTTTCCTAGAAACATTGATATTTTCAAAAAGAACTTTCTCATGAGGTAAATAAAATTTTCAGTAACTATCTTTTTTTGTGAGTTGCTCAAAACCAAGTCACTGACATGAATCACTGTTGTCGAAGCCCAGACGACCTAGAACCGTTTACTATTTGCCATGTTTCTCCGGTTTTGCTCGGTATGGAGATTTAATTTGGATGTTTTATACGTAAATTAGAGGTTTTATAGGTAAATTTGAGAAGGGGTGAGGGAGAGACTTCTTTATGCATTTTTGGGGGGGGGGTATTCAGGATGTCTCACTTTAATATAATTTTAACAAAATATCTATTATGATTCAGTATTCAATGGGAATTATTTTAACTTATTATTTATACGTGACCAAAGAATAAAATATAACTAATTTAAGAACTATTACAGAATTTGACGGACCATGTGTTTATCATATCTAAAACATCGATATTTTAAGCATCGATGTTTTCATTGTCATCGAAAATCTTTCAACGATGTACCAAAATATCGATGTATCGATGTTTGAGTAAAATTTGCCATCACAAAGTAGGTTAGAGAGGCTGTTACCAAACGGCAACAGCTTCGCTTGCAACCGCTGCTTGGCGCGCGCACTAACCCGAGGGCAGAGGGAGCCGCCGAGCGGCGTCGCTGAGCGCAGCTGGGCCCGCAGGTGTCCGTGGCCGTGGACGCGACGCCCGCGGCGCGCGACGCGTCGGTGCAGCGGCAGCTGTCGTGCGACGCCGTGTCCTCCTCGTGCACGTCGTCGCCGGCCATCGCCGTCACGCGCTCCCTCGACGAGCTGGGGCCGGCCGCCACCGCGTGCTGCGTCTCCACCTCCTCCATCACGCTGCGGCGTCCCGCAGGGGCCTCGGTACGCGCGCTTACATCTCTTCACTAACACCAATAAATATTAACAATAAATAACAATATTAACAGTAATATATACCAGCTACAAAGTCGCAAATGACATATGTGTTTTAAAGCGACCTAAAATAATTTATTAATAATAATGTATTAATATACACATGTAATATACATAATACATACATATATACATAATGTAATAAATTATGTTTTGTTTGTTCAAAGAATAAACTGTCCCAACAGGGAGTTGAAACCGGATTTCCCGGCACACGTTCAGTTGCTTTAAACACTTGAGCTATCGAGAAGTGAAATGTGTAGGATAATAATAACAATAATATTTTATTTTAAGTATAAAAAGAGAAACAGTATTGCTAGTGGAAGTGACTATTCTGGAGTATTTGAGAGTGGATCCGAAGGACACAGAAACCAAAACTGAAAAGGAAGCCAAAACTGAGATACTCAGAAAGAAGTGCAAAAATTGGAAACGGTTGTTTAAGTAGTAGCTTTAAATTCTTTATGCGACGTACCTAATGACCTCCTAATTACCTGGGTAGAATTCAAGTACAGGAAGGTGACGACTAGTCTAAGTGATGAAGAATGAGAATCATAATAGTAATAATGATAAAAATAAAGTAAAAATAATAATTAATGGAAATGATAATAAACAATAATGAAAAAACAAAACAACAATAATAATGTGCAAGCTTCAGAACACAGTTCTTCTTGAAATATTTGGAACTCCGGAATCAATGCAAAGAGACATAGTGGAACACTAGCTATTAATTTCAAACTTGCAAACTTCTGTATCAACCCCAAAGGACCGCTGATGTCCATGCTCTGCGAGTCTTTTTAAAGTCTTTACGAATGATCCGAGTTTGAGTAACATATACGTTAGGAAATTATTTTTTGTTCAGATATGTATACCATCTTCATAGCATCTTCACAAATATGTTCAAAAGCATGACTATTGTCTTGCACTCTAACCGCAAAAGGAAAAATAAATATTTATATTTTATCAGCTTAAGTACTCTGATTTTTCTTTTGTTGGTTGAGAAAAAATGTTAACTCTCATGATCAACCGATATTAGTGCCATGTCGCATTCTGCTGTTATGCATTTAAATCTATCACGCTTGGGTGAAATTCATTTTTAAAAGAAAATTAACGATATGGCAGGAAATCGAAATTAAATGCATTTATTTACACTATTTGCAGAGCTAGAGATCTAGCCTAAGTTAAATAATTATTTTTTTGTACAATTACAGTGCGACCATTTATAGATGTGATGGTCGTGCGGGGATTTGGCCTTGGCAAACGAGGCCACGGATGCCGCGGAAATCGAGAAAGGGAGATTGGTAGAACTGCAGCAGAGAGGTGGCTTTTCGCTATCGAAAATTTTAACTTTGAGCGACCACTTGGGCAGTATAAATGCCGCCTTTGAAAATAAAACGGTGCTGCTCGTCGCTTTTGAACACAGCATGGCGAGAAGTCAGGTATTCTCTAGTTATCTATTGAGATATAAGATAGCGGGAACATCACCTCCAAGACCCATTCACATTTGCGCCAAACTCGCACAAAAATGACCTACGTCATCTGTCTTCGCTCTACGCGGCATAAACTCCGCCATTAAATCGCTTCTGTTGCAATTTTTTTTCACGAGTGTGATGAATTTGTAAGAATATTTTTCATATATTTTTGTAATAAAAATGTCATAGAACTCTTATGATAATTATTGTATAAATTAAATGAATTGGTTGTTCATTACGTGTAATTTTTAGGCGATTTCAGTAGATTTTAGTAACCTAGATGCCTAATACATACTATTCTCTTTTTATTATAATATATTTAGCTACCTATAAATTCTCGCTCTCTCTTTACTGTTTCATCTTACTTATTAGATTTTTACTTTCCTACTTCATTAGATTTAAATTTAAATTTTTATTATACAATTATTGTATTGTAAATTATCTCCAAAAACTTCTGTTGGGAGAATAAAATTGTTTCAATAACGTTTGAATCTACTGCAATGCCCAGTTGATGTTATTTAATACATTTCTCATGACTGACGATAAGATAAGCTGTAATATTGACAAAGGGAAAGACGTTCGTTGGTGGCAAAAGTACCGCCCGCGATCGCCCCTGACATTAAATCGTTAATGTCAGGCGATTAAAATACCCGAAGGTTAACAACATTCCATGTTAGACATTTATTTCAATACATGATTCTGAAACGCGGTTATTTTTCGTCCGTGATATTTATAGACTGTATTTGATCACATTTCACGAGAAACATCGCATTGGGAAGTCTTGCCGGCCACACACTGCAATCGACTTCGGTTATAGTGAACTCAGATGTAGTGAACCCTCGGTTAAAGAGAGCTTAAATCACCGGTCCCGTTTCACTTACATTACAAATAGGCATAAGAAGATTCGATTATAGTGGACCTGAACCTCTACAGTGAACGTAGGAACTAAGTCCTAGAAATTAATTAGATCTCGTATGTTATTACGGGTATAAAAGGACCTTCGGAGAATGGAACTGAATTCCAATAGCATAAGAGGCACGGAAAGGTGTCAAGACCGCATTACGATACTTAGAGGCAGAGGATAATGCAGAATCAAGTAAAGAGAGAGCACGAACGTAGAGAAGGATCTAGAGAAATTACTAATGAAAAGTGTAGGAAACAAACAATTGAAAATAATTGATTTTTTTACGTAAGAATAAAGATATTGAATTTTTAAGTTCGTGCTGTTAACGAATTTTGCTACGTAGTATCTATATTAACAAAATCAATAATCGTGAAAAAATTCCATTTCATTTTGACATCATAGGATATAGTGAACTTCTGATATAGTGAACCAAATATATTAGTCCTCATAAGTTCACTACAAACGAAGTCTATTGTAATTCTGCACAAAGTGATTCTTTCAAAATGATTCAGTACGCATTATGATTTCATTCCTAACATATCCTTTTCGTTTCTTGGGTTAACTTCTTTGGGGGAAGAGAATATACAGATTTCCAGCATTGTAAGTAAATTGGACTGTTGTTGTGTCTGAAGTAAACAAAATTGTCCAAAGAGAGCGTCCCGCTCCGTGGGGTCAGAGGAACGCGCGCGGCCACGTCCAGATGATTGACAGCCAGTGTTGCCAGATGACTAAATGTATATCCCAATACCAACCTTCAAAAATGCTGTACTTTCACCAAAGTTCCTGGTATCAATGGTAATTGATTTGCACGATTAAATTGTTAATATTATAATTATATTATGTTTTTAACGCATGTAGGAAGTTCGTTAAACTTTACTCGATATCGATTCATTTAATATCCATAAAATAAATGAAATGCTGAGACGTTAAATCCGTTTCAACCATAGGATGGGCTAGAAAAAGACCACCCTATGTCACCCTTAATTTTTGTACGGCAATGATTCCACCAATATCATAGTCATTTGTAATATTGGTGTTAATTTTAAATTTTAGTTTTAGAGCAGAGTTTTAGAGTAGACACGCTGTATGTATTGTTTACTTTTTGTTCAACCGGGTTGGAGTGACCGCAAGCCGAGGTCTAGCTGCTAAGAGGGCTTAGGTACTTGATCATTGCTCCTATGCTTGCGCCAATTTCGCCTAACGTACTCGCTTAATTTAAACTGCAAGTAACTGAATAAAACCAAATTAAGAACATAAAGAGATTACCTTATAAACACATTAGTTCCACGTTCCAATGTTTTCAGTGGCTATGAGCTATCGCTCTTACCTCGCAATGCACCTCGTCCACATTTAAGGACTTAAACTGTCTTATCTTTCGGGGATTTATCATCCCTGTATAGAAATTACCTTGAAACAGACTCCCTGAGGAACTTAACGACTAGGAAGCGGATTTTGATGACCTAAATCATCGCCAAAAATAATCAACAAAATACTTTTAAAATGCTTTAAGAGCAAAGAAAAATGACGTAAAAAATTTGATCAACACCAGTTCAGGCGAACAACTAAAGCTGTTCGTGAGTGTAAAGTCTGATATGTAATCGAGGCTTCTATCTTTCGTTCAAGTGAATTCAGCATACAAACGTTTGGTTCGGACAATTCTTTAGCAGTAAAACTTTGCCTTTAGTTATTGCGAAATCGGGCGAACCAACAATGGTGCTCATAAGCGTATACAGATACCCTAGATCACGTACAACGGTTGATATTACCATTTCAGAGGAAAAAATCGAATAGGCTACTTCAGAAAATGATGGAACGAATTTCCGTCATGCTAAGAACTTCTATGGGAAACGATTGTTGTATCTCGTAAATATTATTTTGAATCAGGTATCATGAATACGACATTAAAATTAATGAAATTAGAGAAAAATGCTGTAAAAATGACAGGAAAAAGTTAAAAACGGCTTATTAGGGAAAATGCAAGAAAAATGCAAAATATCATATACATATTGGCAATTTCCTTTTGTCACAACAAAAAGTGAATGTTAAAACTAAAAACATTGTTCTGAAGTAAAAACAAAAAATGACATTTCATTAAAATCCGCCCTCTATACTTCGATATAGTGGCCAATGACATTAGGTCATTGTTACACCTACCTCATAAAAATGACTCTTTTTAACAGTGTTAAGCACACTTCTGAGGCAACGGTTCGCGCATTAATTCAAAAGGTTCATTTTATACGTCAGGAAGTGCAACAATGATCTAATGTCATTGAACACTATAGAAAAGTCGAAGGCGAGAAGTGACGTTTGAAGGGGTGTGATGTGGTGCGTAGACGTCGGACGGGGCGCCGTCGGTGAGCAGGAGCCTGCCGCCGCCGTCGCACGCGCACACGCGCTCCGACCCCGCGCCCATGTCCACCTTCGCCCCGCAGCCGCTGGCGCTGCGCCCCGTCGTCAACGTGACGTCGCGCGACTCGGGCGACGAGGCCGGCGACCCGGGCTCGCCCCGCCCGCTCGACTCCATCCAGCGGCGCAACTTCCCCAAGGTGGGTGGCACCCCCTCCCCTCGCCCCTCCGCCGCTGCCTTCGTCGCTCTCCCCTGCTCGGCACCGCTCACCTCTGCTAGCAAAACCCTGCCCGATCAGAGATCACTCGCTTGCCCCTGGCTTCTGTGCGCTGTCCTGCTCGTCACCGCTCGCCTCTGCTAGCAAAACCCTGCCCGATCAGAGATCACTCGCTTGTCCCTGGCTTCTGTGCTCTGCCCTGCTCGTCATTACTTGACTCTGCCCGCCAAAGTCCGTCCGCTTAGACAGCATTCGTTTGCCACTGCCTTCTGTGCTCTGCCCTGCTCGTCACTGCTTGACTCTACCCGCCGAAGTCCGTCCGCTCAGTCAGCATTAGCATGCCCTTGTCTTCTGTGTCATCGCTCGCCTCTGCCCGCCCAATCACATCCGCCCAGACAGCATTCGTTTGCTACTGCCTTCTGTGCTCTGCTCTGCTCATCTTTACTTTACTCTACTCGCCGAAGTCCGTCCCTCAGACAGCTTTCGCGTGCCCCTACCTTCTGTGCTCTCCCCTGCTCGTCACCGCTCGCTTCTGCTAACAAAAACCCCTCCCCGATCAGAGATCACTCGCTTGTCCCTGGCTTCTGTACGCTGCCTTGCTCGTCACCGCTTGACTCTGCCCGCCAAAGTCCGTCCGCTCAGTCAGCATTAGCGTGCCCTTGTCTTCTGTGTCATGCCCTGTTCGTCACCGTTCGCCTCTGCCCACCCAATCACATCCGACCAGACAGCATTCGTTTGCTACTGCCTTCTGTGCTCTGCTCTGCTCGTGTTTGCTTGACTCTACCCGCCGAAGTCCGTCCGCTCAGACAGCATTGGCGTGCCCCTATCTTCTGTGCTCTGCCCTGCCCGTCACCCCTCGCCTCTGCCCTGCAAGTCCATCTGCTCAGACAGCATTCGCCAGCCCTCTCCCACTCTGCCCGACTTCGCTTAACAAATGCCGTTGTGTCTGCAGTGTTCCTGACCTGTGGAGTTCAAGGGATCTAGTCCAGACAGAGGAGGATTTTCGATGCTAGCTGAATACTCAGCCGCTTAGATGGAAGTCAGCCGCTGTCTGGGAGAAAATTCTTACGGCCGGCTACTTTGATCAGTAGTTTTTTTGTTGTTTCTTCGATCAATACCAGGGGAATGCCAGAGCAGTACCACACGCCCCGCTCAACACCGCTTAACTCAACTCGCACCAACTCGATTCGCCTTCGCCCTTCTCCGCCCCTTCACCGGCCGCCTTCAACCGCCATCGGTCGCACTCGCTCATTGCCGCACGGCCAAAACTACCGCTCTCGTCTTTCCTTGCTCCCATTCGCTCCATTTCGCTACCAAACGTGTCCGCTTCCGGCTCTCTCGCATGCCTCTTCTTGCTTTCGCTCTTCCTTGCCCACGACTCTCTTTCTCCTGCCCCAGCAGTCGCCGTTCGTTTTCATTTGCTTGGCCCGTTTTGGTGCCGCTCTCCCTACTGCCGCCCGCCTCTGCCATTCCTGCAGACTTCCCATCTTCGGCCTCTGGATATCTACCCCTTTCCCGCTCTCGTCCCCTCTCCGCCTTAATTTGTCTGTTTGCCCCAGACCGCAGATAATAGCTTCTTAGCTATGTCGAATTCTGTTGCTGTCTTGAGGGGAATCTTAGCAGACGGCTGCTCTGATCTATAGTTTTCCGTGGTTCTCCGATCAACACCAGTCGAATGCCAGAGTAGTGCCCTAACAAACGCGTCACGGAACGCGCGCGATATTTTCTACCTGTTCCTTGCCTTATCCTCTCCCTTTACACACACTTTCACTACCATGCACTACACTACCGCACATGCCGGGAGGCCGGTCGGGAGCATTGAGCTTGTCCCGTCTCGGGTGGTGCCCTGTTGGTGGGACATACCTTGCTGGCGAATACCCCGTTAGTCGACGGAAGGTCAGCGCCGGATCTCGACATCCAGCAGGGGAAGATCACCGCCACCTTCCGATGAAAACATACACTACACGTACGGGACAAATGACCTCGGTAGTTGATGTGCCCGGAATCACAATCAATCAATCACTCAATCATTTATTTGCTCCTGTTTGGCCCTGTTCGCTGCTACTCTCTTTACCCCCATCACCCGCTGCCTCCGGCCCCTGCCATTCTCGCACTCTTCCCATCTTTGGCCTGTCCATCCCCCCTTTTGCCTACCCTCCTCGCCCACTCTTCTCGCATACACTTGCCTCTGCAAACACTTATCCCGCTCGCCCTCAACCGACCACCCCATTCTCACAATTCACCTGCACCCCCAGGCACTGCCTTCCAGCCTCCACTTCCACCCCGCCCCCGTCTGACCTTTTCATCTCTTCACCCTTCTTGATATGATCCTATCCATCCGCCCGCTCCCACCACTCCCCATTACGCCTTCACTGGCTTTGATTTTTTTCACTTTTCATTTGCTTCGCGTCACGTTCCCTGGCTGTTTACTCTGGTTTTGGAATGTTTTCTCGGTTGAGCTCGTACGTATATGCGTGTTTTGCTTTTGATTATTCATGTTTGTTTGTTTGCTTGCTTTTGGAGCATTTGACTGTGTTTGCATGTATTTTGTGCCTCCTTTCGAATATTGCTGTGGTCGGTTACTTTTTGTTCCTTCTGAACACTCCTGGCTATTTTAATTGGACTTTTCGGCGCATTTAAAATTCTCGATATGCTGCAAATTCCTTCGCTAGGGAAAATTTGCAGTTTGTGGTGTATTTTTTTGTAAATTGAAATTAGTTGCATAATTTTCTTAAGTTGATTCTCATGGTAAGTAGCAATGTTGCATTTCGCTAATTTCTACTATTATAAAAGGGCGTTTTACTAAACTTTGGAGGAAATATAGTACAATTTTTCAATTTGAATTAATTTTGAATAATCTGATATTTACATCTAACTACATGGAAAGGAGTCATTGAAGTTGTAGTAAGATCAAAAGCACTACATTTTGGAACGAAGTTCGGACTTCAAGAACTTTTTTTGCATGTTTTTTTATTTAATTTAATATGTTTTATCCTAGATTCACCTTTCATTAATGACAGCATTACGCTTCAAGTTTCTACGCTTATTTGTAATATGACAATAGCTTTATATACAATAAACAAATTTTAATTTCATTTTCTTTTATGTTAGTTTTCAAAATCGTATCAATTTGAAATAATGATTGGCCATTCAATTAATGTTAATAAATTGCATTCATTCTAAATAATGTAAGCTAATATGACATTGAAATACAAAAATAAAAAGTCTACATATATTATTTTACAAAAATTAATATCATTAGACACCATTGTAGTGAAAATGTCTCGAATGCGCAAGATTCACATTACTTAACTGTTCAATTTCTTCATTTTCGTGCAATACACACCAGACTTTATACCAAAATATTGTTGTGAAATGGATTCCTAATGCTACAGGTAACATATTTTGCAAAACATTTTGGCCAGTTACTAAAGTTACGAAAGAGTCGTGAAACTTTGAAGTTCCAACCATCCCCGCGCGAACAGTTCACTGACCGAACAACAGCGGCCAACTCTCGCACGCACTCACGCAGGAAATATCACTCCAAAGTGATGGCTGATGGTGGCAGAGAGCGGCCAAAAATTTATCTTGTTAACTTGGGGCTAACGGCCTGTTTTTGCCGGGTCAGAAGACTTTTCATCTTAATTTAAAACGCTTCATTTTCCCGGCCTGCAGCATATGGATGGGCCCCTCGTGGGCTGTTATCTTGCGCACGCCTTTGCTAAGGAGCCGAGCAGGCGGCTGACTTCTCCGGCATCAGCGCGTGGGCTCTGCTAGATGAGCTAGAGAAACCTGGGAAGGGAATCACTCTGTTGCAGAATTATTATCAATGTGAAAAAAGTTGCCAAACAACTTGTAAAATTTCAAAAAACATAATGTTGACAAATTATATAGGCCTGCTTCATATCATCATGAATTCAAATCAGAATTCAAGACAAAATTTGTGAAAAAAAAGAACAAAAATTCCCATTTTCAAAAGACAGTCCAAATGTATTTTACAACAGAAAATCTAATTTATCACAACTAACCAACAAATGATTCGTTTCTTTGAAACCTACTTGTTTTGTATAGAAAACATTTCGTTCTTTATTACATTCACGAAGTATTAGATTTATAAAAGCACAAAGGAGAATCAAAATAACTGTGATAAAAACTAATAAACAGTACATTTTTATAAATACAGGATATATTGAAATAATTCTGTGTACGAGAAAGCATTTAATCGGGGTTTAACTGGATCAGCGACATTTTAAATGGATAAAACGTATACAGTTAAGTAAAATGAAATTGATGAGAATACCTGATCTGATTTGACCTCCAGTAAATCTAACCATAGCCCGCTAGTATACATATGCATACTAGCAGGCTATTACGTAACAAAGGGGCATTCCATTATAGGAATTAACGTATCGGGAAGTCGTTTAGTAGCTTGTTTGAAACACGTTTTTATTTCACTCTCATATTTCCGAGTTGGCAGTTATTTCGTCTTAAAATAGTGCCAATCCAAATATAATTTAATTCAAATGAATTAGAATGACACTAAGGGAAACTATTCACTTCTTCAAAGAAAATATTTTGATATTATGTTTTTCTCTCTCTAAAGTGAGAGACTTTTAAAATAATAAGAAACGCCTTAGATTATCTTTTAATTTTTTTGTTTGCACTTGGCGAGACGATTTGTGCTCGGGCCGTGGGCTAACAGCAGCTTCCCGGCCTCGCAGCCATGGGTTAATGAGGTTTCGTGTGCGTAGCACGAAGACATCCCTACGCCGTATTCAGATCTTCTCAACCTGAGAAGTGAATTTTCTCATCGTCACACAACAACATCTACTTGTACCCGCAAGGAAAACAAACACTATAATCTTGCCCGACCGGGAATCGAATCCGGGGTTGCGTCTTGGAAAGCAAGCAAGTTGACCAATGAGCTAAGCCGCTAGGGTGACTTTAATTAAGTGGAAAAATATATGATAAATGTTTTAAATGTATTTATAAAGCCCTTAGCAGTTCAGAAATTTTTAAAGACGATTCTGTCTTTGAGAACGCAAATAATAAGAAAACATTAACTCAAAACACAAAGTGTTTTATTGCAAGCACTACATAAAAAGCGTCAGGAAATGGTGGTACTTGTTGTTATGCCAACTTTAATGGGCTGATGCAATTTCCCCCAAGGACACAGTTCCTTCGTTCAGTTCGTTCATTTGTACCAGCTTAATATTATTGTAGAGTATTTTCATTTATGACAATCTCAAATTATTGTCATGTTTAGGTTGGTAGCATTTTGTTTTTCTCTTCTTGCTTGTCTGTATCGCGTTACGCATTGTTCGATCGTAATTTTGTAAGAAAGTAAAACTGTGAATTCTTTTTATAAAATAAATAATTTCTATATGTGAATTAAACTCGAATTTTATTCAAGACGTCCTCAAACCTCAAACTTGCTTTTATGGAACAGTGCTCAGTTATGAAAAGTTCCAACTTAAATTTCAAAGTACGAAGTTTAGGTCAGGAGAGAAATTTGAAGTTCCAAAATTCCTATCTAAACAAATTGGTACATAAAATCATTAAGATATACTTTACGATACCGCTAGGACTTTACAATAATGTATCAAGGTACTCTTTTACTTTCGTGAGTACGACAATAAAATTTGTGGTAAAGCAATTAACATGAAAACAAATTACTTGGAACACAAATATTGGAAAAAAATTATCCTGGAACTGAATTAGATCGTTTACATCAGTGAGTACTTCAGTACAGTACATCAGTTCAGAGTACTGCATTAGCATTGGTTGTGATGGATCTATGCCAGCATTTCAGTTACCCCTACAGCGACAACGAAAAAGGGGCCTAGGATTTGAATGCCTTGGATTCCGTCACTTGTTATTTAGCTAAGACGATAGTACTTTCTGGGATACGCCGCATCATAGGCACAGGCGACAATGTTTAGTTTGTCATGCTGTGTAACCTTCTTCATGGCGAAATGAGGAATGTCGCTTCTCGACGGCCGAATCGTTGGCATCTATGACTAGAATGTGGCGTATCCCGGGCAGGCGAGAAGATACTGACCCCAACCTCGGAATCCTTCGTTTTCACTTCTCTTCCGGGGGCTTTTTCAGCTTCAGCGGATGCCGATTTCCACTATCCGCACCGAGTACCTACTACGTTTTTCATGGGGACACATATTAACCTTACCTTTACACCAGACACACATGCGCTCCGCAGTCTGTGGACAGCACTTAAAATGCCTTCCGCGACACGACACGTACATGAAAGGCAAGGGACAAACAGTCATGCCCACGGTGAGACTTGAACCCGCGACTCTTCAGACGGAGACGCTGAGTCGGCACAGGCTTTACCCACCTTGGCCATCGAGGTCAGCAATCCTAAGTTCACATTGCTAAGACGAATGCAACGGGCGGGGGATTCTAGAGGCCAACTGCTCTGAGTTGTTATCGGATTTTAAGTTTCAGCTGGAAAACAACGCCACTACCTTCCGGAATACATCATCCACGTCATCTACACTAAAAGGACGAAGAACCACTGTAACAGAAGCGCCAAGAACTTCTAAATAATCAATGGATGAATCAATAGATGTTGACTCGCCAAGAACCGCTAAATAATCAATAAATAAAAGAAATAATAGATGTTGACGCGCCAAAACAAACGCTAAATAAATGTAACTTCATTATCTGTGCACGTCTTCTTGAGTTCAGTGGGTAACATAGTTATTCAAATTATAAACGATAATTATCGTTCCCCATTTTGTCGTGGCAGAAGTATATTCCTTCACGATGGATATGATGAAGAATAAGAACCCAAATCTGTAGTAAATTTGCCTATGAAAATAGAATTTATGACATCGGAGCGAATATTTAGTTAACAATTCTTGCCAAAACCGCTAATTTAATTCTGTATTACAATTTAACGTGTGCACGGTCAAGAGAAGGGATCCTAAGATAAGGAAACGTGCACAGAATACATTTCTCTCCACAGAACGTCCCACAATTTTTTAATTGTTTTCGGCGTAAACTAAATAAATAAAATTTGAAGGTTGCAAATCAATGTTAAACAATCTTAATATTGCTGGTTTTGATAGAAAAATCTGAATTATTGTAAAAATATATTGTACTTAATATTTCTGTTTGTTATAATTTTAATATGCATCTCTGGTGTAAAGTAATAGTGGTCGCTAATGTCCTTAGTTGTTTATAAAGCGACCTGCAATAATTAAATAAGAAAATAATAATGATAAATAATCAATTGCCGGTCCGGGTAGCCGAGATCGCTTACGCAGTAGTGCCGTGGCGATCTCAGAAGTATCACGGGTTCGAGTCCCGCCACGGGCATAGGTGTGTTTGTGTGTGTGTCGTCCGTTCATCCCTCATTATCATCATCATTTCATCTTCCATGCCCCCATGGCTAACAACTCTGGGGGATAAAAATCGGATCCAGCTAAATGCTGACCTCTTAATAAAAGTTACTTGCACTGATTAACGAGATAATGAAAATGAGCTCGGGAAATGCATGCACGCGTGGTCCAAGGTAACCTATTCGCGAGCAAAAAAATCAGGCAATAGACGCACTACAGTGCGTTTTTTTAACTAAAGCACCTATGGCCACAATGGAATATCACCCGGCATTTCTCGTCTTTCTCGGTCGTGCTGCTAAATGTCGCATAATCGCAAGCACTGCTTGATACGGTCGCGATCATGCGATATCTAGCGGCATGACTGAGAAAGACACGAAACACCATGACCTATTCCATCGTGAAGACGAGCCTTGAGGGACAAAATTACAAAAATCGCAATATCTACTTAACTTTTTATTTCTTCGCGCGTGGGGGCCTGTCTTCACGATAGAATATCTCATATTATATCTCGGAATTTTGCGTCTGACTCGGTCGTGTCACTAGATCTCGCATGATCGCGATGGTACCGAGCCGTGCTGAAGATCATGCGAGATCTAGCGGCACGACCGAGACAGACGCGAAATTCCGTGAGATATTACATCAAAAAGATAGGCCCCCACGCGCCAAGCAATAAAATCGCAAGTATAGAGCGAGGGCGTGAGCGCTGCGCAACGAAGCCCATCCCCTGCGCAGGTGCTGCCGGACCTCCCGGGCGGGGACTCGTCCTGCTGCAGCACGCCCACCTCCGCCAAGCGGCGCTCGCTGCCCGAGCCGGCGCTGGCGGCGGCCGCGGGGGCGGGGGCGGGGGCGGCGGGCGGGGGCAAGGTGCCGCCGCCGCCGCCGCCCCGCGTGTGCTCCACGCTGGGCCGCCAGCCGTCCAGCCCGACGGGCGCCCAACCGCGGGTGGTGATCAAGGCGCCGCCGCTCACCGCCGCCCCTGCCGTCGGCACCGTGCGCCGCCCCACCGCCCGCGCCGCCGCGCCCGGCCCCGCCGCCGCACCCGCCGCCGCCTCCACCGAGGCGCTGTCCGGCGGGGAGGACGACTCCTCGCCCACGGGCTCGTCCTCCGCCACCACGTCGTCCTCGGACGGCGCCGGCTCCGGCACCGGCACCGTGCGCCGGGCCGCCGGCTGGTACGGGCGGTACTCGCGGGCCGTCAGGTCCAACTCGCGGGACGAGCCATCGCCGCCTTAGGACGGACGGCCTCTGCGCTGTGGCTGCTTTCGTCACATGGGCATCGCCCTTCTACTGAGCTCGGACTAGTACTGGGAAAGTACTACCTCACGAGCGAAGGAAGCAGTGGGGGAGATGGCTACATCTTGATCAAATTGCTAGAGCTGCTATGGCGGTAGTTGTTCCGCAATACCACTGCCGTCCGGTGGACGCAGGACCTTCTTGTGTTTTCGGTTTCCGAATATTGCTTGCAAGTTACTCTCTCCTTTACTCTGCCATGTTTCAAACACAGGCGTCATTTAACTGAAATTATTTTGATATTTATTCCTTATTTGGCCGAGGTGCAGTATTGTTCATGCTAACAGATATTACAATTGTACAATCTTGACAAGTCGTAAACTTGAGATTCCATAACTGTAACGAAGAGCCTTATTGAACAAAATAAAGGCAGCATCTGGATTTGAAACTACCTTTCGTCGATAACATAACCTAAGCAAAGTTTCAAAATATGGCTTAATGCACCTTCTTTTCAACATCTTTCATTTCAAATGAAGAAGTATATAATTGTTTCCTACAAATATTTTAGGCAAATTGTTTCACACAAGAATTTTTAGAAAGGAAGGCATATCGGTTGTCTGATAAGGGGAAACTAACAAACAAGCAAGTTTGCCTGTCTGGCAGAAATTATGCATTATCGTCATTTTCTGATGACATTAGAAACAGGAGGTGGAATTTTCAATAAGTTAGATGCAAAACACGTTAAGTGAGATACCAAGAAAGAAACTGACGAACAAAAAAATACATTCTCTAAAACTTGACATTTTTTATTTGCCTTAAATTATAACAATTCTGCGTATTTTTATAACTCACTTATTTTTCTATAAATTAGTACAAATACACACGGTAAACTTCCTATGTTGGAATTTAATAACTTTTAAAGAGGAGTGTTTATAAATTTTAAATATTTAAAACTTCCCATTATGTGAATGCAGCCACAACGTACTCCTACTTTGTGTTTTGAATTTTGAAAATACTTTATTTCTAATCACTTGTATTGTATTGTCATTTACTTTATACAAGTGTCTGATACTTTCTATAGTAAATTGCTAGAAAAGCTAACTCGTTTCAATGATCGAATGCGTTTAGAAGGAAAAATAATCATTTCGTTGTTTTCTGTAGGAGGAACTTAGGAAACATTACATTGCATCATTTTATGTCGTTTTGCATCAATTCTGTTGAAAGGGATCCTCAAATAAAAAGGAAATGTCTGTTTATTCCATTTGCGTACATACGCTTTTCATCACTCAGGTTACATTACTCTCGCGAGTACCGCAGTTCATGCAGCATGAGCTTTAGTGACATTATTTTGTATATAGCATGCGTAACTTTCACAAGATCTGTATTTCAATCTAACAGAGTCCAATTGATGGATTACGTGCTTCTTTTTATACATAGAGAAAAGGTTTTGATTTCGTAAGAATAAAACTGTTATTGTTTTTGTATAAATCAGTCAGCTTAATAAAATGCTGATTTGTATACTTTGTGTTCCTGGCAGTGAAACATGTTTTCTGGCGGCAATGTGTTTTGCAGTTTGTTATTCTCCTATCTTACCGTGTGTGATGGACCGTAATAATAATCTTACAAGGTTCCTTTTACATCTCAACTTCCAGTTGAGTTCTTTCAAGAAGGACGCTCCTATTTTTGTTGAGCAAGTCAGAGACTTCCATTCTTTTGTACAAGGTCTGAAGGTACGTTTTTAGAACTTAACGCTGGAAGGAATACAACTTGTGTCTGTTGATGATATTGAATGTTTGAATTATTGAAAATGTTGTGAAATTTTTAACCAAGGTTTAATCTGCAAAGAAGGGTTCTTAAAGGTCGGAGGCTAGAGGATTAATTTTATTATACACTTGTTTGATTTTGATTAGGCTTCCTTCCTCTTACCCTAACTGAAAGATAAATTTATTACCAAAGTAGATATCTAACATGTGTGAATATTAGATTAGGGTAATGTGATTCTGTTATCTCCTCCGAGCTTTAGATATTGCGTTTGATTAGAAAAAAGCCTTAAGGCAACATAAAGAACCACTTCTCTTGTCGATGAGACTTTGGAAATAATCTTGACATTTTTCAAAACTGAAATAAACCTTTCAGTTCTTGTTTCAGTTGCTTTTAGGAGACATTAACTTCAATAACTAAGAAGGCGTTGGATGCGTTTGTTGAATAGTACACAAGAAATTTAGTTCCTATCATCAACCGAAGAGTTTGGCCAGTACTTCTACAAGACATGCGGCTGTGTTTGTGATTTTTCATGAAGCTGCAGTGAAAAATGTAAAATAATGTAAAAAGAGTGCATAAACTTCAACAGCACGTAGTAAATTGACTTATTATGTAATTACAAACATGTATCTTTAGGTGGTGTATATTAGCCTTCAAACATGTCTGTTTACCAAATGTTTCCGACACATCTGTCTCTGATGTATCTAAACACGGTATTGGATAAGGGGTATTAAACTTGTTGATATTTTATAAGCCTGGTGTTAACTTCCTGGCGGAAATGAAGGCTGCCTTTTGGTTATTGCCTCCAAAATAATCAATGTTGATTGATCATCAACACTGATGCAGTTTTTTGGATACAGGATAAGTGAAAATGAAGGAGGTTTTAATCAAACCGGTTTCATAACTAATTTGATAAATATTGTCTACATTGAATTTCAAATCATTGAAAGGCCAATTCTATATCAACATGTAAGTAAAAACGTGGAAGCTGTAATACTTACATTACTTTTTTTTAAAATACTATAATATTAAAAATGTTACATAACTTTATGTAAAAGTATAACTTAAATCAATTCGTAGTATTAGGTCGTACTTATATACGTAGTTTAACATTATGTCTCCATCATTTCTTTATAATAGGTAATAAAAACATTAGATGACATAGTTTTTGAATTGTGTTTTTGATTAGCATTGGCCTTACAATTATTTGAGATGCAATCTTGTGCTAAGCGTCGGTCTGCCCGCGGGAGCTCCTTGCGTGCGTTGGTGGACTTCGAATGCCCATCCTGTGCCTTCCCATAATGCTAATACATTTCGTTTGAAATGTCCCCCTCACTAGGATCACTCTCACAACACAAAATATGAACATTTTTTTGTTTTTATCCACCAAACCTGAAAGCAAAAGGAAAAAGGTTTAATTCAAAATATTTACAGCGCGTGACTCAAATATTCTGTAAACAAAGTAATCGTGTTTAACTGAAGGCACTTTAAAGCACGTGTCATTTTAATTCGATTTAATGTAACTAATTAAACAAAACGCGAAACTGGGTAACAGACAGAATTAACTAAAAACAAAGTACCACCTGTACCTCATTTCATTTTACACTCGCGAACTGTTCAATGCACAAAAACATGTTCTTTCCGCTACACCTGTTTCTCCGAACCAGACCAGTACTCCATTTTTTACAGTACTGTTCCTCCTACTCACACAAAACAGTTAAGACTATAAATCGAGAGAAATTTGCGCAGCATTTCATTAAATCCCATTAAGTTATCCTTTAGCAAAACGATAAAGCACGGAGAGAGGCATTTGTGACTCATTATGTGGGTTGTTTTCCTTTAATTACTTCTGCAAGTATTGCACACGCTTAACGGAAAAGGCACGATTTCTGGAGCCTTTGTAATCTCTCCTTGTTTTCTGAATTAATTAATGGGTCTCGGAATCCACCAGCATCCGCACAGCGCTCCTTGCTCTGTAGCTGAAGCCTGGCTCCTCAGCCCCCCCCCCCGTCACCGTCGCCGCCCCAGAGTCTTTGGCAATGGCTGCGCCGGTAGAGCGGGGCAATGGGGGGAAGTGACGAGAGCTAAGGGAGAAAGAGAGACAGAGAGAGGGAGTAAGAAATTCAAGTGGGCGGGGAGACAGCATGGGGACACGTGGAGGTAGAACTCTCAAATGTCGGCACCAACTTCTCTAGAAAATAGGTTCACTTATCTTGTTTTAATGAGGATCGCTGGTTTGTAGAGGGATAACTTCAGACTGAATAATTTCCCGAGTTGTGGTTTGTTAGAGGAGAATATATTTTTGGAGACTAAATTGCATAACGTGCTAAATGTGTCCGCTGCATCATGAACGTTTTTGCGTCGAAATTCATGATGTTTGTTTGAAATCCAAAATTTAAAGACAAATTTACATTAATACTACAAATTTTGATGCGTACAACATTATTTGGGACAAGATGAAGTTTATTTTGTAGTGAAAACTGAAAATCATTAAATTATTCCTTCACCTATTAAACCACAAATGGTATACAAAGTATCAAAAAATGTAAGAAAGTATAGAATGCGCACAAACTTTCGAAAAAGTAAAACATATTTGCTCAAAAATTAAGATTTAATGAGTTGTTTCTGTAAGAAACAGTTATTCATATTTTTATAACATAATAATATATCACACAATTTTAACTATTTTATCAAGTCGTCTCTTTGAAAACTTGCAAAAAACTAGCTTAACAACGTTTTACAATTTCAAGACACAATGTCTATCTCTGAGAAATGGTCGCTCCTTTGATATTTGAGAGTTCTAAATGGTGCAGACGCATTTAAAAATGGCTCGACGGGCAACAGTTGGTGCATTTATTATTTGCCTTTTTATTACCTTGCCTGGCGAGTTTATTATTTTACAAAATACAGTTTTTACTGGTGGTCCTGCGTTGGTGTATGAAGCTGCCACTCATTACGTTTTCATTCGAACGATGTTTCATTCCCTACTTGAAATATAAAAACCCTCTGCTCTACGAAAACATATGCAAACAATCAGTCTGTACGTTAGTCCTTTTTAACGAGTAATTTCGAAACTAACTTCTGGGACTTTTTTTTTGCTTTTCGTAGCTTGTTTCAATAGAAATGAAATTGGATTCATTTATACATAATAAATGCTCACGTTCGAATCAAATAAGTTCTAAATTGAAACTCTTTGAATCTGTTTTGTCTGTCCCATATCACCAAACCAGGAAAACGGAATAACGACGAAAGTTTAAAAATAGTATTTTTTTAGAAACGGTTTCCTTGCTTTTTCGTAACGCACGCCATAAAACAATATTTCTAGAAAACAATATTTCGAGAACCATATAAGCAACCTAACTAGGTACATAGATATTGAAATACAGCAGAAAACAATTAATATAAAGGTTTTCGTATTGTGTAAATAACAAGTATAGCACCATGTTGGAAAACGCTTAAGAAAACGAGAATCCCCTTCATTTCTGGTTGCCATGAGAATAACACTAAAGACGTATCGGCTTGCCAATCATTGATATATCGACTGCCACTATGTCCCTTACATATTATGTTCCATATTATTAACGCACCGAAAAAGATACACAATTACTCTTAATTAAAAACCTATGTTTTCTGCAGGCCGTACCACTAACACGCAACCGGGGTAGTCTACGACAATCAAGAAGCCAACTTACACCAACGCAACCCAGTGCAATAAGCGCGCCTTAATCGTAACCCCATTACACACTCCGTGGATAGTGCTTAGAATGATGCAAAAACTTGCCAAGCTGTTGCGGAGCCTATCCGGTGTCATCTAATTATCTTCATGCACCAGTTTGCGTCACAATATTAATGGGGATTTTAAATAAGCCAGATACTAAATAACTATCATTTCCTTCTTTATAAATCTATTTCAAAGAATTTTAATTAGTTTACTTAAATATTGCACCTTATATTTCAACTACACCTTCATCGTGTCAATTTCGGTTGATCAAGGTTTAAAATTATCTCTTTATACCACCATCAATGTTTCTCCTGTGGAATTTCTCGCTGTCGGCCATTGATATGCTGCCACATGGCGAGCAATGACTTCTCGCATGCTACCACGTGGGGACCAAAGACGTCCAGTCTGGCTCTTCAAACGAAGTGCCACATGGTTTGTGACGTATCTGGTGCTGCGCAGAACGTGCAAAAGTTGGTGTGGCGGTGCGGCACATCCACGTTATTGCATCATGGTGCGTATACTCCGATTTAAACACAGTGACGCTTCAAGGTCACGAGCTGGACGGAGAGGGGGAGCACTGTCATCCAATCGAGAGCTCCAATACAAAAAAAAAAAATAGATAGTAACAAAGTTCCCGAAAGCATCCAATCGGAAGCTCCAATACCAAAATTTTAAGTCTTAACAAAGCTCCCAATTGTATTAGCGACCCTCTGTCCGTCAGCTCATGACCTTGAAGTGCCACTGAGTTTAAATCGGAGTGTAGCCATTCTGCGTCTGCGCCCCTCTGCGCGCCGCAGCTGCGAGGGCGGAGGGGCCGCGAGCCCGCGCGCAGCCCGCGCGCAGCAGCCTACCTGCGCCGGCCACTCTGCGCCGCGCAGCCTCAGGGATCGCTCTCGCTTGTACACACGATAGACTTTGGCAATAAACGTCTCTTTTCTTTTGTTTCGCAGCGGCCTTCTCTTCTTCGCCCCTTCCCATTCCACCGCCTTCCTGATTCATCTGAATACTGAATGCTTGAGAATATATTACTCGTGCAACTTTTCTCGGACGATGACCTACAATCCCCTTCCCTGGGACAATAAACAGTTGAAGGTAAAAGCTCGCAGCGAGCACAGATGACAACATTCCAAACACATCTTCACTGCGCGTAACTAATGCCAAAATACCCAACATACCAAACATCTTCATTGGCACGTAATAAAAGCTATTTGCTGTTGAAGAGGAGAACTCTTGTTCGTGTTTTTCTCCAAAAACTCTAAATAATTGGCCGAAGCAGATCCAGATCCCTCACGGAAGATACCTCAAACTCCCGAAAAAGTTGGAAGTTAAATTACTGAGAAAGTTTGAAAGCATGACTGAGTTTCCAAATATTGATATTTCTTTATAAATTGAGTGGCCTATTTCGTAACTAATACCCCCTCTCTCTATCCGCATTACTCTAAGCCATCAGTCAAGATTTGTTCCGAGAATAATAACATTTTTGGAATTATCGAAAATTTCTTTCTTTCAAATGGTACCCAAAACGATCGAAGCTATATTTTACTCGTAATTCAACTATACATGTATGGAATATATGATATTATAGTACAAGTTTTTAAGGAATGGAAGGGGTGTCAATGATAACCACTTTTGACCTCTAAACACAGAGAAATTTCGTTAAATGAAGTTATAACTGTAACACTTGCCACTCATTGGTAAACAAATCATTGTGCACTGATAGGGCTAACATGTGTAAAGTAGTTATTTGTGAGTTCTTACGAAGTAACGATTTGCAAAAGGGTTCATATTGGATCCCTTCCATGCCCTAAAAGTTTGAAATATTAATTCACAGACATTCCACAAACTATTATATGCTGTCCTTCTCTTAAGCATGTTACATATTCTCTTAAGTTGTTACATATTGTATTTACCATGTAGTACCTATAGTTCAAATACGAATAAAATATACCAAAAAGCGATTTGGTCAACATTTGAAAGCAATACTTTTCGATCACGTCTAACAGTATCTATTGTCATCGGCAAATAAGCTACATATTTTATTTTAAAGTGCGGTAATCGAACTCACTAACAACCTTATACCTCTTGCATTTAGTAAAACGAGAGTTCAAGAAAATGAGAAAAATTATAATACAAGGGATACGAGGAGTATGTCAATAAAATATCAGTATTTAAGATATTGAAAAGACTCCACTAACTAGTGTTTCAGTTAACATTAAATTTGTTGAAGTATCAAATAAATAACAATGTGTGAGAGACTTTATATTCGGTGTTTTGAAAAAAATGTTCCAAAGTTTACAATTTCAACGTAAACTGAGGAATACTATGCACTTAAATGTTAATTCTTATTTATGATTGTCGTTACACTTTGCAAATTTGTATAATAAAGTAGCAAAATCGAATATATAACAACTCCATGTGAATGTTTTTTCGACATTTTCATTATGAAAGAATTTTCCATTGTATATTTCATTACCTTTCGATAGAGTATTGATTTTTTGGAATGTGTGCAGAAAGGAAATAAAAAGCTATTTTATTAGGTCAAATTGAAATGAAATTTTTGGTGCTAAAGAAAGCTTTCTTCAGATTTTTAGTCTCGTTCCACCCTTGCGTCTCATGATCCCCCTCATCGAACACAACCCCATTGTTATGGTCATCACGTCTACTTACTACGCAATCGTCCCTCTTGACTCTCAATACATCAGCAGTTGAAGAGCCTACCAAACAACCCAAGTAAACGAAAAAAAGTACCTCGTATCTATGGTTATGGTGGGATTTCGTAACAATATAGATATTTTTTTCATAAATTGTTGATGTTACTCTGGATATGTTAATGTCCTGGATATATTAATTATACTGGATAATTAATCCTATGGAAAATTGATGTATCAAAATCACCGAGGGAGCTTCGAAATTTGTTTCTACTCAAATTAACGCTTGAACCAGGAAAATATTTGTTACGCTGTAACATACAATAACTGTATCACCAATTTTAGATATAGGTAAGATTATATTCATAATATACCAGGAACAAATTTATTTATAGAAATAAAGTTATTGCACATAAAATTACATCATAAAACAAAAATATAAATTTGTAATCTTAAGATTTCAATATTGACACTTAAAAAGTTCTTACTAAACTGGAAGTACGTTTTTATTTAAAATAAAAATCCTCAAGTACATTAATATCAACACCTTGTACTTCAAGAAAGATAAAAAAAAACGTTGTTTTCTTATCAATGCCGAAATATTTTGCGAGTTGTTTTACATATCTGCTCTCGCTTGATAACACTTCAAAAATAACTACAAAATAATAAACATTTGTTATACATTCCTTTTGAATAGCGAAATACAACAAATTTTTGGACATTTTTGTTCAACACACGGGGTTTCAAATCTTGCAACTGCGAATAATTCACATTCTTATTTATACTGTGAAAAAGTATTTCATTATTTGAAAGTTGTTTATGTATTTTAAAAGTAAAAGAAACGAATAAAAATCTATTTGATTCAATTTCTGGAATCGGTACACATTTCGTAGTTTAATTGAAAGAGTAAAATCGGGTTCTTAAAAATACTCGATACAAAATTTATGACAGATTATTTTTTTGTGTGAACCAAAATGTTGTCTTTGATCTTCCCCTACCGCCCCATATTCCGTAACAAGTAAACCTTCCCATTAGAAGGAGAGGGGAGAGGAGGGCAAACTTTGTAACGAAGCCAAGAACAGCTCGCGAGTTGGACCGTCCGCGCCTCCAGTGCTCCCAAATCACGTCAATAGTCCGGTCGGTCGGCGGCGGCGGCGGCGGCGGCCGGCCCGCCCTCGCGAGGCGCGCGGTCGGGGGAAGTCCTGCAGGCGACACCCAGGGCCTCGAGCAGATTCGGTCCGACGGAGGGGGGAGGTATGGGGTAGGTTTGAAGCGGAAACAAGAAGGCGGCGTGGTGGAGCGGAGAGGAGGCGGGGTGGAGGCGAAACAGGGTGTGGTGGAGACGTGGCGGGGTGGCGGGAGGGGGCGGGACGGAGCAAGAAGGGGAGGTGGAGTGGGAAGGTGGCAGGGAGGAGGCGCGATGAATGCGGAGTGAAAAAGTGGCGGGGGCGGGGAGGAGGGAGTGGAGACGGAGAGCGTTGGCGGGGCGGAGGCGGGGCGGAGGCGGAGCAGGGGCGGGGAGGAGGGAGTGGAGACGGAGAGCGTTGGCGGGGCGGAGGCGGGACGGAGGCGGGGCAGGGGCGGGGCGGAGGCGGGGTGGAGGCGGGGCGGTGGCGGGGCGGAGGTGGGGCGGAGGCGGGGCGGAGGCGGGGCGGAGGCGGGGCGGAGGCGGGGCAGGGGCGGGGCGGAGGCGGGGTGGAGGCGGGGCGGTGGCGGGGGCGGAGGTGGGGCGGAGGCGGGGCGGGGGCGGGGCGGAGGCGGGGCGGAGGCGGGGCGGAGGTGGGTAAGAGGTGGATAGGGGTGCGACTAGTGGCGAGGAAGAGCGAAGGGGGGTAGGGGCGGGGTGGCTCGATGGTGGACGGGGGCTTGTACAGCGGAGGGGGCTTGCGACCTTCGAGCTGCGACCCGCTCGTGTCGGCGCTGGGGTGAGAGCGGGGAGGGGGGAGGGGTCGTGTGAAAGCGCAGGGTGGCGCGCGACCAGAGGACAAGAGTGCAGTATCTGTGCAGACATTGTATGTATATAGAGTGCGCAGAGATGGAAGAGACGGAGTTAGCTAGAAGCGAGATTTTTGCGGATGCAGACCACGGAGTATGCGTGCTGACTAAGACAATAAAACGCAAACATCTAAGAAGAGGTAATGAGAGATTTTGAGATGGTAGTGATAATGAAAATGGAGGGTGAATAAAGAAAGGTAATATATGGTAATATAAGGTAATATATGAGGTGTGAGGTGCAGTTCAGAAGCGGAAAATTCGGAAGTGAAACCGTTGGAATAATTGTTTGTGGTGATGTAAAAATTAAAATTATTGGTGAGATAAACTGGAAATTCAAAACTGAAGAAAAAACAAAGAAATGAATGAAATTGAATTGGGATCGCTGGAAGCACAGGAAATGGAATTTCATAAAATAGCAACACAATGGGAAGTAATGAAATCTGTGTGTTGAGAGGAAGAACAAAGGAAAGTCTGCGGTAGCGGCCTTTGAAGGCATAGGCATAGCTGGAATAACGCAAAGGCATGCGTGGGACGAAAACCGCAAAAATACCATCGTATGGAGTGAAAGGACTTGGGAGAGCTCCTAACGGCGTGAGAATGGTGAACGTGACGCGGGAGTGGTGTACGGAATGTGATAGAGATGGGGGAGGGTGATGGGAGTACTGAGTATGCTGTAGGTGCAGAAAGTGATTGGCAGTAGTTAGCTAAAAGTGAACTAGACGATAGGCGGTGGTGTAAGCGAATTAGTGATCTGAATGGCATGGGAGAGGCATAGATGAATGAAAGGAGAGGTGAGGAGTGCTGTGGGTTGTCTGGCAGTGGTGTGAATGGTATGAATGGCAGGGGAGTCCTTTGAGAGATCCAGAGGTAGGGTGAGTGACGTGGCAGTAGTTGAGTGGCATGGGAGTCGTGTGGTGTGGTTGGCATGAGAATAGTGCGGATGGGATATATGCGGATGTCGGTAATGTTGAAATATTATTTGTGCCGTGGAGTTAACATGGAAATATAGTGAGTGGCATGGAAGTGGTCTGGGTGAAGTGAAAGTATTATAAGCAGGATGGAAAAGAAGGGTAACTATACTTGGGATTTTATTTTTCTGGCGCGTGGGGTCTTGTCTTCAGAATGGAATATCTCACGGTATTTCGTGTCGTTGTCGTTCGTGACGCCAGGAGTCGCATGATCTCTGGAACTGCTTGATACAGACGCGATCATGCGACTCCTGGCACCACGACGGAGAACGATGCGAAATACTGTGAGATATTCCATTATGAAGCCAAGACCCCATGCGCTAAAAAAAATAAAACCCAAGTATACGGGAAGGGCGGGATAGGCGGTAAGGGCAGTGAGGAGGGTGGGATGTGGGTAGCGTGGATAGCGCGTGGGGCGTGGATGACAAGATGACCTGTAGTGGTCATTGATTGATTAGTGTTGCCGGACGGTCAACTGTTATGGTCAATAATACTGAAAGAGTAGTCCTTGATTATCTCGGGTGGTGACGGTGATCTTTCTCTGATTAATGGCGAGATTCGGCGCGGAACTACATGTCTTCTATCAGTATGTCCGCCTCCAGGTATCTCCCAACAGCAGTGCACCACCCGGACCCGGGGCAAGCTCTAAGCTCCTGACTGGTCTCCGGACACGTGTGGTAGTGTAGTGCATGTTAGTGTAAGAGTGTAAAAGCATGGGGTGACGATATGACAATGAAGAGAAAGAAAAGTGTGGTTCGTGTCCCGTTTGTTAGGGTGGTGCTCCGGCATTCGTCTGGTGTTGATTGGAGACGCTAAAGAAAACAACCGATCAGAGCAACAGGCCGCTAGAATTCTCCTCCAGGGGTGGCTCGGAAGTGGTCTGAGTAAAGTGAACGCATTATATGCAACGAAGAAGATCTGTATGGGAAGTACGGGAGTGGTGGTGGCGTGGATGCGAGTGGTGCAAGGATGGCAGGGAGATCTTGTGGCGAGGCGGCGTGGGTGGTGTCTGGCGGGGCGGAGCTCGGGGCACAAGAGGGGCGTGGGCGGCGCCGGCCGGGCGCCGCGACCGATGGCCAGAGGGGCTTCTGCCGCATCTGCGCGAGGAGAGGCCGTAAGTTAGCGTGGTCGCGGCAGAGGGCGGGGCAGCTCCTCTCCAACAGCCAGTGACCGCCGCCGCCGCTTCCCTCGCCTCGAGGCCTCGAGGACGATGGCGGATCTCCAGGGTGGCGTTCAAAACAACTGAAGTTCGAGGAGAAACAGACGTTTCCAATTGGCGCATCCATTTAATTTAGGCCGTAATGTGATCTCTAGCAGAATCAAATCCAAATTCCCTAAAGATAAATTGCGTCCACTATAATTATTAGTTGTGTTATTGATACCTAGAAAACAATTTAATTAAAATCAAAATCATTTGAAATTAAACGACTACCTTCAACTACCAATTTTAGTAATTGTGTAAATGAATGAACAAGAAGTGTTGGTGCCACAACTTCATTGTGAATAGTAATAAAATTGTATTCAAGCTCTTAAATGGCCTTTTGGCAGAACAATAAATAAATAAAGGCGTTCAGTAAGAGAGGGAGCTAATCTACAAAATTCAAAATATCGATCTATGAAAGTATTCTAATATGAACACGCTGAATACGTCAATAAATTGACTTTGAATTTTGTGGGTTAGATCCCTCTATCACTGGATGTCTCAATTGATTTTCAAAACAAACAGAGCAATGTGTTTATGTAATCAATTTGCAACTGCAAATTTTAACTAACGGAAATATTTTTATTACAATCATGTCACGAATAATAAATTACATTGTTATACTAAATGTTTTATCTAAATATTGGCAGTAATTGTGATTTATTTTTATTCGTTCCATTTTTATTTTCCATCGTTTTACTTTATTGGCAAGACTTGGTAGAACGGTTCTTGTTTTGCAGGAAAATTTTCTTATTTCTGACGTATAGTCTCTAAGGTTTAGTGTGGTAATTTAATAATGTAGTAAATGAGGCACTGAACAACAATGAAAAAGTTAGACCCTTCTGAATTGAGAAATGCTAGATTCAGAAATTACCGAAAATCCTATTGACTCATCTACATCGAATGACCAGGACTCGACCCTCAATAGTTAGTGATGGAAAGCCAATGTGAATTTCAAAAAATTGCCAGCACGTCCACTTTTTGTTATTTACTAGTGAAAGAAAATTTTTTTTTTAATTTTGGAAATTAAAGTCTCGAATGTCAAACATCCGTTTCATTAAGGTATGAAAATGTTAGTTTATAAAAGTAAATACAACAAATGATGTAATATTCAAAATTGTCTCCCGCCAGGGACCATATGGTGACCGTATGGTTTATTAGCAAATTTTAAAGCTTATTGTAAAACGTGGTTGAAACTGATATGACACGCAAACAAACTCTGGGAAATGAATACAATCATTAGTTTGTATCACAGTAACATTTCACAACCACGATGCATTTTTCTACGAATATTTCCACATTGCGTACAATACAATCACGCAGGAATTCCATCTCTTGCCAATTCAAAATATTTCACTTTTTCAATTTATTGGCATTAAATAAATGCAAATATTGGTGAATTAAATATCATTCAGGGAACAAAATATAAATTCTGATAATGGCGATATTCAAATGAATGAATTTAAAGTATTAAATACAGCGTATTTGAAGCATATTTCAATTTACAGTACTAACAAAAACGCAAATATCGCATGCACTCTGTGTATTTGACCACAAAATCACTGAACCCGATCCGTTGGCGACCTCGCTGTTGGTCCGCCTTTAGCGCGAAAGCATTTCCATTCGGGATCTGCCTGCTGGAGCGGACGAGGCGCCCACCCACACTCCAGGGTCGCCTGGTGGCCTCTGCCCATCTATACCAGTTAAGGTCCCCCCTCGCCGCCCCCACCATCCCCCGCCCCGACTATCCCCCTGACCCCCGCCGCCCCCACGTCCCGCCGCCCCCACCGTCCCGCCGCCCCCACCGTCCCGCCGCCCCCACCGTCCCGCCGCCCCCACCGTCCCGCCCGCCCCCACCGTCCCGCCGCCCCCACCGTCCCGCCGCCCCCACCGTCCCGCCGCCCCCACCGTCCCGCCGCCCCCATCGTCCCGCCGCCCCACCGTCCCGCCGCCCCCACCGTCCCGCCGCCCCCACCGTCCCGCCGCCCCCCACGGTCCCGCCGCCCCCACCGTCCCGCCGCCCCCACCGTCCCGCCACCCCCCCGCCGCCCACTGCCCTCGCCCCGGAGAGCATTCCACGCAGAGCGTCCCCACCAACGAGAGCGGCGTTAACAAACCCATAAAATACATAGGCCTTATTTTTAGACACTCGTCTCAACTGGATAACCATATTGACAATTAAGGTATATAAGCAAATATTAAATTACACCAACTAAAACCAATAATAAATAGATCAGCGAAGCTACCGTACAATACTGCTCTACTGCTATACAAAATGATCATACGACCACTTCTATTATACGCATGTCCAGTATGGATCAGCGCAGTCCAATCTAACACTATAAAATTCCAAGTAATTCAAAATCACTTCCTCCGCACCATAACGAATGCCGCCTGGTACATCTTCAACGCACAACTCCATAACGAATTCAAGCTAGAACCGATAACTAACCACATTATATATTTATCCACCCATTTCTTACAAAACATCCCAAACGTACTCAAACTAACCCTTCTAAGACTCTCCCAAAATACAGTACACAGAACTCGCATCAATAATAAATTTTCTTTCCATATATTTCTGAATAAATTCTCATATCTCAACCCAAAGTAGAGATATTTATATAAAGATCATTCTATTTGTAATATAAGTTATATTTTAAGATTATTAGTAAGATTAGTGTAAGTTAATTGTAAGTAGATATAAGTAATCATACCAAATGTAGAGTGTACCGTAAACACTGATATTTGCATTGTCTATCCATAAGAAAATAAAAAAGAGCGGCGTCGGAGCGTCTATCTCCCCCTAGGACAACATTCGCCCCTGCGTTTGTGCTCCCCCACCACTCCCACGGCTTTGCAGAAGGGGACAAACATGATGTGTAGAATTTGATAGATTGGTATTTTCGAGCGTGTCAACTGCTAGGGATATTAGTGCCGTTAGTGTAGTGTTGGCTTTTATCGCGGGCATTGGCCGTGATCTTTCTCCGCTGGATGGTGAGCTCTGACCTATCCGTCGGTTTGCACAACCAGGTATCTCACATCAGCGACTTACAGTCCCAGCCGGGAAAAGCTCTAAGCTCTCGACTGGTCTCCCGGCATGTGCGATAGTGTAATGCAAGTACGTGAAATTATATGTAAGTATGGATGAGGAGAAGACAGGGCAGAGGAAGAAGTGATCACGCGCGATCCGTTGCCAGAACTCCTCGGTATTCGGCTGGTCATGATCGGAGAAATCACGGAAACTACCGATCAGAGCAGCCAGTCGCTAGAATTGTCCTCCTGATAGCAGCCCAATTCGACCTAAATATTGGTATTGTCGAAAATTCTACCACCGCCGGGACTCACGTCCTAGGACGTTCCGGTCAGAGGCACGGAAGTGACATCAATTAATGCCTTGAGTCACATAAGCCAGTGTGTGTTTAGGAGAATTCTAGTTTCGCTGATAAGCATTTTACCGTGGTTTCTCTGAAACGTATCAGGCGATTACAATAATAGGTTTCTAACGGGCCCCTGACCACACGCGATCATTCCCTCCTCTTCTTTGCCCTCCCTTACTCACATACACTTACACTAATACGCATTGAATTACTACACATATCGTAAGACCAGACAGGAACTTAGAGCTTGCGCCGCTGTCGGAGATACCTGGATGGGAAGTCGTGGAAGTCAACTTGTATGGCGCCGCCGGATGACACGTTTCAACGGAGGAGGAACAGAGCCACCTCCTGGCTATAACATGCAATACACCTTCGGGTGACATCTCTAGGCTACACCACGCATTACACATATTGTAACAGTTTTGCATGTTACCGTTCCACAAGGAATGTTGACATAATCACTTAATAACAATCATTATTTAATTCTCATTAAATATTGCTGAAATTTAAACGATTGATGTAGGAATCTATAATTCGGTGCATTGGATGCTTTATATTGTAAACACGCTATACTTATCATTATTTCATTAACTTTAAATGGACGAAGTTATTATCAATACCTTTCAAACCATTTAATCTGTTAAGCAAAATAATTTTAATATTTTCAGATGAAGATTAATATCATAATTTCAGTCAATTCTTTTTAATATAGACGTCTTTTATACCACGAAATGCTCTGCTAAACAACCATTACTTACGCTTACATAAATGTAACAAAACATGTACGACAAATTCATATTTTAACTCCAAATTAAATGTATATTTTTAATAATTTAAGTATTGCATTAGTTAATAATCGATTAAAGGAGATTTCGAGTTGCAGGCACTTTTGCTTTCTTCCAGAACCCATTACATAACGAGAATTTCAATCTCACAGTCTCACCACAACTCCCCTTAATATATACCTCACTCATTAACGATTCTGATGTCTCCGACTTACCACACCCATCACAAGCTTCACAACTTCCAGGTGCTCGTATTCCGTCATTGCAAGTCACTAATTTCATGTACGACACCACCACACATCTCCACATCACTGCTAATCAACAAAACAGTTCTACATTTCCTCCATTTCCTTCGCTTCCATTCCCCGTCATACGGCTTTTCGTCAACTCCATTATTTCCCCTAATTCGATCATTCTCGTCGGTTCTCTGGGTCCGCCACTACAACTGAAATGAACTCGCCTTCACCACCGCCCCCACGCCATCATCGCTTATCTCCATCCACCGCCGCCCTCCCCGTCGCTCTCCCCGTCATTATCTGCCACCCCCAACGCCGCCACCACCTTCATCACCACCGCTACCAAACCTCCCTTCCCCTCCGCCCCCGCCACCCCCGCTGTCCCTGACGCTCCCGCCGCCCCCGCTGTCCCTAACGCCCCCGCCGCCCCCGCCGCCCCCGCCCCCCGCCCCCGCCGCCCCCGCCGCCCCCACCGTCCACTGCCACTCTCTCCGCTTCCCTCCCAACAACTTGGCCCGCCACCACGGCCGCCAACCCCATGGCCTTCATCCCAACTCCCGCCAGCGACCCTACCCCCCACCCCGCTGCCGTCGCCCTCGCCGCCGCGTCCGCTCACGCCGCGCCGCACAATTGAATCCGCAGAAGCCCGGTCGCCTCGGGCACAGTCCTCGCCGCCGCTGCAGCGCTCGTCCGCTTGCATTTACATTTGAATCCACAGCAACGCAGTGCTTGAGCGGTAATTGTGCGTCGCTATGACGACCCGCCGAGCGGCTACGGTGGCGGCGTGGCGAGATCTACATGCACGGGCACGCTCTCCCCGCCGCCACCGCCGTCCACCAGGGGCGCCGCCGTCGCTAGGGACCTGCGCGAGCGGAGAAGGCCGGCCAGGTGCACCCAACTGCCCAGGTCGCGTCCCGTCCCGCCCCGGGCCAGCCGTGCCGTGCCTAAATCTCGCTCCCCTGCGCGTTCGGCTCGTCCCCGCTCGTTGGCGGAGGCGGTGCAACGCGACGCGCAGAGGAAAAAATGAACGCGCCCAGCACGCGCCTTGGGCTTTAATCAGGCGCGGCGCAGGCGGCCGGACAGGTGGCGGCGCTCCAAGCGAACGAGACGGCCCGGCCGAGCCCCGCGCTGCGCCTCGCGGCCAGAACACTGCCAGGGGGAGGGGATGGAGTTAGAACTGTCGAAGTAGAGGCCAGCAAAAAAGATGACAAAGGCGAAGGTTGCTGGGTAGATGCGTTTGAAGGACATACGTTTGCAGGAAGAAGTGCATAGGGTCAGATGCGTTTGGCGTAAGTACGACGACAGGTGAAGACGGATGACGTGGGCAAAGAGGTAGCAGGGGGTGAAAGGGTGTGGGGACGGATGAGAACTGGTTAAATAGGGTCAGCGTGAGTGGGGGTGTTGGGTTCCGTAAGATCAGTGAAGACGGCGCGGCAGTAGGGAGCATTGTAGGTGTTGAGGGTGTCGAGAATGTAGAGGGCGAGAAGCAGACGATGATTAATTGATTGATTGATTAGTGATTCCGAGCGCATCAACTATTGGGGGTCATTAGTCTGGTAAGTGTGTAGCATTTTTATGGGTAAGTGACGGTGATTATCTTCCGCTGGATGGTGAGATCCGGCGTCAGCCTATCGTCGACTACCGGGGTTTCCCCAAACAGGTACCTCCCACTAGCGGGGTACCACCCCAGCCGGGACAAGCTCTAAGTCCCCGACTGGTTCTGTCTCCCGGCATGTGTGGTTGTGCAGTGAATGTTAGTGTAAGTACGGGATGACGATAAAACAAGAAACCGGAAGGGAAGATCGCACGCAGTCTGTGGCTCGTTTGTTAGGAAACTGCTCCGACATTCACCAAGTGTTGATCGGAGAAACCACGGAAAACTATCGATCATTGCCGGCCGCTAGAATTCCCCTCCAAACGCACTGAATTCGACCTAGCTAACAAGCTAGTATCGAAAATTCTGCCACCGTCGGGACTCAAACCTCGAACTCCGACACACTAGACATCAATTGATGCAATGAGCCGGTCTAAGGAGACGAGAGTGACGAGGAAGACTAGAGACACAAAAGTGACGAGGGCGACGAGGGCGGTGAGGACGACGAGAACGACGAGGGCGATGAGGGTGTGTACGACGACGAGAGCGACTAGGGAGACGCGGGCGACGAAGGCGGCGAGGGCAGCAAGGGGACGGCGGTGAGGGCTGTGAAAAAACGAGGAAGATGAGAGAACTGGGGATGAATGAGGGAATTGCTGATAATTATGGGTAGAGGGGATGCAATATATGGAACCCGACAAAGCAGGACGATAGCGGAGCGAAAGACAAATAGCGATAGACGAAAGCGGACGAAAGCGGGACAAAGCGGAGATGATAATGGTGGAGGCAGCGGGGACAACGCAGGAGGTGCGAGGTATCAGTGGAAGGGGTGGGGAAGATGGAGATAGAAATATTGAAGGGCGCTGGGATGACTGTGGGAGGGAGATAGAGTTAGTGACTCAAGGTTCGCGCAATTTCCAAGTACTTGCAGGCGCTACTCCTTTCGCCAAGGAGGCCCCATGTAGTGGCAGGTGTAGAGGTAAAAGCGAATATGAAATTTTACTGTGTCTAGCGGAGTATAAAAACACAATGGCCTCTTTACAAGGCGGAAGCGGAAATGTAATACAATTTTTGGTGAATGTCTTGTTCGTTACTACGAAATAAATGTCATTAAGATGATATCAAGTCTCTTACGAACAATTTATAAAACATGATTTTAATTTGTTTCACAACATTCTTGATAAACATTTACTTACGATTGTGCTTAATTCAACTGACAAGCAAATCGTTTCAGCTTATTTCTGATGGCCCATAGTTACACATAAAAACAATTACATTACAAACAATTTGCATTTCATTTTTGTCATTATAGGGAGAACACATTTTAATAGATGATTAAATACGAGTGAAATATGTAAGTGAAATAAAATAATGTCATATCTACATGCTATAAAATTCATATAGTGTTTTGGGAATTAAAAGTGAGGACCTGTACGCGTAAATTTGGACGCGATGGTTGTCACTTCACGCGGCTGAGCTGGGAGATTTTTTGATTGTCCAAATTGCGTTTGCAGTGGTTAACAGTAACGTGCACAAATTCGTTAAAAACCATAGGAACGTAATTAAATTAATTGAACGAGTAGATTTGGAATACCGTGTGTATTTGAAAGACAGAGGGGCTTGGTCATCATTCAAGGTGAAAAGTACCACCGAGGAGAAAGGTAAGTAACTTAAAATGTAATTCAGGAAGGACAATTTTTTGAAAAAGAAAAAATTGGATGATTAAATTCTGTCCATTCAAATTCTTTTAAGAATACGGCATACAAATTCTCAGTCTATACGATTGTTAGATTTGTTTGAACTCTGAAATATGAAATAATACATTTAAATTGTTATGATTTATAATATGTGATATGTGGATTGTTGTGAAGATGAAGATAGTTGGTACAATGTTTCAAATATTAATTCCATATTCTCAACAAAAGTTGCTAACGATTATTATTATGAATAGTTTATGGCTTTAATTGTGATTTTAGTAGCAATAATGGTATTTGTTTCTCGCCATAGCTTTTTAATATATTTAAAACGCGAGTTCCTGCACTAGAAGAGATCGTAGATTAACTTGAATATAATTATTTTCGATCCGCATAACAAAAATAGGATTCACAGTTTGTTTCTTTTAATTTGAAGAAATAGTCGGACGAGTCGTACCCGCAAAGCATTTTCTCGCTCACCAAACTGCGCCTAACGGTTCATCAGTCAAGCGTTTGCAGTCTTGGAGGGTGGACGTGTGCTTCGCCCGCTCTTATTTTAACACTACTTCAAAATACCAGGCATTGCTCTTTTTTTCATATGCAATCCTTGTGAAAAAAGAAAACGTCTCGTTGACTGTCTTCTTTGTCTCTGTCTGTCTGTCTGTCTTTGACTCTGCCTTTGTTTCTCTGTCCTTCTGTCTATCTATGCGTCTATGTGTCTCTCTGTCTCTCACTCTTTCTCTGTCTCTGTTTCTCTCTCTAAGTCTCTGCCTCTGTTATCTCTGTCTCTGACTCTCTCTGCATCTGTCTGTCTCTGTATCTCTCTGTCTCTCTCCGTTTCTCTGTCTGTCTCTCTCCGAATTTGTCGCTTTCTGTCTCTATCTCTTTCTGTCTCTCTTTGTCTCTCACTGTTTGTCTCTGTGTCTCTCCGTTATTCTCTGTGACTCTTTGTCTCTGTCTATCTCATACTTACGCGCGCCGCTGTCCAACCTTCTTGGCTTTGCCTTGCGTTACACGGCAACACTCAGCAACAATTAAGTTTAAATGGAGCTCAGTTTGAATGGAAATTGATTTAAAATGAAGCTCAATTTTGTGCTACAGCGCCATCTAATGGGGTAACAATAAAAGTAACACATAAACTTTCTGGTGAAAAACACGTATATGTGCCAAATTTCATGGAGATCTGTCACATGGTTTCGGAGTTTACCGATTTTATATGTACTAATATATGAGATTAATTGAGAGCCTCGCTGGCTCTCAATCTCATTAACTCTGCAGTCAAGAGACCAGTGTCTGAAAGTACGGAGAACTTCGTGCGTAAGTATCATGTCGCCACAACGTAAAATATTGTGCTATTCACACTATGATCTATATTAACTTCAGTGTACTAGAAAGTGCCGGTAGCAATTCAGACAGTGAAGTGCGTTAATTTCCGTAGTAGCAATTGCCGCGAACAGTGTCGTTAATTACTACATTTCTCGGTAGATATAATGCAACTTAAGCCATATGTGAGCTATCGTCACTTACTGACACTTGGTCGCAACAATTTGCTATGCGCCAGTGATACGTACTCTTAAGAAACTGATTAAGGTGTCCAATGAGCTGTAATATTTTTATGCTGGGATCAAGATGTGTTTCGCATGGGTAATGTGGCCACACCACGCCTCACGACGTTAGATGCTTCTGCTGTTCATCTTCTAGAAATCTACGTATGTCAACATCTCTACCCCAACACCACAGCTCTAAAAGATGTTCCGTCTCTCCTGCTGTCTGCATAAATCAAAGTGAGTATCAATTGTCAGTTTTATTTCTTTGTTACAGAATCACAGATAACAGACTTCGTTTCATCCTAACTGCCTTTTATTACTATGTGTACGTGTTAGCACTGATTCATTTAATTTGTGTCAATTGGGTGAATTCTGTTCGAAACAATTTCACCACCATTAGTAACTGCTTTGAATTTAACACCTGATTCAAGTATTAAATGTTTCAGTCAATTTTAAACATAATTCTTATTCTGATTAATCATTATTCAACAGTCAATTATCACATTTGTAATTATGTATTTATTCAGTTTACCATAAATTATATTTGCGTCAAAATGAAATTCACATTTTATAATTTTCCTTCCACGGTAGCTCCTGTTACTAGTCCATTTCCGAAGACTATTTAAAGTGAGCACAAAGGCGTCTTTCCGGCTTTACTGCGTGGTAGTCCTTCGAAAGAGAGTGGAGTAGATTATATGTTAATCAAATTAATACTGAGTTTATGAAGGTTAGTGGTGAGGTATGCAACTCATTCTACTGCCCTGGATTACTCCGGATGGATCCGATTACTCCATCACTAGCGTTTATTTATCACAATCATCTATTAGACTGAAAAAGGAATAAATTATACGTACACTATCTCTCCGCCACACCCCATCCCGCTCTTCTCCGCTGTGGATGAGCGGACAGCCCCGCCATGTCTACCGTGCTCCGCTCGCTCTGGACAACCCAACTCCGCCCCGTTCCGTCACGAACCACTTTATACGGGGCCGCCCCTTCACACTCCCCCCACTGCACCACCCTGTCGGGCCCTTCCCCTCCCCGCCCCACCCTGCACAGCTTCGCCCTGCCTCGTCCAGTCCCGCCCCGACCATGTTCCGCTCTGCTATGCCATGCTACTTTGCTCCACCATGTCCAGCTTTGTCATGTTCGCTGCAATCATCGTTGCTGCGGAAGATGTAAACATTAGATACATCGTGGATTACATTCTTGTGGCAAACTTTTTAAATAGTATTCTGTTTAAGATAACGGACAATGATTGCCTTATTTTTTATCGTAGTATTGTATCGTCTCGACAAGACAGTCGAACACGTAGAAATCATTCAGTATTTTTTTGCACATATGTAAGTTATATAGCACAAAATTTTGATACGTATGATGTACTCTTGAGTTGTCAATAAAACAGTGCAAGTATAAAAATTTAAAATTTATATATTCCATATAAGACAACGAAAGCTCCGAAAGAACAAAATTATAAAATAACAAAGTTAACGAATACTTAAGACCACAATTGAGCCTGAATGTAGAAGAAGATTTTTCACAGAGGGGAGGTTATTTATAAAATGTATCCATACTTACATCAAAAAAATGGGAAAAGTGCTATGATTGCTGGAGAGTGAACTACTAGAGTTGCTGGAGGTGCAACTACGGGCTTCTCTGCAGTGCGATCCCTTATGTCCGGAAAAAAGGAATACCTCTACGTCACCATACAAAATTGTGCAAAAATCCAAATAACAAACCCTTTATTTTGCCCTCTAAAGGGACGAATTTTGAAAACGCCATTTATTGATGTATACATAGAATGTTATGGATCTCATGGAAGACCGTAATAGATTCTTATAGCAATTTCCAGGTCATTTTTACATTAGTCGTTGTTCGGGCAAGCAAGCTGTTCACTGTAATTTATTTATTTATATATGCGCTTCGCGTTATGACTAAGCTATTTGTACAATTATTCTACGTATTTTATTCGTAATCACGAAATGCGTTCGGCTCATACGAGCCCGTAATTCCTGGAAACGCATCCGGCGGCGTGATCGCCCGATCGCGCTGTTCCAGGAATCGCCGCCTGCAGATATAAGCAGCTAGAATGTTCCAGACCATTTGCTACTTCATAAATTCAATTGTACAATCTATGCCATAAATCTCACAATTCAAAACGCTTTATTACCATACAATCTTTATAATCTGTTATTTGCAATCTACTTAATTTCAACCTAAGATTTCACATTTAGTCGCACGCTGCCATTTGTCGAAAGATCTAGAAGCGCGCGAAATATTACCCTCACCGCGGCTAGCACGCAGTCATCTTCAGTCGAGCGAAATCTTTTGTCAAGGGCGGACATACTGACTCGCTCCTTGCATTCCATTTTTGCATTACAATTTTAAATGCACGAATACAAATGTTTCTTTCCTACAAAGTTGCTAAAGCAATGTGTTTTAAAGTGTACTGTAACCAGTTACTGCCAGCGTAATTGTTCACCATGAACGTATTACGCAATAACCTTGCACTTCTTACCAGCGATGGCAAGTATAATCTCAATGCTTCTGTGCTACGTATTGTTAAAACATTCAATTACATGTGCAGAGCTGACTTTGATTCAAACGTTATTTCGATATGGGTGAGTGAATTCAACTAAAACCAGTTTCTGAACTGCCAGCATGTCCTGTTACGCAAGACCGCGCAACATGCAATCCTCACCGCTTACTCTGTTGCTGGAGAAAAATGCCTAATTTTTAAAATTTTTTAAAATTTTCAAAAAATTAGGCATTTTAAAGAACATGAGACCTGTACCATTCTCTTAAGTGTCCTATACTCTAAGTTCTAAAATAAATCAAAAACGTTTGTGCCGTTTTTAAGAAAACATTATTTAAAGAACATAAAAATTGCCTACGTTTGACACAAAATTTCGCAAAAAATAGTCATGTTTTTGAAAATGTGAACAAGACATTGTTATTTTTCAAAATTTTCTAACGGATAGTGCAAATAGTTGCACTCTTTAATATGACGTAAAGTTCAATTTGGAGTAGTTGTTTGTTTTTGCAAAAATTTGAGAAATGTAAGTTGTTTGAAAGATTTCACACACATTTAATGTGCACATTACTAGCAATCTGTAAAACTCTCTTTGTGAGTGTATGTGCTTAAAATAATTTCAAATGAAGTTTTCGAAAACTCAAAAATTGTTTGTGAAAAGATTTTAGAATTTCGCATTTTTGTAGCGGTTAAACGCCACTTTCTTAAAAACGACTCCAACTGTTTCAAAGAAAATTGCTATTTAGCACAATGTTTTTTCTGTTCCTTAATATTCTGAAATTAGTATTTCCGCTCTACCATTAGGAAACGGCCGCATAGTTTAAGCGGCGATAGATGGCAGCTGGCACAAGCATGTGGCAATTCTAAATAGCTAGCCCAGACACAAGGAAATAGAAAACTAATAAGGGAAAGTCTGTGCCATTCTGTAGCATCACTAGTTAAATCTGTTTTTATGAATACACATCATTAATAAGATCCTAATAAGATTTATCTACATAAATGGTGTTGTAGGAGGACGCCGAAAAAATTTTGAAATTGTGCAATTTTCAAGTTTTAAAACGAAAAATGTGACCTGCACCATTATCTTAAACGTTAGTTACACTATACAACAAATTTGAATAAAAAACGATAGAGCCATTTTTTTGAAAATTTTAAAAATGTCCTAGAGGCTTCATGTAAAATAACATCCAAAATTAAAATTTAGATTTCAAATTCAAGGAGCCGCAAAATCAACAAGATCGAATGAGGAATTTCAATTTGAAGAAAATGGGCTGAACGGTTTAGCCGCTAGCGTTGTTCACAGACAGACGGACAGACGTTTTGCCCTCAATCGATGTTTCGCTACCAATAGCCCACAAAACACGGATTCTGGATACACCACGTGATAGAGGAATTAATTTTTCTGAATTAAGCACTTGGATGCATCCACTTTTTCGTTACCACGACTCCATAAAAAGAGGTTTTCTGCTGCAAAATTCGCCGTTCGCCCATACCGCAGTAGTGGTAGCAAAAAAGTGAAATAAGGGGAGGGAAAAATCGCCTAATTTGGTTTAGGTAACACCTACGAAGAAAACCAATTTTAAATAGATTTTCCCTATTCTGTCAATCTAGTTGTTTCACCTACAAATTTGCGTTCATAAATACATGTTAACTAAGTAGCAAAAATATTTCCAGCGTATGTAAACCAGAAACAGAAATATGTAAAACAGAAATAACAACAAACGTCCACTGACATTCCACAAATATTCTTTTAACAAACGGCCTCGCTGTCAAGAGACGGCACGAACATACTCTTCCCGATAATTGTGGCTGGTCAGAGTAGCTGCGACCGTGACAGAACTCTCATCGGGACCTCCTTCTCGCAGAGTGAGTGGCGTGACATCACAAACGGGGGCGGAGTCGGGCCATGCCGGGGACAGTACGTGACAAGAGCGGCGACCGCGACGTGACAGAGGCGGGGCTTGAGCGGGATCGGGATGGAGCGCGCCCGGCTTATGAGGGTAATTAGAAACTATTCCGTGCGGAAAAGGCGCCTGCAGAGACGATTTAATTTGTTCCGCGCCTCGACCATGATGAAAGGCCCCGGCCATATTGCCTGCGTGGGCCATCCGTCCGCCCACCCGACCGGCGCGGGGCGGAGAGGGGACGCGACGGCAAAGAGCATAGGGGCCAACGAGTTGGCCGCCCCCTCAACGTACTTTAGCTCTGGCGTCACTTCGCCGCCACGCGGCCGCCGCAGGGACCACAGGGGCTCGGCGTTGGGCAACGCGTGGGCGGCTGCCGCTTCGCACCACTGATAGCCGATGGCGCGGCGCCGGCCAGGCAGAAAATGCGCAAGAATCTTGCTGTTTATGGCTGTGGAAACTTGTTGAACACCGATTGCAATTTACCTGCAACCGCTAATGTGGGTGGGGCTCACATTGTGAAGGCTGGATATTGCAAGGGAGATATTTGGGAGCAGCAGTGTTCAGGTTACGCTTTAAAATATCCTGGTTTTGACAGTTAATATTTTAGTTCTTGCTTTCAGAGGTTTACCAGTACCTTACTATTTTTTACTAAAGCAGTAATACCCGGTTTTCTTAAATACATATAAAACAATATTTTAAGATAATGTACAAATTCAGAAGAGTATTTAAATATTTTCTGTTATAGGCAGGTTATAAAGAAAAAACGGGAAAGCATTGGCAAAGTAATAAAAATTTTGCAATCATACTTTTGAACGTTTAAATAGTTTGCGAACTTACATATATAGACCAGACAAAGTGGGGAAAATGAGCATAAAAACATATTAAACAACTTTCATATCTGCAGGATTCGTTAAACAAAAGTAGAATAAAACTTGGACGCATATTTGATTTTCAGAATGTACGTATAATAAACCAACAAACGAGAATTCAACCCAGAATGATTTTCGGAAATTTACATATTAATTTAAATTACACACGAAAGCAATGTATTTAACTCTATCTTAACATAGCTTCATCATAACTATAAGAGAACCGTGACTGAAAAAAAAGTTAGGCAACCCTTCTACCGACAGTGCATTGCGTGTTGCAGACAAATTTAAAAGTAACGATTTCCTGAATATTTCACTTTTTAATTTTCTTTGTTTCATTTCATTTATTTCTTTTTTAAAATTTGATCATTATTAAATTTTAATTTATTTAATTTTTTATTATTTTAACATTTAATTGTGCACTGTTTGCGTTTTTAATAGGAGATATGATTAATCAGAGGTATTAGGAAGCTCTTTGGACTTAGTGGCATAAGTAAGCTCACGTTAACGGCTTACATGCAAAAGAAATGACAGACTATCACCTTACTCATCAAAAAACGAATAACAGGAAAATGTTTCTTACTCGCAGTACACTTTGAGAACTAAAGGCTCTCATTTACATCCATTTTAATCTCCTTAGCACTTCACGTTGAAAATATGGAAGAATTTGACAGCAATTATGATAAAAATTCAATCTGATTCAGGAAGACCGCTGGCAAAGCGAAAGCTGTTTTTCCCCTCGCCGTAGCAGAGAGCAGAGATTAACGGGCGCAGGACGAGTGCAGCCACACCCTCTGGTGGCATTTCTGCCAACGACATCCGTGCTGGGAGTCGGGCACTGAGAAGAAACAGCGGAGCCAATATCGGGACATCCAGCTCTACGAGAGTGAGAATAAGATAGAGGTCGACAAGAACGATGACGGAGGATTTATTGTGAATAAGAAAAAATAATGTGGCCGCAAGCTAGGAACCGTTTAGAAAAGTAAAATGTCGGACACTAACATGTAATATAATTTATGCTTGTGTAGAAGCAATGAAGAGGACGACGTCGTAAGGCCTATCAAAGACGGTGATGGTAACCAATAATTTAGCAAACTTATGTCGAAGACAATACGAGAGCTATCCACAAACAAATTAAGTATTCATAATGCGAATATTGAAAGCAATGAGATCCAAGTTTAATGGCAATAGATATAGAAATTTAGATGAACAAAAGCAGATATCTTGGACGTTTTGGCACCATGTTTGGAATCGAGGTTGTATTATTATTGTAAAGAAAGTTTTTTCAGAATTCTTCATTCTTTTGAAATTCTGTACTGATTCCTATATTCTTAATTCTCAAATTTCATTACTCTAAAAATGATTCCTGTTTATCTGTCAATTCTTAGAATTTTCTGCCATGTGACTGTAAGATCAAAAAGATCCTCCCTCTGTTAAGAGGATATTTTGCAGACATAGTGTCCATACAGACCTTGCGATGACATTCGTTTCCAGGAAGACAATCCAAGGAGGCCTTTAAACACTGAGGAGGAAAATCTAATTGAACAAAGTGGGAATGATTCAGATAATGTTCCTCCATCGCTACATTACAAGTTTATCTCCAGAGTTGACACAAGTAAAAACATTTTTGAACTGAGACCGCAAAGAAATACAGAAGGTATAATGCCAAGACGGAAAAGGAAATAAGTTGTGAAAGTTGCTTTGCAACATTCAATAATCAAATATAAAGTTAATGTAGTAAGTTTGAAAAACCGTCAGCAAAACATATTATTTTTTTCTTTGTGGAATTTGAGAGAGATATTATTATGCTATTTTGAAAATTAAAACGTTTTTTGTTTGCAAAACTTCGTTGTTATTTATGAAACTTTGGCTGACAAGGCCTTTCTCTGATAACACAGGAAGATATGGTTTTGTAGCATTTAATATTCAAATATATCTCAGTTCATAAGTTAGATATTTATATTTTAAATTGTTTTCTATTATTATTATGTTTTCTTTGTCTCAGAGTTTATCTCAGTCAAATCCGAGAAGACGTGCTGTGCACATCGGGCGTCTCAGCTCTGATCTATAGTGGTGTTTCGTCGGCGCGATCTGACGGCGATAAGTGCCAAGGTCAAGATCGCTTTCAACTGAACAGTGCGTAATGTCTACGAGTGGCTGCCCCGACACGGGCAGCACATTGCTAATGCAATGAATACTCTTAACTCTTCATGCAGTGATTACAATGAATTAAATCCAGTGCAAACAAATGAATTCTCAAATGCTCCTTCCGGGCTAAATAACGCTCAGCATAGTGAAGTTCAAACTCTCCAACATCATGTGTCTCCTTCACCCCAACAGCAATACACAGTGCAACAATCAAGTCAGAAACCACAGTTGACAGAAGTGAATCAACCTGGATATGCTTGGCTGCAAGTACCTTAGCAGGGTCTACAGCTACCACCTCAGCAACAATTCCACTTAATGCAACAGGCGGCCTTTCAGCAAAGCGCTTATCAACATGACCAAGGTAAAAGATCAAGCCAGCAAGCTGCTCACGCTCCTGCGCAAAACAGTAAAGAAAGTTTGCCCACGGATAATGAAAATAAAAAACGAAAGCTTTTGGATAACCAAAATATAAATTCAAATATGAAAATTAACAACTCATTGCAATATAATGTACCTACTCACTCAAGGTTCGGTCTTCTCGGTGAAGAAGATGAAGATGAAGTAACAGAAACGTTGGTCGGTACGAAAGAGAACAATATTGCAATTCCTCCAATATTCGTCCATATGGCAATGAGTATTTAACCTTAATACAACATCTAAATTCTGCTACAATAAACGACATTCTAACTAAACAAAATGGTGAATACACTTAAGTTATTTTCAATTCAATCAATGACTTTAGAAAATTTCAAAAATACTGTGAAGAAAACAACATTGAATTTTACACCTACCGAGACCCAAGTAGTAAAGTGTTATCTGTTGTAATTAAAGACATCCCAATATATTACACCGAACAAGATATTATACAAGAACTGAAAAGACTGGAATATCCCGTAACTAAAATGTGTAGACTTTACGATAAAGCCAGAAACCCCATTGAAATAGTAGCAGTAGATATTGTTGATTATCCCAAATCCAAAAATATTTTAATGAGGTCAAACTGATGTGCAATATAATAAGGGTTCAATTAAGAAATAAACCTAACCAGCCTATGCAATGTAAGCGTTGTCAGCGATTTGGTCATTCTCAGGCAAATTGCCACAACGTGCCTAGGTGCGTGATGTGTCTCGAAAACCATCACTATTCTTCTCAATGACAAAAACATGAAAGTGTCGTCCCTAAATGTGTTAATTGCAAAGGCGATCATACCGCCAATTACAGAGGCTGCCCTGAATTTAAAAAACTTTGCCAAACCCTACCAAGGACTATCCCGAAGACCTTCAATAAACATGCAATTCATCCAATTTTCCGCACCTAGACAACCGTTTGCGACCTCTTCTCCTCCAGTACCTTCTACACCTATCAAACAACCTCCTCCCCCACCTCCTTCCCTGCACGCAACAAATTTTCCACCACTGCGCTTCCCTTATAATAGAGCATGGTATAATAATCAGCACAATAACATCCTTGATGTAAATAATTTAATTTCAAATATAGTATCTCAAATAATCTCTCTTTAATATCTCAAATCCAAAATATGATTCTAAATAAACTTCCAAGCTACTATAATGGACCCAAATAAATTAAATGCTCTTAGTCTGCTCAACTTTAATGCAAATGGAATAAAGAGACAAGAAAATTCCTTTCGGCACTTCTTAACCGATCATAAAATAAACACAGCTTGTTTAACAGAAACACATCTCATACCTGGTGAACGTTTCTCTATACCCAATTTCAAAATTTATCGTAATGATCGGATCTCAACAAATGCTTCAGGTGGAGTAGCAATCATAGTTCAAAAAGATGTTAAACATAGTCAAGTACCTGTTCCCCACTCAACAGATTTGAAAGCAGTAGCAATTAATGAACTGTAATAGATCGGAAGTAGTTATCATTACAGCATACAAACCACCCAACAAAAACTTTCCAACTGAATACGGTAACGTCTTTTCTCAATATCCTCGATTCCTTTAGCTGGGAGACATAAATAGCAATAACAGAGCTTGGGGTTGCAATGTGACTACACATCAGGGTGTCAAATTGCTTAATCTTATTAACTCAAGCGGTCACAACATAAGTATTCATGCTCCTATAGAACCCACCCACTACCCATCAGATCGAAACAAGAGAACAGACATCCTAGATATAATCATTTCAAAATGTATAACCTCACCGATCTACCAGAAAGTAGTTCCAGATTTAGATTTGGACCATTCTCCCATCCTCATATTGTTGGGAACAACGATACGCTCTATAGAAAAAATACCAAAAAAATCAACGGTAAAAATAACCGGAATCATTCCGCGAATTAATAACTAGCAGTTTGACGTATTCACACAACATGGTCTCCATTTAAGACATAGATAATGAACTACACAACCAAACTGCATACAACAATCATTAAAATATGCTTATATGCCCTTCTATCAGACACATAGAAAGTCAAAAATAAGACTGCCTAAAGGACTTCTTAAATTTATTAAAAAGAAAAGAAGAATCCTACGTATATGGCAATCCAGTAGAAATGTAAACAATAAACGTGAACGAAATCACATCTCAAAAATTGTCAAACAAAAATTAATTTAGATTTCATAATTTTCATAAATTTCTAAGCCAACTTCACCCTAACACCAGACCACTATGGAGAACAATCAAGAGCATCACAAAATATCGAATAGAGATACCGCCTTCACAGAATAATAGTAAGATTGTATACTCAGACGATGAAAAAGCGAAGGCCTTAGCAGAATATCTAGAAGGAGTCTTCATCCCAAACCCCATACAATATCCCATTTTTAATTCAGTAATAGAAGAGCACTTAAAACTACCTATGTGCACTGTCCCAACAAGGATAAAATTCATTTCTCCTTCAGAAGTGGCAAATGCCATTAAACTTTCCAAGACTAGAAAAACACCCGGGTATGACAACGTCACTAACAAAGCATTAAAAGAACTTCCTCGACAAGCAATAGAAATATATTCAATATTTAATGAATCGTTAAGATTAGGATACTACCCATCGTCATGGAAACGAGCTGTTATACTTCCATTATGCAAACCAGGCAAAAACTCCAGAACTCCAAGCAATTACAGACCAATTACTCTTGTCCCTTCTATAGCTAAAATTTTTCAAAAACGTGTTTTAAAAAGACTCAAAGCATACTTAACTAAAATCAATGCTATTTCCAACACCCAATTCGGTTTTAGACCTAATCATGCTACTACCTATCAAGTGCTACGACTTGTCGAGCATATTGTAAACTGTTTTAACGACAAAAAACACACAATAGCTCTCTTTTTAGACATTTCCCAGGCATTTGACAGAATTTGGCATCAAGGACTAATGTACAAACTACGAGAAATTGGTACACCTGATTATCTGCAGAAACTAATTCAAAGCTTTCTTACTGACAGATATTTTCAAGTGAAAGTAAATGATGCTATATCACCGCTTAACTCAATTCTCGCAGGTATCCCACAAGGTTCGGTTCTTTCACCAACATTCTTCTCAATTTTTACAGCAGACTATCCAACTCCAAACGAAGCAAGTATAGCTCTTTAAGCAGATGATAGCGGTATTTTCACTCCACATACTGATATCCAATTAGCCTATGATTACATACAATCCTACATTTACAGTTATACGAATTGGACCAAAAGATGAAGAATTAAAATTAACCCCTTAAAATCACAATCTAAAATATTCACACACAGACCTTCCCTGCCCCTTTCGGAAGTCTTATTCTTCCCTCATCAGAGCTGTGGCCTCCACAGCCCTGATGAGGGAAGAATAAGACTTCCGAAACGTTGGCGAACTAAAAGCTTTTTATTTATGACCAAATACCTTAAACATTCCTTATAATTGTACTCGTCAAAATCCCCGAAAGACGAAAGTCGAACGGGAAGAAAATAGATGAGAAAGAGTTTATCTCTGGTATTTAGTCTTTGAAAGATCATACAGGCATATCTCAACTAATACTAGTGTCGATTTAACACATTGCAAAAAATTCTCCATGTTTCCAGAATCACAGATTTTTTAGCTTTATCAATTATAATACTAAGGTCTAGGCTAACTGTTTCCAAGTATCTCTTCAAATTTTTGTTAACCAAACCATTTGTTTTGATTACGTTTGGTATTATTACCACTGATTTCATTGATTGGTGTAATTGTGAAAGATATTTTTGTCTTCGAGATTTAGAAGGTTCATGATTCGAATTTTTTGACAAGTTCAGTCCACTAGTCCGAAAGTGTACTCGACTACAGGTACCGCCAAACTACCAATTGTATATTCATTATTATTATTATTATTATTATTATTATTATTATTATTATTATTATTATTAATATCATCATTATTAGGGAAGGAATTTGAGGTGCAAATTTTGGCCGTAAAAGGGGGAGAAAGGTTCCAAAAATACATGCTAAAAGGTGCAAAAAGAAAGAGCTGCTGAAACAACTGCATTGAGGTTTAAAACAGTTATATGAACTCAGTTTCTAGTATTTAAGAATAATTTTTCACCAAATTTTTCTTCTCTGTGGAGACCGTAAGAGGTGAATCATAGTACTTTATCCAATACACTTGTAAATAGAAAGCTGCTCAGCAATTGCAAATGCTGAGTGAACTTATTTTTTCCACGGATCGCGTAGTAAAACGTACTTCGCAGGCGCGTAAAACTGCGCTCGCACTAGCACTTGCCCGCGGGGGAACCTCGGTGCACTTGTGGGCACAGGCAATTTCTCCTCAGACCCCTCGTCTTTCCCCTCCAAATTCACAAGCGTTGTCAGTGCTCTTTTAGTATTGACGGTGACATGATGGCAAGGGTAAACAATTTCCTCAGGTCACAGACAAGTGGATTTCTGCACACCCATTTAAAAGCCCCGATTGGCCTGGAGCAGCACTTTAAATCCGACGGGAACTGGTTCCTGTTGCAGCAATACTGTTGCAATAATGTTGAAATTTAAATTTGACTTTACAAGTGCAGATTGACCATTGTTGCTGGGATATAAATTACTGGTGGTTTAGGTAAAGTATATTTTAATATTTAATATTATTGACTTCTGATTAAATGAGATTTTAAAAAGATGTGGTCCAGAAACACCAAACTGGCTGTGAAACAGAAAGACGAAACGATTTCAAATATTCTAGATTGAAAAAGACGTAGAAGAATATCATAATTCTGTCGAAAAGACTACTATGAAACATCTCCGTACAAATTGGAAAAGATTTTTGGTACGCAAAACACAGTTGAAAATAGAAAACTATTCACCAGAATTTTCATAAAACGCAAATAAACAAAATTTCTAAGAATAATACAAAATGTGGGGCTTTAGGGGAAGACAAATCTTTAGTTTCAACAATAAAGGAGTAGTGAAAGAGTATCCAGAAAATGTACCGGGTAAAAATCAAAAACAGCAGAACAACACAAAAGACAAACAGTACGAACAACGCGAGGTAGCAAAATAGCCGCTCCGAGTAAGCAGCGAACGCAGTGAAAGATAAAACTTCCCAACGCGTAGCAAAGAGCAGCGGGAAGGAACAAGAGACGTACGGCGCGCAAATGGAGCTCTGGCGCGAGTTCGGCGCAAAAACTCGTCAGCGACGGCAGCGGCGGCGGAGAAGTAGAGGCCGGTGGGGGTGGTTGCGATGGGGGGGAGGGGCGATGGAGGCGGAGGCGCAACGCTCGATTGCGGCGCGCGAGGCGACCGAGCTGTGTCGGTGAGAGGCCCAGCAGGCGCCAGATCGGCGCTCGCAGTGGGCCAAAATGACGCCCGACCCCTGTGGATTTGATTGAACGATTGAATGATAGATTGATTGGTTGAATGATTGAATTATTAGTGATTCCGGGCGCGTCAACTGGAATGGTCATTGGTCCTGTAGGTGTAGTGCATAATTTATAGTGGGAAGTGTCGGTGATCTTCCCCCTCTATCTGATGGAACCCGGTGCCGACCTACCTGTCGGCTTATGAGTTTTTCTCAACCAGGTATCTCCCACCAGGGGCGCAGCCTATATTGAAAAAGCTCTAGGTTCCCCGACTGTTCTCCCGGAAGTTGTGATAGTGCAATGCATGTAAGTGTGTGTAAGTCAGAAGAAGGATTGGACAAGGAAGAGAAAGGAAAGATCGCGCACGGTCCATGGCCCGTTAGAATACTGCTCCGCCATGTGACTGGTGTTGATCAGAGAAACCACGGGAAACTACCGATCAGAGTAGCCGGCCACTATCATTCTCCTCCAACCTGCACTGGCTGAATCCGACCTAGCTATGTACCTAGTGTCGAAAATCCTGCCACCGTCGGGACTCCAACCCTGAGACCTCCCAGTTAGAGGCATTACAGTGACATAAATTGATGGCTTGAGCCATCTAATTCGGTCTAGAATTTTGACACTAGCTACAGAGCTGGGTGGAATTCAACCACTCTCCGGAGACGAATTCTAGAGGTCGGCTGCTCTAATCGGCAGTTTCCCGAGGTTTCTCCGATACGATAGGCGAATGGTGAAGAAGTACTCTTTCGAGCTGGATTACGGACCATGTGCGGTCTTTCCTTTCATATTCGTGCCCCCTCTTCTGGCTCTACAATTGCTCTCACATTTCACTACCACGTATTTCACTTCATTTACATGCACTTTGCTATCACAAGTGTTTGCAGACCAGTCGGGAATTGAGTGCTTGGACCTGTTGGAATGGAGAAGGAAACCCCACAAGTTAAATGTAGATTTGAGCGGATCACTTGTTTTAACGTGGGAGGGAAAGCTCCAGCTTCCAGAATATTAACATCTCACCGATATAATGATCTAAGTAGTTGCTGCGCTCAGAGTGCCGAGCGTTGATTAGCGTTGAAATAAGCGATGCTAGAAGGGGCGGGATCGAAACCCGATTTAGATATATGTTGAGGCCTGTTTGACCTTCCAGTTCTCCACTATCAAATCTGAGTCACGATCTCAACTATAATTATATGATCCAACGGAATATAGTGGAATGTCGAAGCCTAAGAACAACTGTGATCCACTGACTAAAGGAGAGTGAACAAAAGACATATGATTCATCCCTAAGCTTCGCTACTAATAATGTTATTTATTATCAACCTTACCGTTGGAACAATGTGTTTTCTTTTGCGTTAACGACGTGATTATTATCACTTGTCATTAGTATATTTAAGACCGTACCTTTATTGATCGTATCGTATTGTTTGAGTATTGTGATGTATTTAAATTAACTAATAACGTATTTCCATATGTTTTTCTTATGTTCAACTTGATACCAGTAAAATCATTTGATAAAGTAAGATAAATCCTTTATTTCCTGCCATTTTAGTGAAATATTATTACAATCAAAACAGAAAAGTAAGTAAATTTGTTTAATAATACGTTATTCAATAATCTGTGTACTTTTAAAAAAATTGTACACGATCACTAAAGATTTCATGTTGACTATAATAAAGTACTCGTACTTTCGTGCAAAGAATTAAGATATGCATAATAGATGATTTTCTTCAGTTTTGAAGTGGTGTATTTTACTATTTTATCGGTAATCTGAATTTAATATATTACAATTTGTTTTCAGTTTTTGCAATATTTAAATATGGCCGTATAATTAATCTCTCTAATTTTATTATTTCGTCATATGAAAAATACTGCAGTGTAACATCTCACTTTTGAAAATAACAACCAATGAACTGAACATTTAAAACGTTTCTTAACTGCATTGTTTCCAAAGAAAAAAGTTATCATTTTAGGTAAGTGGTATTACCTATCGACTGACCACATTTATTGTTTTCATATTTGTCTCGTTTTTCTTTTTGAAATATATTACCTTTGGCCAGTATCTAAATACATTTTTTTCTTTTCTACTTAACAACAAAACAACAAATCTTGACACAAAAAAGTTCATAGAAATTTAGTCATACATTGACAGACAAGAATTCGAAAAAAATGTTTAAATCTTGAGAATACTTCATTAAAATTAACATTTATTAACTTCAAAGAAATGTTTAAAATTTAATTCAGAACCTGAAGATGAGATGAAATCACATCCGCAAACGATATTGTATGCTTATAAAAACTTTTTGTAATAAAAAGTTGTAAGAAGAAAAGAAAAATTGGTCTTCAGATACTGTCCAAAGGAAATATATTTCAAAACAAATACATTTATCTTTCGGCAGTACGCGCACTATTCGGAGCAGTGTGCGTCCACAGGGTTTGAGTCGAGGGCGGGGGTGGCGACGAAGGCGTGGCGTCGGCCCAGACATGCGGGTCGCCTAATTACCGTGTTTGCCCGTCCTCGCGACGCTGGGGCGGCAGTGGCGGCGGCGCCGGCGTCGACGGGCGCCGCGACAGAGGAGACGCGACGAGCGCACCCGCCCCCTCCCTCCACGCAGCATGCCGTGCACGTCCCGGCGCCGCCCCTCCGCTCCGCGGCCCTCTGAGGCCAACGCCGCCGCCGCCGCTCCGCTCGTTGCCTGGCGACGCACCGCGCCCTCCGCGCACGTCACTGCCATTGTCGCGGCGTCGCCGTTGCCACGGCTGCAGACGCATTCGATGCCAACTTGCAGTGAGAAAGTAGTTCAAATTAGCATCACCAACTAGAAATTCGCACGAAATTACAGTGTTTGCACAAATCATTTCATCCTCTATGACGGCTTTCAACTCGTCAGGTGTTCTTCTAAATACTTGTCAATAGTATAATCAAACCGAATCCTACGTCGACTCAAGAATACCATGCCTGCACTATGTCACTTAGTACTCTCTTGTATACGTGTGTATCTGTGGAATAATGTATGTAGTAAACAGAAAGTTTTGCCGTCGCCACCGCTAGTTGCCCGGCGTGACACTGCGCTCCCTGCGATGCCAACTCCCAGTGACAAAGTGGTTCAAACTAACATCAGCAACTACAATCCACACAAAATTACAGTTACTGCTCAAACAATTTCATCCTCTCTGACAGCTTTCAACTCGTCAGGCGGTCTTCTAAATACTTTACTTTGTATTCAATATTGTAATATTGTCAATATTGTCAATACTGTAATGAAATCGAATCCTATGTTGACTCAGGAATATCATACCTGCACTATGACACTAATTACATTCTTCACGTATACGTATTTATCTATGCCTTAATGTATGTATTAAATAGAAAGTTATGCCACCGCCGCTAGTTGCCTGGCGTCGCAGCGCGACTCCCGCGCACGTCACTGCCATTGTCACGACGTCGCCGGCGTCCCCAGGGCGTCACCATTGCCAGAGCTGCAGACGTTTATGTTACATACGATGCCAACTTGCGGTGTGAAAGTGGTTCAAATTGGCACCAGCAGTTATCGAGTCACACAAACTGACGGTGCCTGTTCATTTTCATCCTCTCTGACTCGTCATGCTATGCGTTGTCAATATTGTAATGGAACTGTCTTCCGCGTCCACTCAAGAACATCACACCTGCATTCTGATATTTTTAACTTTCTCGTTTACGAATGTGTATGCGGAGTAATGTGCGTAGTAAAAGAAATGTTCGCTGTCACTGCCACTGCCTGGCAACACACCGCACCCCCTGCGCACGTCACTGTCATTGTCGTGGCGTCGCGTGGCCTGCGCAATCGATGCATCGTTATTACACTACTAGCTGCAGACGCTTGCCATACATTCGATGCCATCTTGCAGCGTGAAAGTTGTCATAATTAGCATAATAAATTAGAAAAACACACACACTTGTGGCGTCTATTAAGATATTTACTTCCTCGCTGACAGTCAACTGGTTACCCGTTTTTTCCAATGCCTTAGTTTTCAGTAATATAACCGAATCGTATCCTATGTCGACTCAAATTATAACACACCTTTCTGACACTTGTTCCTTTTTCATATAAGTACGTATATGCGTATTAATATATGTAGTATACAGAGAGTTTTAACAGTTTCAAGTTTCAAACGCTCACTTTAAGTCTTTTGTCTAATAAGTACGCACAAAGACGGATCTTCTACGGCGCTGTTTGATTTCAGGTGCTGAGGAGGCCAAAGTCTGAGAGGAGAATACGTAACGTCCACGCCAGGAAAAAAGTAAACAGTTTAGAAAAAGTTTGGTATATTAGCGTGTACTCGACGTTTGCTGGCTGTATTTTCCCCCTTCAGGATTTTTTTCCTCAGACGAACCTTATGGTCTATTTTTCTGCGGTTTTGAAGCGATGGAAAGACCATTTTGTGTGAATGCCAGGATTCGAAATGTTAGAACGCATTAGGATGTAGGTGTTGTATTGAGATAGTTTATTATCACAATGTGATTAATTCAAGGGCACGTGAGTAAATTCCGTGGGAGAGGTAAAATACAATAGTAAAGCAATTTAACCAATCAGAACTGGACGGTAATCAAATGAGAGAGGTGGCGGAAGAAAAAAGGATCGTATTTGGGTACAGGTCGCGCATGAAGTTGAAAAGATGACGCGCGCGAGAAATAAACGAGAGAGATGTCTTTTAGGCGTGCTGATGGTAGAACGTAAGATGTCGATCTCAGGGTGATGTCGAAAAAACGCGAATGGAAGTGCAGTAGAACAGACAGCAACAACTGTATAGAGAAACTCTCCGGGAATTTTGGAAGCATTGATGGAAAGTGTAGAAGTGCGTGTGTAAACTCGAACATTTTGGGGGGGTGGAATAATCGAAAATTGGAGGGGGAAAGACTTCATGGCTTGGAGGACAACACGACGGTCAAGTGTGCTGTTCGACTATCACAAGGAAGTAAACGATGTGGAATTATTCAAAATTAACAAATGTAGGAAGATCAAGTTGTGTTTGAAATTTATAATTAATTTAATACTTGAAGGAAGGGTTCACATTATTTGTCATAAATTGGATATTTGTATGTTTATGTGAGTATTTTTCAGTATATAAATAGCAAATGTTTCGGAAGTAAGTATTGTTGTTATTATTAGTCATAGTAAGGAGAAATCCCGACCCGGACATAAACAAATACGTACGTAAATATTACATGCCGAGAATATGTATAGACGGCCTATCAAACACGTTCAAATAAATTGTTTCTATTGACCGCTTTTTTACCACAAATATTGTTATTATTTCAATATAATAAATGGTGGAGAAAGAGTAAAAGAGAAAGAGAAAAGAATACTTACGATCATAGTATCAGCTTTAAGGCCTTCGACCTAGGCACAGAGCTAACAAGTAACGCAACTATAAAAGTCAAATAATTATCTACTAAATTGTAAAATAATGTAAAATAGTTTCAACGCAGTCGTGGAGGAGTCATCTAATACCAAGAAAGTGTGTTTTGAAAGAGTTTGTCCGTCCAGCCGTTCGCCTCGCCGCCTACCTCTGCGTCTGTCCGACTGCTGATTCATTCGTCTGTCTGTGCGTCCGACCATCTGTTTGTGAACTAGTGCTTAAAATAGAGAGTACAGTTTTTCCAAAGTATTATCTTTCGATCTGACTTGATTCGAAGCCTCGCGAGTTTGAAACGAATTTTTTAAAATTTTGAGATACTTAAATGAAGCTCCTAGGAAATTAAAAAAAAATAAAATGTCATAAGATTTTTATTTTTGTTTTTGTAGGAATAGGGTGAACTACTCCGCCGGAGGTGGATTCTTGGTCGATGGAGTAGCCAAGGTAATGCCCTTGCCGGTCCCAAGCTCGGACAAAGGAGTAGGGTTTGGGGGCCTGACTAGCAATCTACCCATTGTAAAACACATCACTGCTCATAGAACCATACATAGCCTCGGATTTGGACCAAATAAGTTGACGACACGGCAACAAAAAAGAACTAATCGATTGAAGAAAAATGAGATATTATTTCCACATCTCCTAAATCATCCTGATGGTGAAGTATGAAGAAAAACAGGAGTTAACCTTAATAAAAGAAGAAGAAGAAGATTGAAATACATTTGAAAACGGATAAGTCCGATTTTCACTGTTAACGCTGAATTTTCAACTATTTCAAAAGTATTAATCATTTATGACCTCCCGTACAACATTATTGAAGAAATATTTTTTCTACAAATGAAATTTGTTACAAATGATTAGTTCTGCAATTAATGTCATGTACATATTATAAAACAATTAGCAGTTTTTGCGCAACTTCGAGTGAAATATTATTAAAACCAAGATTTTCTCAACAACTGTTCCAATTTTTTTCTTTGACCTTTTTGTACGGATAGTGCTAAATATACTGAGTACATAGAACACCATATTTTTTTGAATGCGATCAAAGTAATTGAAATATATTCTGCAAAATTAGTTAAGGTTTGCCTATGTGCAAAAAGGTCGGTTTTAGTTAGATTAATAGATTTTTAAAACAAATTTACGCTACATAACCGTTTACGTGGTCATTAAGGCTGTGGATTCGCATTCCTTACCCACATGCATGTTTCCATGGTCGTAGTCCCTGCATTCTCTTTCTCGCCTTTGCCATGTCTTCGTCCCCACATTGAATATTTTCTCATCAAAGTTAAATTCATCCTTGTTTTTCCGGCCTTGGGTATCGTCGTAGGCTTATTATTACCCGTATTCTTTCTGCCGCCAAGACATTTCGCTTGTTTTCACCGCTTTCATTTCAACTGCCACGTAGCCACTTGAGATTTACCAGGGTGAACAACTCACCGTCGCAAGCCGTTTGTTGCTGTCGCCCAAGCACCGCTTCCAGAGTCACGCTTCCTCGCGCAACCATCTCCGCCACAATCGATGTTGCTTAGTTCCCTCCTCCGACACCGTAGCCAACTCCCACGTCGCCGCCGCCGCCGCCGCCGTCCCCGTTCCGTCGCTCGGCCTAACGCCGTTAGCGGCTGATGTCCGTAATTGGCGCACACTTAGCGGGGATTATCTTGCGTTACCGGACGTCGCGCGCCGCTCCCAGGGCGCCCCCGCCCTCGCGCCGCCCGCCCCCGTCTGTCACGGCCGTCGAACGCCACTTTCGCGGCCCTCTTCCCTTCCTCCCGCTCCGCTTCCCTCCACTTCACTTTATTCTGCCCCGCTTCTCTTCTCTCCTACGCGCCCCACTGTCGTAAGGAAAGGGTCTGGCGCCACGTGCACAGGGAGAGGGAAGGACGGTAACGACAGAAGCATCTCTCCGGGACGTTCCCTATTCTCTTATAGGTCTACGGGCAGATGAGAGGGAGCAATGAAAACAGGGAGGATCCTGGTCATGGCAAGCAGAAGTTTATTGGGTGGTGTTACTTACTTGGGTGGTGGCACCTGACGTAGCCCAGCCTCGGCGAGGACTGTTCTCCGGAAGGGCGACTTTGTAGCAGCCATCGGACGGATCGGCGACACTCGAAACGCACGGCCGTCGAAAGAAAGCGCGGGGAGCTGCTAGCAGAACCCGGAGAGTTGAACTGGGCTATCGGGGTGAGGTGTGGGCATGGCCAGTTTGAGCCGATCTGAACCGACGGAGGACTGCAAGGATGTCACCAGGGCCAGTTGGGCAAAACGGAACCGACTAGGGAGGAAAGGACTTCCGCAGGGCCGGTTTGAGCCAATCTGAACCATCAGTGGTTTGGAAGATCCGTGCACACGAGCTCACAAGTAGCATTCGTCCCCCCCGCCAAGCGGAGGTCTAGCTATCATATAGGCCTTTACTGCTGAGACCCTTTTCACGGCGGAGGTACATCATTGTACTGTCGCGGTGGCCCGCTCCTCGCCACCCATCTAACAATAGCACTCTTCCTTACCCCGCTCCTCCTCGCGCAGCTTCTTCCTGCTTCACCCCCCCTTCCCCAATTTGTACTTCCGGTTGTTTATCTCCGATATCGGTATTGCCGCTGACGTCTGTAGGGAATATGACCGGGAGTGCCGACGGTGGCGGAATTTTTGACACTAGTTGTATAGATAGGTCGAATTCATTCACTACCTGGGGGATCATTACAACGACCGGCTTTTATCTGTAGTTTTGTCTTCAATCAAATCAGGAGATTGACGAAGAAGTATCATAACAAACGGATCGCGCGATTTTCCTTTCCACTTTTTTGTGCTATTCCCTCCCTTTGGACATCGTTTATTCTAACCCGTTTACACACACACTTACCCCAAAACTCAACTACACATGACGGGAAACCGGCTGGGAGCTTAGAGCTTGTTAAGTTTGGGGCGGTGCTCCGCTTTGGTGACTGACTGAATCACTGTACTAACGCTAGTAATTACCACAGCAGTTGATGTGTCCAAAAATATCAATTAATAAATAAATCATTGAATTGTTCCCACTCCATTTCTTCAAGAACAACGATTTTATGTCCTGATTTGCACCTGAGTGAGTTTCACCACGTGTTAAAGGATTTTTTTCTTAAATTTAGCAACTGGTTTTATCCACTTTTTCGTTTTCACGGCCCGGCAATGAATTTCTTTCCGCCGAAAATTGGCCATTTTCAATTTCCCGTATACGTACGTATACACGGAGTGATATACGTAGTTTAGGGAAAGTTATGTAATGCGCAAAAAAATGGCCAATTTTTGGCGGAAAAAATTCATTGCCAAACCGTGAAAACGAAAAGTGGATAAAAACAGTTGCTAAATTAAGAAAAAAATCCTCTATCACATGGTGTAGCCAGAAACACTTTTTTCTAGGTCCTTGATACCGAAAACCCAATTGAAAGGAAAACGTCCGTCTGTCTGTCCGACTGTCCTTCTGTCCGTCTGTCCGTCTGTCCGTCTGTCTGTCCGTCTGTGAACACTACTAGCGTCTAAACCATAGGTACGATTTCTTCCAAAATTGATATTTGCCGGTCGATCTGAATCTAGTCGAAGCTTTGAGATTTTGAAAAAGATTCTTTAAAATTTGGGGATACTTTACATGAAGCCTCCCGGACATTTTCAAAATTTTCTCAAAAAAGGCTCCCAATTTTTTCTTTAAATTTCTTGCAAGAATAGAGGAAAATACCCTTATTAAGATGGCATAGGCCCGATTTTCACGAATAACTCTGAATTTTCGAAAATTGTGAAAGTTTTAATTTTTTTCGGCGTCTTTCTCCAACTACAATTTGAAGATGGAGACTTTTCCTTCAAATAATTTTTTTTCTTGATAGTGAGTTCTTCCTTTAAGGTAATATACATTTTTTGAAAATTTTAGTAGTTTTCGTGCAATATTGCTTGCAATAAGTGCAATTTTAAAAAACTGATTTTCTCAAAAAACGGCTCCAAATTTTTTCTTTAAACTTTTGGCAAAGATAATGCTAAGTATACTCTATCAGATAATGTAAACTTCATACTAGTCCACATGTTGTTTTTTTTCAAAAATTAGAAAAATGTAATTTTTTTGATTTGCCTCTCACGTCGTCAAAATTTACATTATAGATGTGGTTTGTTTGCTTAGTGCGTTTCTTTACATATAAGCTTCAAAGTATCTCCAATGATGGTTTTTGAAATGTCCATAAGTGGTCCGTAATAAAGCAACATAATTGGCAAATTTTCTGAAACGTTCGAACGAAATTTTCTCAAACACTATTGAAAATGTTTCGTCGAAATTCTCAACAATCACAAAAAGTTCAGTTCTCTCTCATATTCCAGAAGCCTCATTTCGTCCACGATATTTGGGGCCAAAAATCAAAATAATGCCAAAAAAAGGAGATATTGTTTAATCACACACAAAACGAAAAGTAAGCATTGCACTGAAACGAAAAGTAAACCATCGCGTCAATTGAAAAGTTTTCTAAATATTTTGTTTTATAACATTTTCTCGAATTCTTGTAAAGATTCCCGCAAATGTGATTTTCTCCACCTGTTGTATTCAATCAAAGAGGAACAGTGATTTTGAAATTGAATTGGTTACCATGACAAGAAAGTTGTTATTAAACAATGTGTGTTTATTTCTCGATTCAGAAAATGAACACGGTACATTTATCTCTGAAATTTAGAATTAAAAATAAGTGTATGTGTGTGTATCAGTCAAAATACATATTAGTGTTGTGGATTGAGGACGCTGACGAGGAGTGATCTTAGTGTATTACTTATATTGTGAGTTTATTTCATGTGTATTTTTCGAATAATTTTATCACTGAAATCCTTCGCTTGCTGTTTATGCTGAAAGTCAAAGAAGTTGGCAAGTAAGTATTTGCCAATTTTACGTAAAATTTGACAATGAATGATAAAACTATAATTTGCATTTATACTTTTTATTTGTAGTAAAAATATTTTGTTTAGTCATGTTATTGCTTTCTTTGTTTCAAAGTATTTGAAGTAATGTTAATTTGTGGCAATATTTACATTATTGGGGATTTGTTCACATTATTGTATTTACGAGTACATTTGTTTTAAATAATGTCTAGTAAATTTTCTCGAGAACCGTTTTCTGTAAAAACTAGCTCAAAATTTCGCATTTTCAGAAACACTCAAAACACAATTTTCTCAAAAGTTGTTCCAATTTTTTCTTCAAAATTTTCGAACGGATAGCGCTCGTTGCACTCTTTAATATGACGTAAAGTTAAATTTGGGGTATTATGTTTTTGCAAAAATTACATAAAATAATTTTTTTGAAAGATATCTCACATCGTTAATATGCACATTTCCAGCAAATTGCAAACACTATTGTATTTGTAAAGTAATGTTCTTCAAATGACTTGAAATGAAGTGTTCCGAAAACTCAAACATGTTCTGTGAAAAAGAGCTTCAAGTTTCGCATTTTTAGCACTGCTTAAACGCTAAAACGTTTTCTTAAAAACGGCTAAAAGTTTTTCTAAGAAAATTTCCATTTAGGAAGAAGTTAAGTGTTCTTTAATATTCCAAAAATTAATATTTCCGTGCTACCATTAGGAAACTGAAAAGTCAAGAAAATGTCAAAAGAAGGGAGGGAAACTTAGGAAGGAAATAGATGGCAGCTGGGACGAGTATGTGGCAATTCCGAATATCTAGCCCAGATCCAAGAAAATAGCAAACTAATACGGGAAAGTCTGTGCCATTCTGTAGCACCACTAGTTTCGCGCAGCATTAACTAGTGTTAACATAATTTTCCCTATACTACGTATATCACTCCGTGTATACGTAGGTATACGTGAAAATAAAAATGGGTGACTTCCTTTTGTCACCGTCTCTACCTTCTTTCCCTTCGAAGTAGAAGGAATGACTTCGAGTGATATATATTCACATAATATTCACATAAGGTTCCTTCCGATTATACGTTAGCAATCCGTATGATTTCTCATTGAATTAGCATTTCACAATCAATCATTTCACCACATGCTAATATAATCAATATAATATTGATACATATTAGCATTTGTTCTAGACTATTTCCAATAGTAATAATTTCATAATAAAGAATTTCTTACCTTTATTAAGCTTTCAGAATACTGATATACGCCAAATCCACGCATCTCAGGACTTCGCTCTTCATGTTTCCACATCGGCGCCTTGATCTAAAATGTCGGGTTTCTTCCAGTTCTAGGCGAAAATCCGCAATATTTGAAGAAATTCCTGATTGGCTGTGCTCATTCCCTGTGGAAATGCGATACTCGTCCTAATATGCTGTTGCGTCTTTGTGGGCTCGACGTAACTTCGTCCATTTCTTATTCAGAGACATCGCGTTGCGTCTGTTGGTTGGCCCCTACAGTTCATTCAAATCCGCCCCCACACATCTCATTGCCAGATCAACTGATCTGAGCATGTCAAAACATGAATGAACCAACAGTTCGCCTTTTGGTGTTTCAGCATGATATTACATATAATTTCTTTAAATACAGCTTGAATAAAATCGCTACACATAAGGTAGATTCTTACGATAGGTCAAAGAACATGTTAAAATCAGATGTTAAAAAGTACCTGTTACAAAGAAAACTATGCCTAATGGAAAACTTCTGAATATATAAGTGAATACATAACTGAATTCAGAATGAAATCTAGTGGTGCTACAGAATGGCACAGACTTTCCCGTATCAATTTTGTATTTCCTTTGGTCTCTGCTAGCTATTCAGACTAGTCACATTCTCTTGCCAGCTGCCATCTACCGCCGCCATTTTTTTTTGTATTTTCGTAATTTTTTGGTTTCTTAACAATAGAACGGAAATATTATTTAAGAATATTGATGAACAGTAAAACCTGTCGAATATTGATGAACAGTAAAAAATGATGTTTAAGCGTTATTGTAAATTCTAAATTTGAAGCATTTTTTCACAGAAAAAGTTTGAGTTTTCGAAGAACTTCATTAGAAGTTATTTAAAGCATTTACACTCACAAATTGTTTTCAAATTGTGGAAAATGTGTATATTACCGGTGTGAGAGATCTTTGAAAAAAATTACTTTTTTGTAATTTTTGAAAAAAATGCCCCAAATTCGGATTCGATGGTGTGACGGTTAGCGTGCCGGACTGTCATACCCAAGTTCGCGGGTTCAAACCCGATCGAAGCCGTGGATTTTTAAGGGCGAAAAAATCCTTCGTACGCCTTCCGCGGAGGGGAAGTAAAGCCGGCTGGCCCATGTTAGTAGATTTACTTGCATGTAAAAGATCCTCAAGCCTAAATGACGCCTCTGAGCTAAATTCAAATCGCCTGTTTCGTCGCCCGAGATAATACCTTCTTTCTCCGCTAGGTGAAAGGAGCGTAGCGAAATTTGCGTGGTCAGACGGAAGAGCGGGCCTGATGGCCCGAGTCTCGCCACGTAAAATAAGGCATTAACTAACTAACTAACAAATTGAACTTCACGTCATATTAAAACTGCAATTAGCACTGTCCGTTCGAAACGTTTGAAGAAAACATTTGGAGTCATTTATGAGAAAATGGCGTTTGAGCGTTTCTGAAAATGCGAATTTTTGAGCTACTTTTTACAGAAAACGGTTGTGTTTTCGAGAAACTTTGCTTGACATTATTTAAAGCACATGTACTCGTAAATATAATAATGTGAAAAAATCGCCGCTAATCTAATATTATCGAAGTAAGAAACATGTGAAAAAATTTAAATTCTTGTAATTTTTTGAAAAAAACAATCTATATAGCAATATGGCTTTTATGTCATCTGATAGAGTACATTTACCACTATCTCTACCAAAAGTTTAAAGAAAAAATTGGGAGCTATTGTAGAGAATATCTTGTTTTTTCTTTTAATTGCATATAGTGCACGAAATATTGCGCAAAATCTATTGAAACTTTCAAAAAATGTACAGGACCTCAATGAAAAAACTAACTTTGGAGAAGATATTTTATTTGAAGGAAAAGTCTCTATCTTCACTTTTATAGTTGTGTGAAGCCGCCGTTGAACCTTTCGCAATTATTGAAACTTCAGAGTTAACCGTGAAAATCAGCCCTATGTCACATCTATAAGTGTGAGTTACCCTATTCTTACAAAAAATTTGAACGGCCAGACGGACGACCAGACGGACGGACAAACGGACGGACACACGGACGGACCGACGGACGGTCAGACGGACGGACAGACGGAGTGACAAACGGACGGACAGACGGACGGACGGACGGACAGACGGAGTGACAAACGGACGGACAGACGGACGGACATACGGAGGGACAGACGGAAGGACGTTTTGACAAAACATTTTGCGGTATCAGGGGACCCCAAAACGCGCATTTCCATTCAAATCTCTAAATCTATTTTCGGCAGCATTACATAACTTTCCCTATACTACGTACTTTACTCCTTACATACGTACTTATACGGGAAATTAAAAATCCCTTCACTGTTTTGACCTCTTCTGGAAAAAATGCGTAAGCTATCTACGCCCGAAAAATAAGTATTGTACTCATCAGAGATTTCCATTTCTGTTCATCTATATATTCAAAACCCATTTAGAAATATTTTATAGAACTCTGCAACAATTGCTGTACACATCCGTGAACGGAATTTTTTGAATAAATACTACTCAACTTAAGTGGTAAGAGAGTGTGGGTATTCAACTTGTTCGCGTGTTTCGGGGTATCAGTCATTTGCCTATGCTCGTGGTTTACTTTTGCAATAAAACAAAAGATCAATTTTCCTAATGAAGCACTTCGCTGTAATGAAATACTTCCAGGTCAAAGGTAGCAAAAACGCGATCTTCAAAATCACACAGAGTACTGCTACGGTGTTCTAAACTTTTAAAAATAGATACTTTGGAATACACAAAACGTCGCAGAATTTCAGCCATTTCACTCTTCAGTGGTTGATTGACTTACATTCATTAAATTTTGTAATGTTCCGATGAATCTCTATAATAATATTTAATTAATATTAAAATATTATTACATTCCCCTTAGAATCGCCATCGAAACTCACATGATATTAATCTAAGAATATTTCTGAAATAGATTTGCCTGCAATGCTCACAAATTTACCCTATACTGAAATATATATTATATTGATTCTATTACCGTTTATTTGTCAGTATCGACATAACACATGCTTACTTCTTACCTGTTATATACGGACTTGCTCTCTGTACAAAATTGTGATCTCTGGATGTTGTGTTAATTTTTTTTCGATTGATGGTAACTAACTATAAATTATCAGCTGGGTTCCAATAAAGTAAATTAACATTTATTTACAATTTTGATTTACAACCTTAAATGAGCTAATCTTATTGAAAATGATGTGATTTCTCCATTATAAAAGAATTATCTTCCCTGTACTGGTCAAAATCAAAGTTCGTAGCTCACTGAGATCTTTGCGCGCATTGATGACTTCCCGGTTGCACTCCGGTTGGAATGTCCATTGAATCTTCTTTCTTGAAGTTGACTATTTAATGTTAATATTACTGTCTACAGTAATATCTCCCCTCAAATTCTAATTAAAAATGTCACCCGGGATATTGTTAGTTCTTTGCAGGTTCGATAAATTATTGTAGTAATTTATCACACGTTAACGAACTTTCCCTATTTTGTACCACGTGTGTGTACCTATTCGTGACTGTCTAACATTCAACACGAATCGTTGAATTCAAGAAACATACTATTCTTCCCTATCCTAAATTGCGTTCCAAATATATAAAAATATTTCAAATTCTAAAGACATTTAAAATACTTTCAACACTTTTAAATTTCTGATGTTAAAACTCAGAAAATAACTAACCCAAATCTGTATTACACTCTTCCCTCTGATTGAAATAATATTCACCATCCTAACTCCGCGCGTCCTCGCTGATAGCGATTGTACCGAACTAGCTTGTGGGTCTTCGTCCACTCCTGGCGATCGAAAGAGAATGAATACTCAAAACTTAACAATACTACACCTCGTTTCTTTTATTCCTCGAGGACATGCTACGTCCCGTTCCGTCATATTGCCTTGTTCGTGTCTACAAAGCATAGTTTATGTACTGGTCGCACTGACAATCTTTACTACTTGACATAGTCCACATTCTGAATGGATTTCTATGCATAACTTACATGTATTGGCATACTATTTTACAAATACCCCAAACCCGTTCATATTAATAAAAACGGGGACTTTCTGACTTGTCACAATACATTCAATTCATTACGGTAGACATCCACGTAATGTAGAGAAGAAGAGAGGAAAACATTTACTCAGTAATTTCCGATGTTAACGATATGGTTATTCTTTGAACATTTTGTCGCAACCAAGTTTTCATTAATCATGTGATTGCTCTTTATTAGAAAGAACAATGTATTACTTCTCTCAAATATCAGCAACAATGACAAACAATGCTAGTTTTATTTGGTTAATTATTGTACGTGAATCATTTATGTATCACATAATTTTTCTCGAAAACAATCTATTGCAAAATAATTAATGAAATGACATAATAATATATATAAAATGTAAAATTTGTTTAAACCGGTAATACCCAAAATATAAACTAATCTCAATGACAATTTCCTTTTGCAACAAGTTGATCTCTTGAAATTTTCTATTTAATATTTAATAAGTAGAGTAGTCAGTAAGATTGCATATTTTTATTCAATTCTCTACACAAGGAGTCAATGAAATGAAGAATTTTTTGTAAGAATTTTTGTGCCCCGAACCAAGTCAAAAACCTATTCAACATCTTTAATTAAATTGAAGCCGCCATCTCCATTCTCTCCAGGGCCCTCTGCATCACATAATATATTGTTTGGCAGAGTCGCCGTCTCGTTTCGAGTGCAGTCTGCGAGGCACTCGTGCCAATGCGTCCACCATCCACCCCAAGTGCCCTCGTGCTGAACCTCTCCGCTCAGAAAGGAAGCGTCGAGACTCTCGGAACACTGGGTCGGTGAGACCGTCCGCCGAACAATGTAACACTCTAGGTCGGAGCTTTGACTCCGCAGAGAGCAACTTTTCTTTCGATCCACGGGTCTCACTGGGCACCTCAAGCCTCATCAGCTGCGAAACGGATTTTGGCAACCAATAGAGCGTGGAGAATAAAGGCAGACTTTTCAAAGTGTTAATTACTTGTAAAGCAAGACTTCTTCATTAGGCTTTCAGGCTTTCCGTTCTCCTAATTTGCCGGTGCTGTTGTCCGAAAAGGGGAATTTCTCCGAAATGGCTCTCTTGTGTTTCAACTTAGCCGTATTCATTAGTTCTTCTCGCCAAGTTTATTCGTACAAACACAAGAGACAATTTAAATGGGGGAATATTTTCACAGTTATTTCTTGTAAAGGATTAAGTGAAATTTGATTTTTGGAAATAAGTTTATAAAGCTCCTAACATTAATTTATGTAGTACTTTTACAAAAAGAAAACAACTTAGGATTTGTTAGACTTTTCACATGTAGAAGAATAAGCTAAATTTCTTGGACAATACTTGAATTTTTTCGTAATTTAGTTAATAATTTGAGTAAATGCGGCACGAAATGTTTGCAAAGAGATTTCTAATCGTTTGATAACTGCTTAAATTATTTGTTGAAAAAAAAGTGTGTGATAAAAAGCACAAGTTTCATGATTATTGACATTTCTTAGTATTTTTCACATATTATTTTTCTATTCACTCTAGTCGAAAAATATTTTTTTAGTAACGCTTCCAAGAAAATATACATTTTAAAAAAACGATTAGTTGATCTTATTTATTCAAGACTAAAAACGCAAATACATTCAATTTTAATGAACAATTTACATTCGTTTAATGTGTCATATGGCTTCTAACTAAATGGTAACCATACTTGTGGCTCGATCATGTAGAATATTTTATTGAATAGTTGTATTGAATTGAATAAAGTATTGAATAGCGGTTGGAGCGCGTGAACACTGTCAATAGTTCATAAATCATTTCCAGAAATAAACTTCTGGTATTAGTAGTAACATTAGTAGTATTAAGTAGTCTGATGAGAATAACAGTAATACGAGTAACTTAAAAATAATGTGAAGATAGATAGTCTCATTCACTAAAAAGTACTTTTAACCCGGCTGCGGTCCTCAAATTTACTCCTTCTCAAGATCCTTGGGTCCAAATAGACCCATATAATTTCTCTTGCAGATTATTTACTTTTCCATTGATCATATTTAGTATTCTTAATAGGAAGTTAAAGTTTTACACCTAAATATTAATTATACACATTTATTTTATTTATAAGGTTGTGCAATAATGTAAAATATGTAAAATAATGGTCTCTGAATATGCGTGATAGCAAAATAATGAACTGCACCTAAAGAACAATTGTATTACACACATGTAGTACAAATGTGATTGACATGATTTTTACCTGTAAGAGTTTTCATTTGGAGCAACGAAAAGTAATTTTGTTACCTGTTTTGTAACACACTCCATTTTCCTCTTTTTCGAATAGAATCTAAAAATTTTAATTTTTAAAACGGTGAATTTTGCATCGAATTTCTAGTTTTTTTTCTTCTCTTGATGACGAAGTTTGTGGCAGGTGTGTTCTGCGTTCAATAACGGCTTTATAAACGATTCCCCAAGTTTTCTATAAAAAGTGTTATTTTTATAGCATTTTAATTAGCAATCCGAATTTTCTTTTTTGAAAGAAACGTTTGAATTGATGAAAAATGATTATTTTGTCATAGAGAACCACAATAGGCCACAAAAATGTATTTTTTCTATGAACAAGAACTAATTGTATCAACAGCTACCTTTGTAGAATTATAGGTGGTCATTATTTCTGGTTTCTTTTCTCCAGATTCGCAGCCTGTTGCATCATTATAATGGGTGCTTTGAAGGACAACACACTTGTTCATTTGTGGCACATACGATACTAATGCCAGGTAACTCGCAAAAGCGAAAGCAGAATATTAGTTTGTATTCCCCTTTGTCTGGAGAAGTGTTGGCGGTATAGAAGATTTGATTTTGCGCATAGTTCCACCCAGAGTGATGTCCCGTTTGAGAAGCTCCTGACCCAACTGATATGATGTAAGGAAATTTTCAGGAGTTATATTGTTATCGTTCAGAAGTGAGGATAATTATAGCACAACTTTTATTCCCATATTTTGTTCTCTGGGTTGCCCTTCTTGTTTGCCAGAGGTTGAGCATTCCACACGTAACGTGTTTCATTCAAAATTTCCCTCTGTATTTGCCAAGTCTTTGGCATGTGCTGCCGAAATGGACAATTGCCTCGGAAAACGTCTAATTATTCATTGATTGTTACATACAATTGAAGATTGCACATTATCGGAAGAGGAAGAAACACATCAGAATGCTACGTTCTAGTTTTGGAAAGAACCGTCTTTCCGTAGTTTAGAAGTGAGATCGCTCCCAGCTGTTCGTAGAACTTTGATAGTATTTTCGTAGTTTGATAGTATTATTCGACGAAATATTGTTATTGTACACCTTATAAGAAGATAAAGTCTCCAATGACAATACATTCCTTCCATGGTTGATTTCTACGAATTTACCGAGTTATTATACGAAATTTCTAACAAGAGTTCAACATGAGAAATGTCACGGGTCCAAATGGACCCGAAGAACTTATGTGTAAAAAAAATTATAATTCCTTTCGCATTGAAAATAAATTAATGACATTTTATATACGGGTAGAAAACAGTAAAAAAATAATTGTCATGGAGTATCAGAACGATCGCATCATTTTCTTAAGCTGTACAAGGAATTAAAATTGTATTTGGGTCGAAATGTACCAGAGGGCCACAGCAGGGTTAAACGTTAAAATAAATTTTAGAAAATGTATGATAACTGTATTAAAAGAATATCCTATTAAGTGGCATAATTAAATCTGTAAATGTCAATTTATTATTTTTAAATAACATTGAGCAATGATGTAAAATTAAAGTAACAAATAATTTAAGGAAATCTCAATTTTACTACATAAAATACACACTTCGGGAATGACGTTTTCACCGAAGAGGCAGAAAATTCACGTTTTTCATTACAGCGTACCACAAGTATTTCTAATATCACGATCCTTTTAGACTGTGACAAGTATTCAAACGCTCTAAACAGAGACAACTACTGCTCTTGGCTGTTTGGGTACAAATGCACAGTGAAAACTGCTCTTTGATTCATTACATTCCATTACAATACACAGCTCAATATCCGCCACTAGGTTCTGGACCACTAGCTCTATTTGTCTTCAGATGATTGCCTTGTATTTTTCAGCCCTCGAATACTGCTGTCAATTTCCAGAGGCGTCAGAGCATATTGCGGGGTCGGTCGGGCGGTCTTTTTCGGCGGTGCGGCGAAGCGACGGCTGTGGCGAAGCGGAGTAACGCCTGCGAGCAAGGAACGCGCTCTGAGAAATGGCAGTGGGGCCACTACTGGGCTTCCGTGCTCCATGCCGGAAAGTTACAGCGTTCCTTCCTCTGCCGCCGCCACCTCCACTGACGCTCCCGTCACCACCATTGCCGCCGCCACCACCATCGCCTCCGCCTCTATCCTCGCCATCATCAGCAGCATTCACCACACACATGACAGTTCCCCTAGATACCTGCTACGTTTGCCAATACAAGCTCTACCACTACCGTCACCACCACTATCCCACCACTATCACTACCTTTACCAGCACTATTACCAGCACTACTACCAACACCGCTACCAGCACAACCACAAGCACCACTACTAGTACAACTACCAGCACCACTACCAGCACAGCCACCGACACCACTACAAGCACAACTACCAGCACCACTACCAACACAACTACCAAGCAATACAACCAACACCACTACCAACACAACTATCAGTACCACTACCTGTACAACTATCAACAAAACCACTAGCACTGCCAGCAGCACTACCACCAGCACAACCGCCAGCACCACTACCATCACCACCACCACCATTAGCATAATCAACCCACTATCACCATCTCATCACCACCATCACCACCTCAACACCACTGTCACCATCAGTGCCACCCTCATCCATCGTGCGTTCAGCCTGTTTCCAAGGATTAAAGAGTAGCGCGCCATAAGACTAAATACCTAGCATTACCGAAACGGCTCCATCTCGAGGGCCGTCTCATCCGCCCGGCAAGAAATGCCCGGGGCTTATGGCTGCTTCGCGGGGCGACACGGGCGGTTGGGCTCCAACGCACCAGGGCGGCGGTCGCTGTGCCCGGATCGTCTGCGCCGCCCCGTCACACCCCGCCCGCCCCACCAGCCTCGCCTTGCCACTCGCTTCGCCGTTCTGCTCTGCTTGGGTTCTACTCCTCTCGTAATCGCACACACTCATGCTCGTCCGTCTGCACACGTTGCCTCACGTTTCTAGACATTGTCCCAAGTTTCCAGACATTGTCCCGAGTTTCCACATATAGCCTCAAGTTTCCACACATTGCCTCAAGTTTCCACTAGTTTTCTGAAGTTTTTACATGTTTTCTAAAATTTCCTTATGTTGTCTTAAGATTCCACAAGTTGCATCAAGTTTCGACAAGCATTCGCAAGTTTCCACATGTTGTCTCAAGATTCCACACGTCTTACGATTCCACATGAAGTTTTAAGATTCCACACGTTGCCTGAAGATTTCACAAGTTGCATAGGTTTCCACAAGCTCTCCCAAGTTTCCACACCTTGTCTTAATCTTCATATGTGATCTGAAGATTCCACACGTCTCAACTCTCCACAAGAAGTTTTGAAGATTTCACACATCGTCTTAAGATCCCGTGGGTTGCCTCGAATTTCCGCATTACTTAATTTATCCGTACAATTTTCAAACAATATTCAGACGTATTATTCAATTAGCAACATTTTTTTCATGTCCTTCAACATTCTATTCCACCATCTCACCCTACTCACTTTTGTAAACAGAAAATTTTAAGAATGAAATGTCTTTATATTCTTGAAACTTGATTTTAACGCAAATGTTTTTTGTTATAACAAATTATTTTGCGCTACTACCGTATCTCACTAGACACTACACACTACACTTAGATTTATCTATAGTGTCTGGTGCTACGTTCTAAGTTATTGTTAGACCTCTTTCTTCATAAAATAATCTTTTTAACAGTGGTAAGCACATTTCTGAGACCACGAGACCCGTTGTGAAAGACGTTCGCGTATTAATTAAAAAGATTCATTTTATAAGGCAGAAGGTGTAACAATGACCTACTGTCATCGACCACTGTAGAAACCAGATCGACCGGGGAATATCCATTTTGGAAGAAATCGTACGTATGGTTTAGGCGCTAGCAGTGTTCACAGACGGACGGACAGACAGACAGACGTTTTCCTTTCAATTGGTTTTTCGGTATCAAGGACCTACAAAACAGGGTTTCTGGCTACACCACGTGTTAGAGGATTTTTTTCTTAATTTAGCAACTGGTTTTATCCCCTTTTTCGTTTTCACGGTCCGGCAATTAATTTTTTTCCGCCGAAAATTGGCCATTTTTTCGCGCAGCATTACATAACTTTCCCTATACTACGTATATCACTCCGTGTATACGTACGTATACGGGAAAGTAAAATCGACGTGTAGCGTGTGTCGATTGGCCCAAGCGCAACCCTTCCACCGTCCTCCTCGTCCCGACCATTCGCCTCGCGCTGACCTCGTCAACGGCGGCGGGCCCACGGGATCCGCCTGCGGGCGTCGCCTCTCTCGGCTCGTCGCCACCGTCACACGGCGTCGTCATGGCGACCTGGGCGGCGGCGGCGGCGGTGGAGGCGACGGCGGGCAGGTACCGCAGCCTCCGCCTCCACCGCCCACCTCTTCCAACGCCGACGGTACAATTACCTCGGCAGCCATTTTTCACGGCTCGCCCCCCGCCGCCGCCGCTGCCGCCGCGGCGATGTGACAGTTGAAAAGCGGCGCGCGATCCATTCCCGGCTCGAGGCCGCCGCGTAATTAAACACTTTAGAGCGGGTGGAGGTGGCTGCTACGGGCGGCGGCGGTGGCGGGGATGGAGTGGGAAAGCCGGCGGTATGGTGGGGATAATAAGGGTGGGGATGGTATTATAAGGGAGGAATGATGGTTGTGGTGGGGAAAGTAGGGTTGGTGTGAAGAAGAGTAGAAATTCAGAATAGGATTTGTGAGACAATGGATGTAAGTATAGGGCTGGGATTCAGACTCTAATTCTGGCTGGGGGGGGATATTCTGTTGAGAACGACGTTGAGGTTGTAAAGATCACGAGTAGCACTAATTGGGTAGAATAGGCAAGACAGTCGAAAACGCTGAATAGTAGCAAGTAGAAGTGTAAGGGGGCGTAAGACCTTTAAGCGGTTACGAGATGCTGCAATGACTTCAATAGTATCAAGATACTAAGCAAAGGCCAGGGCACTCAGGGAGGTTAGGACCGAGGCTATCACGGTATCTGCAATAGTCGGGCGGAAGATTCACGTAGTGGTGACGGTAGCAGAACTCGGGTACCATGAATGGAGACGATTCACGGGTGAACTCTCTGAGGGAGAAGGTTGATGAGGGAGAAAGCCTTCTCTAAAGGTGCCAGATTACTGCCCGCTTAGAGGGAAATGTATTGTAGGCCGCTGTTGGAGCCCAGAGATAAGCGTTTAGAGGTTTCCGTTTTATTGTGTCTTCTAAGGCGGGTCATAATCTAACTCATATTCATATACTGACTTGAGTACTTTATCGCTTAATGGAACAAGACTTCACAATCTCGTGTGAGTGGGTTCGTAATATAAAGCGACTTGAACTATATAAAATGAATGAGTATGTAAAATTTCATAATTTTACAAACAAAGTATTAAGTATATTTTGTAAACTTTTACAGCTGAATATTATATAGAAGAACAAAATCATGTTGGAACTGAAAAGCTCCAATAACCTGGAGAGAACGGGTATTTTTATAAGGCTTGTATCAAAGGTCATTATTTACAATATGTATGTTGTTTTAATCATTTGTAAACATTGTTCCTTCTAAATACATAATCGTTCTGTAAACGCTTGCTATAAAACAATACACCTATTCAGTTAAAAATATTAAGTATTAAGAAAAATGTTTAATATTTTTAATATTAGTATGTAAAAATTTACGGTTTTGCTTTTTTTCATTACAACCCAATGGCAGTGAACAGTTTGTTAAGATTTTATTATTTAAAATGTGTCAAAAGAGTGACAATGAAATGATATCCCTTGCCTCTATATTATAGAATGTGCCTGCCTCTCTTATGTAAAGTACAGATCTCACCTTTCTTAAGATCAAGCCGTGAGACGTATACCTGTTTTCTCACAAAGGATCACTGGATACGAGAATCAGACAAGAGCTCTTGCTTAAGTTAAGTCGTATATTTATCTTTTGCAGTGCTGAAACCAAGATTATCCTAAATAATTTTAACACTGCATATGTAATAAAATACGGATTGGAATTTCTGTGTAAAAGAAAATACTGAACTGACATTGACATATTATGAACCTTCATTAGAAAGTAGTAAACAAATGTCCCATTTCAATTGTCCTTTTAATTTAAAATTAACATTCTCACGCATCTTTGCTTTCTTTTCACTTTTTGTTGTTGTGTCAAACATTAAACTCACTGAAAGAAGACAATTACACCCTTGGTGCAAAGAAACCCCCTCGATAAATATATCCCCGTTTTCTCAAATGGGACTGTGAAAAGTAATAAATTGAATATTCAGTTTTCCTTATGAATTCATGCACATTAAGTTAGTAAGGTACATAAAAATTTGGCAATTCTACATTGGCACAAACTTTTAGTGGCTCAGAGTGTAGTAATTAATACTAATAAACTGTTAAACAATTTTATTACTTCCTGACAATATTTACAATAATATTACAGTACGGATACAGCTTCTCATATTCATTGATTCTAATATCCTTCAGAAATTGTAGCTCCCAAACTGACTAATTAAAATTTTACAGAATTATTGTTTACCAATTGATTAAAAGTACGTGCTCTTTTACCTTTTGAATATCCTGATATGGGGTTATATTTTTCATTTCCTCTATTAAGTAGCATTTTCACTCGCATTAAATTATTCTGTAAAGAAATATAAAAGTAATTACATTGAAATTAAAAATTACACAAACTGTAGAAATTAATTAGCATTTTTTAATATTCTGAACTATAACAAAAATATTTGAAAATACCAATTTCTTTACATTATCTTCGACTTTATGAATAAGAGAGAAAGAGTAATTAATGAAAATCGTTACTAATAAATATTTTATATATTGACTTATAAAAAGAAAATTAAAATACTGAATGCTAATTATAATCGACGTAGCAGCTACAAACAAATGACCTGACAGCATAAAATGTAATACATATTCGCAATATGACTGGATGACAATATTTCCATCTCACTTGCTCTTTAAACAGATTTTTTTAAAATATGAATTAAAAGGTAGTATTTAGCGTTTTCCTTACACATTTACTGCCCCACACCTCCACCCAGTCGATTAGAACGCTTCATTTAGACGCAGTCCTTTCATGCAGCATAAATTCTGCCTCCGCCCGCAATGAAATTATTAGCGCTCTAACATCTGATTGACGTTCCTTCCGTTCTCGCTTTCAGCTGCCACGGTCTCCGAATTTCAATAAGTTCGGGCCCGCCTCCACGCGGCGCGCTGTAGGCGCTTTTCTCCCTTCGAGCCGGCGCGGCGGGCGGGGGAGGAGGCTGTGACAGCCCCGCGGTTCCCGCGGGAGATAGGCCATCGGCGATTGGATCTCTCCACGTCGCAGCCTCACCGTTTTGATTTTCGGTGCCTGCGCCGCGCCGCGCCGCGGCCCGGCGTAGCGGTGCGAGTCCGCGAGATCAAACGGGTTTCGCTGTTCAACGAGGATTCGTTCTGTCGATACCCGGACTCTCTCGGTGAAGCAGATGGCGTTTTCATTTTTCTATCTTGTGGACGAGAGTCAGTTTAATTCAATATCGTAGTTTCTTGAAGTTTTGTACTAGGGTTTGCAGGCGAACAAAGAGCAGGACGAACGTCTGTATTGCTTCTAGGATAACTTTTTAAAGAGAACTACGTTGCTCTCACAATAGCAAACATGTTTCTGCCGGGTTATTGAAAAGATGTATAAAGAAGCTGCTTCTAGTGTATTATTGAGAAAGAAAATTTCAAATATTAAACATCATCTAAAGATGCTGGGTAACAACGTATCTAAAGTTCAATTTGTAATGCAGGATTTTGAGAGTTTCGTATGCGATACATTTACTTTAATATTTTAACACAATTTTATGGAAACATGTGATAAAGATTGCAATTACACTACACGTCAGTGAATACAAACTCTTTAGCGATATCATGATTGTAAATAGGAACTGTTGTTGGGAAGGATTCTGAATAAAATTGAGACTTGAAAAATTCTCGTCCAAAATAGTTCACGAATTCTAAAAAGGCAATTTTATTAACACTCATTTGGTCTTATTTCTTGAAATGGTTTTCATTTCTCATTTTGTTTCCTTTTTATATTTAAATATTTCCTTCACATTTTTTCTAACTATAGGGTAAATGAATGCAAAGCTGTATATAAAAATAAAAGTCAAATATACATATTTTAGTAATCTTTAGCTCAAAAACGAATATACGATTCTTTTTTTTTACATACCAGCAACCTCGCAATTCTTCTGCAATTATCATAATTATGACATTTTGAATTGAAATGTTCCTTCCCTTTGAGTGCCTTTATCAGAACTGAACAGTACGTCAACTGAAATATAAAGCAAAGAAAAAACACGTTTTGCCGAAAAAAAACGTAAAAACGAAGAGAAATCTTGAATAAAGATACTCCAATTACATTTCCCTCGAAAAGCCTAGAGGCGACAAATTAAATTCATAACTTCTTTGCACAAAAATATGACCTTTTGGTTGTGAGAGTTGCTTTCCCTTTGATTACCATTTCGAGATGGCGCGAGCGTCGGTTAGAGTTCCCGGCCGTGACCTCGCTCTTCCCTGACCGAGCAGGCAAGTGCTCCGTGGCCGTGTTTTCGGGCTTTGTGGGTGAGCCATTTCGCTTGACGCAGCACCGGCTTTTATTTTCGTCTCGAAAGAAGTAAATTGATTCTGTTTCTGCTTTGCGGTTGCGGGAAAATGTGTTGAAAGCATTCTTTCAGCACATCGTTTAAAAGCTTCTATCGCGTGTTTCCGAATTTATCACTGGCTCGTAGAGTGTGTAAATTTGCTAGGAAGAAACTTTTTAGGACTGGATATATATTGCAAGAAGTTGGTTGTTATTAGGCCTACTTTATTTTGTAGAAAAAAGAATAAAAGGTTTTTCTACTCAGCTTTTTTACGTGCTGTTTATCTTAATGTATGATTTTCGAAATGAATCAAAATTGATACAAGCAAAACTTTAGCAAAATTAGGTATTACGACATACTATTATTACACATTACAATAGTTTTACCAGAAATGTGAAGTTATACATCTCGAATTAATAGTATAAAAGATAATTATAAATATATATATATAAGTATTATAAATATATGTAATTATAAGTATATAATATATAAGATAATTATAAATTTAACAAAAATTTCTTGAAAATATTTTTTTTAATTTACGTTGGTAAACACGCACTTAGCCCCTTAGTAACCAACCATCTAAACAACGCTTTAGAAAACGCGTCCACAGCAACGGCCATTAAAATTCTCGAGGGTCCATTAAAAATATTTTAGAGGACTTTCGGGTACAGATTCTTCCAGTGCTCGTAAATCTTGGGATAAATCTGACTTTAACACAAAACACAATTTTGGGGAATAAATGTAAACAATTGTCACAGGAATACGTACCCAGTAGTTTTCTTTTCTCTTGTATATTGTTCACGGTCAAGTCTGCAAGTTCGAATCCCCGGCAAGCACCAAATACTACAAAAACAAGAATGACCTTCAAAAGCATGTATATATGATCGTAAGCCTCTTGTAAGAACTTAGTTACTTGCTATTGTGACATTTTAGGCTAGAAATTAGCTTAGATTTTTTCTTCAAATATTCAACAACTTTATAATGGTATATTCAAATAAATTTTAAATAATTAGTCTTCAGTATTTACTATTATTTAAAATTATAGGGAATGAATAACTTACGTGGATACTCAGACTTCTCATGTATTTTTATACATTTTTTCAGCATAATAAAGTACGACTACTAGTTGGTTTTAATGTTTTTGATCGTTCCTTTAAAAATGCTAGAATAACGTCTTGGTTAATGCCTCGAATATTCCTTTTCGTTCGTCAATCACAAAATAAATCATAAGCTATTTCATAAGTGGTTACAGATTTAGAAGGCATAAAACTATATCTTGCATCGTCTGCTTCCTCAAGAGTAACATTGCACGAAAATATCCGCTGATACTTCGAAATTGCCGGAATTTTTCTCAATCAGCTTGCATTACTAGAAAAAGCATTTAACTGTTAAATCACAAACAAAGTAACCAGTACAACCAATCCTTGCTACAGAAAACCGAGAGTAATGACAACTTTTTACTAACTCATGAAAGTGAAAAAGTTTGTTTTCAATAAGCTATCAAGTAAAAAAAACAAAAAAACTTTGTATGTGACTCGTCCTCTATTACTCTTTAAGGACTCAGCCGGAAGGTTAACTACTCGGCTTCGCTATTGCTCTGCCTCGCAGCTAACTTTCCGGCTTCGTCCTTAAAGATCCATTTAGAGGACTCGTGACATAAATAACTATTATAAACTAACTTAGAGATAGCAAAAAAAATTTTCTAACTAATGTGGTAGTATTTATTTGTGGTGAGAAGAGTGTTGTGTGATCCTGTACATGATACCTGTACCATGAAGTACTACAGATTTTTCAAATATTCCCAAATATTTGTATATATACAGCAAATAAAGCTTTATTTCGTTTTTACTTTCCCAAATACATAGGTATATATGGAGTAATACACGTAGTTAGGGAAAGTTATGTAATGCTGCGATAATTGTTTTCGTGATATCAACAGAAATTCCAGGTTTTGAGGTCCTCTGATATCGAAAAAGTGGTTCTTTTCTCAACTTCCGTCTGTCTGTCGGCCAGCCCGTCTGCCTGCCTGTCCTTCTATCTGTCCGTCCGTCCGTCCGTCCGTTCGTCCATCTGTGAACACTACTAACATCTGAACAACGCAAAAGATTTTTTCCAAATTGAAGAAACCATTGTCCACCTCACTTGAGTTGAAGCTTTGAGATTGTCAAAAACATTTTTTTTAAATTTCGGGGTACTGTACATGTGGCCCTCCGGACATTTTAAAACTTTTCTCAAAAACGACTCCAATTTTTTTCTTAATTTGTTGTAAGAATAGAGTAAAATACACTTATGAAAGTGGCATATTTCCTATTTTCACGGTTTCACGGTTAAGAATTTTTGAAAATTGTAAAAGTTTGAATTCTTTCGACATCGTCCTACAACTACAAAATTAAAGATAGACTTTCCTTAAAATGAAATTTGTTCTCCATAGTAAAGTACTCTAAGGAGATTAAAGTACATTAAGGCACTGTAAATTTAAAAAAATAGTTTTCTCGCAATATTGCGTGCAATATTTGCAATTTTAAAAAAATACAAAAAAATCTCAAAAACGGCTCCAAATGTTTTCTTTAAACGTTTGGTAGGAGTAGTTCCTAATGTACTCTGTGAGATTATATAAACGCAATATTACTCTATTCTTTCGTTTTTTTCAAAAATTACAAAAATATAATTAGTTTCACGAGTCTCTCACGTCATTAATACTTACAGTATCGGCGATTTATTTACATTATTGTATTTAGGAGTGCATGTGCGTTAATAATGTCAAGTAAATTTCTCGAAAACTCAGCTAGTTTCTGTGAAAACTTGCTGAAAATTCTACATTTTCAGAAACGCTCAAACGCTATTTTCTCATAAATGACTCCGAATGTTTTCTTCGAACGTTTCGAACGAATAGTGCATATTGCAATCTTTAATATGACGTAAAGTTCACTTTGGGGTGTTTTTTTGTATTTTCAAAAATGAAACAAATATAGGTTTTTGAAAGATCTCTCACGGCGTTTATATGCCCATTTACAGCATATTCTAAACGCTGTTGTTTTTATGAGTTAAAATGCTTCGAAGGACTTCTAATAAAGTTTTTGTAAACTCAAAACTTTTCTGTTAAAACTAGCTTTCAATTTCAAATTTACAGTAGTGCTGAATTGCTATTGTCTTAAAAACGTCTTCAATTTTTTCAAAGAAAATTACCAATTAGGATGAGGTTTTACTTTTCTTTGATATTCTTAAAACAATATTTCCCTGCTACTATTAGGAAACCGAAAAAAAATATCGAAGAAACTTTGGGTGGCGATTGATAGCAGTTGGGAAGTGTATGTGGCAATTCCGAATATCTATTCCAGACCCAAAGAAATAGAAAACTAGTACGGGAAAGTCTGTGCAATTCTGTAGCACCACTAGTTTTCTTCTTGAGTTGCATAATTTTTCTTGAAACAGTATTTTCCTATTTGACTGTAATGATTTCTAATATTTCCACTTTGAGTAGTCACAATTACGTAGACCATTTTTCACTTGTTTCCCGTAATGGTGGCATCATCTTTCATTTACATGATTTGTGACACGGTAATATGTCTATTACTCTTCAGGGCGAAAGGGACCGTTTCGGATCCACATTCGTTTGTTATGCATTGCCACTGTAAAAAGGCTGTTTTAAATCACATGTATTTTTTTTAAAATAGCGAATGTTTTTAAATTAATATTTGTTTCTTAAAGCTAAAAACGCATTGAGTTTAAGTAGTTATTCATTAACTTTTTTTATTCTATTTGTTTGAGTGAGCAGGAAACCAGTGAAATGATATTTTTGTAAGCAGTCGGGGCTGACGCTAAGCCGCGTTATTCAGCAGCTCTGAATTGGGCCAGGGCGAGGGAACTAGAGATACTGATAAGTTCATGTATAACTGACGGGTCCATTTGCGCCAAAAAAAGAAGTCTTAGATAGTTTTTAAAGAGCAAGGAGAATATTATGTAAATAAACTGCAACGTTTGTAAAAAAATAATTTTTCCAAATTTTCCTTTATGAATGATGGAAAATCAATGGTAGGGTTGTTGTAGAATGAATTTGATCCTCCTTCCAAAAGACATTTAAATCTAATGATATTTAACCCAAAAGGAATTAACTCAAAAGTTATATAGCCTCAAATTCCTGTAGTGTTGTTCCAGGCAATTTCTGCAATTTTTGTTGCGAACTAAAATGAACATTTACGCACTTAAGTTAATAAAGCACGAATGAATCCTTTTGTTCTGCTGAAATCACAAGAGTTTCCTTTTCAAAACTAAATAGCATTTAAAAGTAATATAATGCATTAATAATAATATTTATTTGGCTACAATTGGCTGATTTCCTGGTGGTAACGTTAAGTCAGCAACTTTACAATACATCTACATTTACAACAACAATTTACAATATAACACAATAAATGAAATTATAACTACATCAAAGGATGGAGCAATACAGAAGCTTCCTCTCGGGACCCACGCAGAACCAACCGTTAACATTAATAATAATTTTAAAAATACACATGTGGAAACATACATTTCTTACTAACTAGTGATGTATCTTCTTAATCACGTGCGTACCTACATACATACGATAGATACTAGTGATGTATCTTCTTAATCACGTGCGTATCTACATACATACGATACAACAATTTATTTGGAAATTTTCTTTACGTGATACATTAATCGTCCTTTTCCTGTATTTTCATTGTTACTTTATCCTCACATTTTCATTTATTGTATAATTTAACAAATGTTCTATTTATTTTTTCGTAACTAGAATTACAAACTACAATGTGGTATATTAGTAAAAAACATTACCACAACGTGTTAATTCATATCACCTGTTCGTATAAGTAACTTAAAAACTTGGTTTCTGTCCCGAAAATGCTATCATTTCATAGTGTCAGATGAGATCTCCTGATATTTTGTTAATGAGAAGAATAAATGAAGTCATCTTATTTTATTAATGACTGGCGTTCTTACTTCAGGACATACGTATCTTTTGTATCTTACATTATATGTAATGATTTTTTTACATTTGACTGCAAACTTTTTTCAGTGTTGACCGTGATGATGTCATATGGTAACGATGGTTCAGTTTGAAGCATTTATTCTGATGATTACTATGTAAATACAAGGGACATTACAGTGCTTACATATTTGAAACTCTTGTACTGGTTTTAATTATGTAATCTGTGGTACCCTAAGCGACATAGTAAGGTTGAAACATCATTAAATAAAAGTAATTTTCAGTCAAACATTTATTTACAAATTTGCATAGCCCATTTAGGGAGACAGAAGAAGTTACAATTAAACTACAGTTGGGTGACTTATGGAAGTAGAGGTTTATGCTGAAAGTACATCGCTTCAGCACATAACAGTTCAGCGATAGAGTGTTAGCTACAATATTTAATTTGTGCTGCGTTCATACCGCAGAGATTTTGACTGACGTTGCCCAGCGAATAGAACTTCATCTGCATCACGAAAATAATACATGAAGCGTAGACTATTGTTCTCATCTGCTGTACCCTGAGTTGCCAGTGGCACTTAGTTCAGCTCACGGTGTCTGTGAAGGGCCCTAAACAACTTCTACAGTGACGTGTAGCTTGCACATATGTGCGGGAATATAAGTAAATGCGAGACAAAACTGAGAACACGTGATGTACACGTTGATACGAAGAAAGCAAAACTAACACAGTTCTCTGCCGAGGGTCTGCGTGAGATGAAACACTAATCCCTTCACGCTATTCTCCCCCCACCTCGCCTTTACATGCCATTGGCGCTATGTAGTATCGCTTGGTGTCGCCCGCAGCGCTGTCTACAAAGGCGAGGGATTCTACATAATCATTTGTAATTTTATCTACTATTCGGATATATTTTTTCTAACTACTTGTTTCATTATTTTACAATTCAATTTCGTCGTAGGGTGTAGATCAAGCACAGTAAATCGCAAACATGTATGTAAATTTTTCATTTCCAAAGCGCGCAGAAATGGGATGTAAGCTATGAAGCCTCAAGCCATGTGAGAGGTGTGTATTGTTTTGTTAGGTACCCACAAATCAGTAAAACATTAAAAAATGAAAGTTTCCATTTTAATTTCAAAATATAAATATTTTATGTAATTCCGCCAATTCTCACATTGCGCTTAACCATTGTTTTCTCATGTTCATTTTGTCCCTGCTTCCGAAAAGACGTAACGAGGCAGCAAGACTCCTAGAAAGAAGTCGGTCATGTTGCTATTCAACTGTTGCGATATGGAACAGCAAAATTTTATATACTTGGTTTTGTGTGATTTCATTCAGCAACACTTTTGCTGCGGTTCGCCACTAGTATTTATGATTTCTTTACACAGATAATTTTAGGACACACTTCGCGTCCTTGCAGCGGAAATACGTCAGCAGAAAATCGAAACTTTATCACTGTTTAAAATAGTGACAGTTTCCCACATGCAAAAATGTTTACAATATTCTTCATCAGTTTATAACTTTTTCTGAGAATTGTTTTTATGAAAATTACAATTCCCACTTCCAGTTTTCGTTTTATTTTTTCCTCTTTCAAATTTCACATTACACTTTTCAAAGAAAGCCCAACATCAGTAACAGTTGTTCATTTGATTTCAGAGATAAATATAAATTTTGAACCACACAATAATTCAAAATATTCAACTTTTAAATAACCGGTGTCAATTTTAATTCTTATTTTCCTTTAGTTCGACTAGTTTTAAATTTAATACTAGCCATGTATTTTCCGATTTTATATACTCGACATTACTTCAAATGAAAGTAATTTCAGTTTTATCGAAGCCAGTGTATTTATAACCACTTTTTCCATGAACCTAAATTCGATACATATCTCATACGTATTTCATTGTGAAAATTGAAACGTTGTCACATGAATAAACATGTTTGAAAATCCCTTTCTGTTCTCCACACATGCGAACATTTGTCTTCCCAAAGAACAATGTTGTGTACTTCGAAAGCAACCCTTTCGAAACTGATGAAGTCGTCACCACCACCACCAACACCAGAGCTATGAGAAATATCCTCTCTGCATCTTCCACCACGTCTGTCCTTACGAAAAATACCTGCTGCCGTCACAGCTGCCGTCATCTTTACGATACGGTAATCATTAAAAAGCAGCTCGTGATATCTCCCATTTGTCAGACAATCAGTACACATCATATTTGTCGCTGATTATTATTTTTTTTATTTCGTATTTCGAGGAGTCAACTGCCATGGTAATCACCTCCCTTAGTGTAGTGCATGTCTTTATCACGAGAAGTGGTGGTGGTCTTCACCTGTTGGTTGGTGAGTTCCGGTGCTCTCCTTCACGTCGGTTTGTGACGGAGGGATTCTAATCCAGAAATGTCCGCACGTTACTGCTCTATCTGAGATGAGCTCCAAGTTCTCACAATGCCTAAAGCTCTAGCCTGAGCTCCCAGCGTGTGTAATAATGTAGTACATGTGAGTGTAAGTGTATGTAAGAGAGAATAGGACATAAAAGAAAAAGGAGTGGTAGCGTGGCCGCGGGTGAAAGTTCTGTTCCGTCATTCCGTCTGGTGTTTATTGAAGAAACCGCGAAAAACTGCCGATGAGAGCAGCCGACCGCTACAATTCTCCTCCAGACAGTGGCTGAGTTCGACCTAGCTACCTAGCGAATGTCGAAAATCCTGCCTCCGTAGGGACTCGAATCCTAGGACCTTCCAGTCAGAGTCACTACAGTTCCATCAGTTGATACCCTAACCCAACTTAGCATGTATATCTAACGCAGTTTACACATCTACACATCTGCCTTCATCACTACATCTTACCCCAAACATATCACCAGTCCCTTGCAATGGAATTGCCATTGCATTCAAGTTCACCTCTGTCTCCTGAACCTCTTCCACTGCAGTAGCTCTGGCCGGGAGGCTCTAGAGTTTGAGTACCAACACTAGATACTTAGCTCGATTTTCAACATCAGCTACATATCACATTATCTTCATTCCACTTCCGCCACCTCCATTTCAGCGCGGCTACTTCTACAAGTCACAGCTGTAATTCCACTCCCACCATCACCACTACACCACTCACACTATCCTCATTTATTTATTTGTCGTACAGGGTTTCTAGCGGGAAGATTGCCCTTATACAGGGTTCTGCACCCGAGTTTCGATCCAGGCTTCCACGGATGCCTACCTCCGACGCAGGCCTGGATACCTCATCGGCGCACCTCCTAGGCGGTCCCCTGTCGCGCCCGAGGTTTGACTCTCACTTTCTCTGCCAGATGTTGGTATTAGTTAACTATATCTGAGCTATCTGGTTGGAAGAAAATAATATCTCGTTAGGGCGTGATATTTTTGGAGGGATTTAATTTTGCATGCTCTTTTACATGCCACAAGAGTAACTTGTCTACTTAGAATTTTTCGCCCTTGGAAAATCCACGCACCTCGGCCGGGATCGAACTCGTGCACTGGAGGTTCAGAGGCCAGTAAGATAACACTATCCCCAAACAGACCGTATCAACCTCACATCCATAGCCACATATTCATCCCCACCTTCAGTACCTATCCTTATGCCGTTTGATCGCTTGGAGTGGCCCCTCGGAGAAAGAAACATCGCTGGTGAAGCGTGGGCTTTCGGTGCGGCCTCTTGTTGCACAGCCACACTCGAATTTGTTTTCCGATCGCACGCGCGGCCGGCGTCGAAAAGAGACTCTCCGAGGGCCATAAGAGCCTCCGCAGCTTTTCATCAATTCAAAAATACCGCACAGGCGGCGGGTGCCTCCACTTCTTTATTGCAACTGAGTTGAAACATTGGTTTCCGACCAGAGCCATATTTCACCGCGAGCTAATACCTCAGGGATTTGGAACCTAGTTGTGAACAGGTACAGGTGCCAATTAGTACTTTCGCGAAACTAGTTTATCTTTGTAATCGTAGAACAGCAATAGGTGCAACTCATCTGGTATAAATGTTTAGCTGATCGGCAATGTTATAACAATACGTTTCGAGTGTCAGGGAGTAAAGGAACTCTCCTAAATGTCAGTACTATTGGTGATGAATTATATTACGGCAAATGTGAATTATCTGCCCATTTTTGAACGGAAATACTCTTGAAATCAATAAATGTACCAATCTCCTGAGTTAATGAATACTGGGAATAAAATATACAGAATAATTATTATTAAAAGCGAAAGGAAATGGGTTATGATTGATGATAAAAAGTAAAACATTCGACGGGAATCCTTTTTTAAAAACTACAAAAATTTGCAATAATTATAACATATAATGATATGTGTTTATCGTCACATTATCAACGTATATTAATAATTTAATATTTGTTATTTACTGTTTTACTGTTCAATGCAAATTATCAGAGTCGAAAATATGAAATACACTTGCAAGAAAATTCAATATTTCTCTTTGGTCTGGAGAAAAATGTATCTATTTAGAACTTTAAGTTCGGATTAATCCAACTTTTTCTAGCTAGCGTTGTTCCCAAACCTGAGCCATATCTTTATATATTACCGTGAGGGGTGTAAGGGTGTCGTATTCCCGTCACCGTATCTAGCATACTTGGCCTCACAAATCTTTTGTTTCGAACTCATCTGTAGAAACTGAGACGATTGTAATGAACAGATAGTACATCTGTATTTTTGTCCCGACCAGGAATCGAACCCAGGATTGCACGAAGGAAACCTAGCACGTCATGTGCCAGCTCAGGGGCGTTTGTAGAAATATACAAACTGGTAATGTTGCAAATGTGAAAAAAACATGGTAGGATGCTTATAAACCACTCATGAAAGGTTTCAGGAAGTATATTTTGATATGGGATGGATCTCTTATTACAATTATTACTTCATTTCTTTTAGTAAACTTGAATTTTGCGTTTTCCAAAATTAACGACATTAACTGTTGTGTAGTGCTTTCCTAATCCGAACAACACATACGCAGGTTTGTCATATATGCATTAACGGAATCCAAGTGTATGCGTCTGAAAAGCCCCTTTCAGAATTAATCAGATATTAGCATTTTATGAGTATGCAATGATGAATTTACTTCTTAGTTTTTTTTATATTGTAAAACAATACTTTACAAATTGATTTTACAACGTTAGATTTTCATGCCCGCCATAGTAATATCGAAAAGGGATATTTACTCAAAACGCTTTGTTCTTTCGAAATTCAGTTCGGAATAAAAATACATTTTATTGACTGTGTTTAACACATCCTCTTTAACTTATTTGATAACGTTTCATTAGAAGGGACAAGAGATGGAATCATTTCTTAGTACCGTTTATAAATGGAAAATAAAGAAGGATATTCAGATCGTGCCACAACGCGCACTTAGTACTGCAAGTTTTCTCTTATTGACAAATAAAGTTCAAAGCCTGGAGAGAATTACATGAATAATTTGCTTTTCTATAATTTATATAATTGATGTTCATTACGTATCACAAAGAAACGAAAATAAATTGTATTATTAGGTTACGTCATTACCAGAAAAAGCATCCCAGTGCAAATGTTAAAAAGTGCGAGAGACAGAAATATATGAATTGTATACGAACACACACAAATAATTGTCAGATGGTTTAAAAGTGATCTGAGATTAAATTTCATATTTTTATCAAAAGTTTACAAATAAGAAAATAGTGAAGTAGATAAAAATGTTATTGTCATATCGTAAAGTTCTTTCTTTGTCTTAAAAATCTATTTTGAAGATTTTCTTATTAGTTAGTAAATATTTTCAGGCTACCCAAAATCATGCAAGTAAAACAATTATCAAAATATCACTCGATTACAAGTAGTAGGCTCAACACGTCATGAGATTTATACATTTGGAAATACTAGAAGACCACTCAGGCATTGTGATCAGACTGCACGCCATCCACCGATGGTCCCCGGGTTCTAACCCAGGCGATTTTAAGAGGAAGTGCGTGGTAGGTTCACCACGAGGTTCACCTCGAGGTACACCAGTTTTCCTCACCAAGATGCATTCCACCTCCACGCTCTATCATTCATTCCCTTCACTATCCTATCATTATCCATCATTTTGCTAAGAATCCACGGGCTAAGTATCCATTTTGCTAAGAATCTAAGCAATAACCAAGGAACTAGCTGAAATGGACTGCGGCTACCTCAGAGGGTTATCCATAGGTAGTTTCTCGTCCAGATGAACTAGAGAGAGGGGGAGACGGTGGGGGATCCTCCCTCCCGAAACCCTAGTTACGATTGATAGAGAGTGGATGTAATGACAGGCGGAGTGACTTCGTTGAAAGATGGCCCCTAAACTGGAAAGACAGAGATCATTGTTTAAGTTTGAGAACAGAAGGCAAACTATCAAGCTATGAAATTTTTATACAAGGGTGTTGATTATAATATAATAAATATGTTTTAACTGTTACAATTAAATAATAGACAAAGATACTATATAAGGTCACCACTGGACGATTTTTATATCCAAATTGCCATCCATAATTTACAATTTACGCTTTGTTATTGTACCGAAATTACATAACTTTAAAATATACATGTGTTACATTGGTGTTATGACAGTTAATACAATGAAAATTGTCTTCATTCCTCTAGTGCCTTATCCCGAACGTTGGTTTGGCCACCAAACGCATTTGATCCTCGGCTTTCGAGTGCACTTGTAAAAAAATTCAATAGTAATTTAAATTATTATAAATGTAAAATAAGCAATTTACCATTACCTTGACTCAAACAACCAAACTCTACTTGGAAATTGACCTCACAATCCTACTGCAGAGCAGTTAACTGTAATGTTCAGTTTAGCAAATGTCTTTGAAATGAAGCTCTTTTGTAGCTTTACCATCCTTAATCGTAATCGAGTAACCTGTATTTATCTAACCGCCCGTCACTAACGGACCAGTCCATCCTTCCAGTCCTACATTTGGGGCAAACTAGAGATCATTCGTTACATCTCCATCTGCTGGTGTGAAACTGGGCATTTTCGCTTCCACTTCTAATCTAATTCAAAAAACCTCTAAATAGGTATGAACATATTTTTAACATTGTTCGAAACCTCTAAGACGCCACACTAATCTAGTAATATTTTGTTCCAAACTAGAGCGTCAACAGAATCGTAGATTCGATTGCAAAACGAGTCCCACACTAGAGCGCATTTGCAACCAGGCCGCGCGGCGCTTTCGGCGGTCCGGTCGCTCGCGGGCCCTCACAATCCGTCACGAGCGGAGCGGTCATCCAGACGGCATCGAGCGTCGCCGGGGTGCCCCAGGGGCCGGTGTTCGGTATGCAACGGCGCGCGGCACTGCGGCCTCACCGCGCCGGGCAGGGCGCAGTGCTTGACGCTGGTGGAGCCTTTGATAAAGTACAGACGGTACCTGTTTATCCCACCGCAGCGCTAATGTCGTTGAGCGGCGAGAGCCAGCCGCCGACGCCGCAAACGCACGGTTGTGGAAAATGGGGTCTAATGGGTCAAAACGAGCTGGTGAGGACTTTTATCAAATACATGTCAACACGCAGTATTTTGTTTTAGTTTTTATAAATTGTAACAAAGGATGTTTATAATTTTTGCTTCAGAGTATTCAACATATTGTTTCCATTTTAAAAATGGTTTAAGTAAGGTACTTATATTTTTGAAAGTGTTCATAAATTATTCGAAGAGTTCTCACACTTTTGTAAAAAAGACATGCATTATTCTTTACTAATTAAATATTTTTATAGCTCTATGATGCATTATAATCTGTGGCGCAAGCAAGATTTATGTACGGAAGCTGTGACAGTAGCTATGTAGACAATTCAATCTTGATTTAGACATCTGTAGTGCGGCAACATGATATTGAAATAAAATCGTAGATTATATTTCCTTATTATTTATTTATAACACAATTCATTATTTTAAATTTTAACTCAAATAAGTAAAGGGAGAAGACAAATAATGTAAATATGTTCATTTTACTCTTTTAAATTAGTAAAAACTGTAATTCACCCTCTGTGGCTTGTTGGTTAGCATGCTCGCTTTCCACGGCGCAACCCTGAGTTCGATTCTCGGCCGGGGCAAAATAACAACTGTGCGCTTTCCTCACAAGTGTCTCAGTATCTATTACTTTGTGACGATGAGAAAGCCCACCTAAGGTTAAGAAAACTAGGTATACGGTGAACTGCTGTCTTCGTGCTAACCACACGAATCACTTATCCCATGGCCGAGAGTCTGGGTCACCGCTGCTCGGCCAAGGCCCATAGTGGGCTCTCGAGTCATAGAACAAAAACTCCAATTGCCATTTTGCGCCATCTGTTTTGGGGTTTAAACATCCAGTGATTTATTTCCACTGCCAAAGATTTTTTCTCCTCAAATTTGAAGCTAATCATCAACTAAAATCAAATGTACAAGAGATAAAAGCGAGTGCAATTTATTGTTTATACGAAGAAAAGTTCGTGAAAATAGTACTATGAAAGGATACATATTTATTTTGACACCTGTAAAGTATTAAAAATAATCCTTGATAACTCATTATTTATTTTTAATTTATCGTATATTTTACCACTGCCAAGTTTGAACTATGCACGTAATATATCCTTGGCGTTGGGAAACTATACTTTTTTCTTATTTCTCGTACATCTACTATTATTTATGATGACACGTGATGGATAAATTATCGAATGTAGAAGAATGTCAACGAAAGGTGATGCACAGTTTGAAAAGCCTTAAGTAATAAAATAGTTTGTAGTGATGCTACTTTTTAGTCACCTATACCACAACTACCCCTGATGGAACATTACTTATTTTTCTATTTTTCCTCTATACACATGAAAGAATTTACTCTCGGGTTGTATTTTAAACACAATTCTGTTATAATTTTTTTGAATGATTATATTTTGTTCAGATAGAAAGTTTCCTTTTCATTCGCCATAAACTAATCAAAAACAAATACCCACACATCCAAACCTAAGGGGGTGCATACCTATGGCCACTTAGATCCGTATTTCGGACTACTCTTGGCACCACAGCCTCAGCCGCCACCGCCCCCTGCCGCAGACCACTTCCATTGTAGGAATTGCCGCCATTAGGAGCGTGGCCACCACCGTTCTCGCCTCCCCACCCCCTGCAGACAATCCAGGCACGGTGGCCGTGGGCGCGGCTTTGGCAAGATAAAACCGCCTCAGCCGTCTGCTCTCTCCGAATACAAGCCCACGCCCGTGAGAATCACGATAATTACCGAAAGAGATGTGGTTATTTTTATTAATTTTTTGTACGAACGAAGGTCATTTACAAAACTGCAAGTGTTTCTGGTCTGTAATTTCAAGGCAGCTAAACTTCATTGTGCAAATTCAATGATGGAAAACAAGGTTTGCATATACAACTTGCATCCAATTCTGAAATTTTTGGGAACTTACGTGGTATTTTAGAATCATTATGTACCGTAAATAATTTCCACATGGTGCCACGTGAATCAAAGTAACTCACTGTCATTTAAATGAATTAAGAAACGAAATAAAACTGAAAAAGCTGAAAAATAAAGCAAAGTAATTGTTGCCCTCGCTGTTGTTTTGGGAGATGGGATGGTTTGGATAAAATTTTATTATTGTTCCAAATAATTTTGAAAATACATTAATTAACCATGTAAAAATAATCCACTTTTTTCTTAATATCTTGAAATGTGCGCATGTTGTAAATTAAAATAAGGCTTAAATTAAAATAAGGCCAAATTTCATAAATTAGTAAGAAACCTTCATTTCCTAAAAACTTAAATATATCTAGGCTGTTGCTAACAGTGTTCCAGAACAGGGCCCCCAAGAGGCCCCGAATAAAGTCTGTCGCACCACAATACCAACATACAACGTTCTAGTTGAAAAATATTTTCACATATTTCGATGGTAAAAGTTCCACAATAAATTATTCATAAACCGAATATTTAAGATTATTTCGTCACATTACTGCTATTGCATGTGATAGAATGATCCCCCCTACATCCCCCAAAAATAAATTTGGACTGGTGGGACCGGAGCAGATTGCACAAGGCATCAACTGATATCACTGCAATGTCTCTGATAGAGAAATCCTCGGAGTTCTGACGATAAGAGGATTTTCGACACTAGCTATATAGCTAGGTCGTCTTCTGTCGCTGTTTGGAGGAGGATTCTAGCGGTCAGCCACTTTCATCGGTAGTTTTCCGTGGTTTCTTCGATTAACACCAGGCGAATGCCGAAGCAGTACCCTAACGGAAGGGCCACGCACAAAGCGCGATCTCTCCTTCCTCTTCCTTGTGCTATCCCCACCCCTTACTGACACACCCTTACATTTACATGCATGACTATGACACTTGCCGGGAGACTGGTCGGGAGTTTAAAGTTTGTCCCGGATGAGAAGGCGTTTCGCTGGTGGGAGATGCCTGGTTCAGAAAATCTCACCATTAAGCGGGGTCAATCACAGCCTCCTCTCCGTGGAAAGAATATGCAATGCACATACGGGACCAATGACTTTACAGCCAAATCGGCTGGAATCAATAATCAATCAACCATTCAAGACAATCAATTAATTGAATTCGTGGGCTAGTGACTGAATAAGAGTCACAGCGCGTCCGCCGCATCGTCTGTAATTTTTCGCGTTTGGCCATCTGAGCAAGGTCAGCGATGCCCACAAGCCAGTCAGAACCTTTTGCTTCCTCACTACGGAGTAGATAGAGAAATGTATGTATTGCTGCGCGAAAAAAAATGTGAGTTTTCGTCAAAAAAACTCTTACTACAGGGCCCAGGTGACGAAAAAGGGATAAATCCAATTTCTAAATTCCGTCCGTCCGTGAACAATCCTAACACCTAAATAGTTCTGCCAATTTTCTCCAAAACTAATATTCCTCTATGGTTCTAGCTGATGTCACGGCTCTTTGAATTCGAAAGTGAGATTTAAATTTTGGGGGGTACTTTACATGAAACCCCTGAGATATTTTCCAATTTTCAAAACAATGGCTCCATTGCTTTTTAATATTTTTGTTGTATACTGTAAAAGACGTTTAAATGAATGGCACGGGTCTCATTTTCGTTAAAAACTCTGATTTTTCGAAAATTGCAAAAATTCAAACTTTTTCGGCGTCTTCCTACAAATACAATTATGAAGATGGAGATATTTTCTCTTAATAAAATCTGTTCCTTCAAGATCGATTTTGAAATAGAGACACGTACAATTTTTCAAAAATTTGAGTACTTTTCGCATAATTTTCCGTGAAAATACGGTTGAGAAAGTACGTGCTCTTTTAGCACCACAAGTTTTATGTCTGCATTATACATTATATGGATACATTATATATTTACATGGCTGTATTATATATGGCTGCAATATATTTATATTTATATGGCTGCAGTAATGTGTTATTTTGGAGCATACTTAAGCAGTGTGAACAAATTGGAAAGTTTCTTGACTCTCGCATTTGCGAGTATTTTGTTTCCAGATCAAATGTGCTAGGTGAGTTTCCTTCCCACATAATCGTTGCGTGTATGTTAGCGCGTATGTTATACAAGGCCAATTTTGTTATATTTTCAGCCCTGTAATTCTTCTCTTTGTACCTTAATTTTCTCGTCCTGACACGAGTTCTGAATTGCTGTGTTTGCCTCGAAAGAAGGCAGAAACTTGAAATAAATTAGGATGTTTCATTGACCAATTCTTATGATAGTTAATTTGACTTAAAATTAAATACGTATACTTAAATTAAAAAACTTATTAACTTTGAAATTGGACTTAGCTTTGTGATATTTGTTCCGGCGCAGCAACTTGAAAAAGGAAGATTAAAATGATCGACTAAGTATTCAATACCGTCCTTAAAATTACTGCAACTCGCTTATTTTCCGATGCCATTTCCGTCTCCACACCAACTAAATCACGCACACATTCTGCTCAAAAACGCATCGGGCAGTTTCGTAGAATTCGCTCACGTTCTGAAAGTGAGCACGAGAGGATTCTCCAATTAATTACACGGATATTGGAAAATTTAACGATAATGAAAGCGGGCGTAATGGCCGAGGCTTCCATTTCGCGCCGGACGCACAGCGCTGAAGATGTAGCGAAACGACGCGAGAACTGCCGGTTCCCGCGCCACCTTCGCTCTGCAACACGCAAACCTCCGCATCGCACAGGAGAACTCTTGCCTTCGAGTGAAAGTTACTAGGCGCGCGTGGGGTTCATTTCAAACACCGGGCTCTCATGGGCGAATGCCTCTGCGTTTATGTTTATGGACTCCCTCCTGTAGTTTTTGGTAGATTATTTGATTTATTAGTGATGTAGGGCGTCAGCTAAGGTCATTGATCCCGTGAGTGTAGTGTATTTTGTCGCGAAAGCTGGCGGTGATCTTACTCCTCTTAGATTGCGAAATTCTGCGCCGATCTAAATGTCTGAGAGTGGTTTCCCCAATCAGGTATCTTCCACACACATTTCTCATACACCACTCCACCTGAACACCACCCATGCCGCCCGCGCCGGCCCCATCAGCCTTAGCACCTTAATCGCTCACATGGCCTACACAACCCTTGCCACGCCAACCACGCCAGCCACGCCAGCCACGCCAACCACGCCAACCACGCCAACCACGCCAACCTCACCACTCTCACCACCGTCCTTGCACACAACTCAATCCACTCAGCGAGTTTGGTCGGCGGTCAGCATTTAGGGCTGTTGTTCCCAAGATTGCGAGTTAAAACCCGATCAAAACCGTGCGAAAAATCCTTCGTCCCCTTTCCTTCGTAGGGGAAGTAAAGCCGGCTGTCCCAGCCAGTAGATTTTCTGCAAGTAAAATATCCTTAAAAAAGCCAAAATTCAAATTGACAGTTTCGTCGCCCGAATGATACCTCCTTTCTCCGCTAGATGGTGAAAGGAGCATAGCAAAATTTGTGTCGTGAGATGAGTCCCGAGTCACGCCACGTAAAATAAGGCATTAACTAACTAATGCCCATGCCGCCCGCGCCACATCCGTCGCTCACACCTCTCACCCTCTCCGTCGACGCACCCTCCCCCCCCCCGTCGGGCGCTCACGGGCGGCTTCGCGCCTCTAATTAGACTCAGCCCCCGCTTTGTCCGGCTGCGGCACCGCGCCGCGCCGCGCCGCTCCGCAGACGTGCGGGGGTACACTATTGGCACAGGCTTGTACAGTCCGTTGTGTGCGAAGGTTGCCGAGCACACGCGATGCCTCAGTGGAGATCGGCTGGGGAGGAGATAGAAATGTTAGCGTTGTGGAAATAGAATGCGCTGGAATAATTGTAAGGATTTTGGAGTTTAGGAAACGACTTTTCAGTTGAGGTTTGTACATGAGTGCTCGAAAATTCATGAATCCAAGGTAGAAATATATCGCCAATTCAATGCAATAACGTATTTATCTAAAAATCATTCTTTTTCATCCATGTCAAAATACAAATGAGTTATCATTATAAATTTTTTGACAGTTAAAAAAGTATATAATACGTGAAATTTCTAAACATCAACACTAGATTCACAATGTACTGCAATTACGAGAAAATCCATTTAAGTATAAGGATTTGACACATTAGTTGTGAATGACAGCTTTTGAAGCAAAGAAGAAACAATTTAGCTTAAAGGACGTTTTTTATCTATTGCAAACTTCAGAGCGCACAGAGTGAAAATTCCATTTTCTGACGCGGAATCATTCAACCGTAAGATAGATCCTACTTTTTCGAACATGTTGCTTATTACATGGTATCCAACATTTTCGTAATTTGGATAAAAAGTAATGAGAATATTGTTGTAACTTAAAATTGGTGAGTCGGCGTGCTGCCATCTTTCGTCACAAAAGGAAGGACTATTAAACGAGTGTGTGCAGCGAGTGGGAACAGTATTCTGAAAGTCTACTGTAATGTGTAAATTGTTTATCTTTATAGCAACAGTGTAAGCGCTCTAACGTCGTGTTTACTCAGAAAGAGCAACGTTCGTGGTTCAAAATTGAAGTGGCCAGAGGTCGGAGTAAGCAAGAATATTTTCAGGGACTGCATGAAGTATGTGGTGATGCAGAGTTATACTACACAGGGTACCACGGGTTAAAGCGTTCAGATTAGGTAGAGTTGGTGTGAAGGATAACCCCCTTACATAATGACCGCACGTGGAGAAATCTTGCGCCGCTGGCATAGGGAGATTCTGAAATATCCACCTTACTCTCTCGATACGAGGCCATGTGATTACGATCTCTTCAACAAAATGAAAGAACTACTGCGAAGAACCCGGTGCAATTCCAGAGAAGAAATTATTCATGCTTTAGGGCGGTCAAAATGGAGCATCAACAAAACTAGACGCGCAGATGGTCTACGACGCCTTCCTAACATATAGCAAAATTGTATTAAGGCTAAATGTACCGACATTAGTTCAATTTTCCGCCACCACGTGGCAGCACCAAAATTACTCAAAATTACTTTACCGATAACGTCTGAACAAATGGTTCGATTTTCGATCTGTAAACGGCATTTGACTCCTTTTTGTAATAGAATTTACGCTACGAAGCCCTTTTTTCAACAAAACTAGCAGAAACTAATTTTCTAAAATTTTTCTTGTACTTCCGGGAATAATTTAAAAAATGTGGGCTTATAGCGCGATGGCGACAAGCTTCCAGAATCCAACGCCGTATCAAACATGCAAATCGGATAAATAGGAGCGACGTAAAGTCAAATTTCGAAAAACACCTCACCCCACTCCGCCTTCCACACCGCCCCCGTCATCCGCCTAGTGGGGGAGGGGCCGCTGACTCAACGCGGAGACCACCGGCACTGCAAATCCCGAGGGCCTGCGGCGGACGGGCAGGCAAGGCAAGGCGTTATGCTTTCGTCACTTGGCATCTCAATGTATTTTTTCCCCGCAAATGAAACTAGAGCAAACGCAATTTGAGAAAATGGCGTTTAAGCATTTGTGCAAATTCGGAATTTTCAGTTCGTTTTCACAGAAAACATCTGTTGTTGGGGAATTTTTAAGACATAATGTAAAGCACATATACTCCTAAATGTAATAATGTGAACAAAATGCCATTAATGAAAATATTTACAAAATGAAAAGCTAGTCAAAGAATTACATTTTTGTAATTTTTGAAAAAACAAAAGAATAGAGCAATATGGCGTTTATGTCATCTCATAGAGTACATTAAGCACTATCCTTTTCAAAATAAAAAAATTGGAGCAGTTTTTGAGAAAATCTTGTTTTTGTAGTTTTTTTTAAAAATTGCATATATTGCACGCAATATTGCGCGAAAACTAAAAGTTTAAAAAAATGTACATGATCTTATTGAAAGAACTAAGTATGGAGAACAAATGTCATTTTACGGAAAAATTTCGATCTTCAAATTTGCAGTTGTAGGAAGACGCCGAAAAAAATTCGGATTTTTGCAATTTTCCAAAAATTAGAGTCAATAATGAAAATAACATCTATGCCACCTTTATAAGTATATTTTAGTTTATTCTTAACAAACTTCACGCCATATTAAAGAGTGCAATTTGCACTATACTTTCGAAAACATGGAGAAAAAATTTGGAGCCATTTATAAGAAAATGGTGTTTGAGCGTTACTGAAAATGCCGAATTTTGAGCTAGTTTTCATAGAAAACAGTTCAGTATTTGAGAAACTTTGTATGACATTATTTAAAACACATTTTACTCATAAATGTAATAATGTAAACAAATCGCCGCCAATGTAAACATTACCTACGTGAGAGAAAAGTTAAACAAATATTTTTGTGAATTTTGCAAATAAAAAAGAATAGAGCAATATGGCGTTTATGTAATATCATAAACTACATTGTGCACTATCCCTACCAAAAGTTCAAAGAAAAAATTTGGAGCAATTTTTGAGAAAATCTGTTTTTTATAATTTTTTTTCAAATTGCACATGTTGCAAGCAATATTGCGCGAAAATACTAAAATTTTCAAAAAAGTGTACATGATCGTAATGAAAGAACTTGCTTTGGAGAACAAATTTTATTTGTAGGAAAAATCTCTATCTGCAATTTTGTAGTTGTAGGAAGAGGCCGAAAAAGTTGAAACTTTTATAATTTTCGAAAATTCAGAGTTAATCGTGAAATTATGACCGATTCCACCTTAATAAGCATGTTTTACTCTATTCTTACAAGAAATTTAAAGAAAACATTTGGATCCTTTTTGAGAAAATTTCGGAAATGTTCAGGGGGGTTTCATGCAAGGTACCGCTATGTTTTATAGATTCCTTTTCAAAATATCAAAGCATTGACTAGAGTCAGATCGACAGGGGCTTCTTCATTTTGAAAAGAAAAGAAAAAAAAAGAAAAAACAACAACAACAAAAAAACATACATATGGTTTAGGCGCTAGTAGTGTTCACAGACGGACGGACTGACAGACAGACAGACAAACGTTTTGCTTTCAATTCGTTTTTCGGTATCAAGGACCCACAAAAGAGGGATTCTGGCTACACTACGTGTTAGGGGATTTTTTCTTAATTTAGCAACTAGATTTATTTCCTTTTCGTTATCAGGGCCCTGCAATGAAATTTTTCTTCCGAAAATCCGCCGTTTTTTCGCGCAGCATTAAATAACTTTCCCTATACTACGTAAACAATTCCGTATATACGTACGTATACGGGAAAGTAAAAATCGAGTCGTAGGATAAAAGAGCTCTTGCGTAATCTCTGCTCATTCTTTCAACAGTGGAATGATAACGGAAGATCTCAGAAGTAACATATCTAAAATAATATGTTAGGAGATGGAATTAATTGTGTGAATATCACTAATATTCCATTTTCTTTTTGAAATCGGTTCCAAACGGTAATCGATATTTTGAGTAATACTTCAAACAATTTTTTGATCATATTTGAAGGAAGACGGGAGTATGTGAACAAGATAGTGTTATACTACTGTTCCGTCCCAATTTAAAACTATTTATTGAATTTTTTATTTCCTTGCACTCAGGGGACTCTTGCAGCACAATTCTTTATACTCAATTATTTGAACAACCAGTGTAGTGTGTTGAAAAATATGTGAGTTGAAATCGGTCGGAGTGGCGTCGTTCGGAGGAATGCAGTCCTTGCCTCGCCCAGCTGGACCCCTGCACCCCTGCTGGACCACCCTCCGCGCGTCCCGCCCCCATTGGGGTGGCGACTGTGAACGTGCCGGAGGCTGTTATTCCAGGCGCATTTTTTTTGGCAACTTCCTGTCCGAGCCCCTCCGGCTCCAAGGGCATGCGTGCGCGCTGAGTGCGTGCACAAGCTTCGCCATCTCCCCAACAGCGCTAGCCCTCAGACACACACGCAAATTGACACGAGCGCCCCTGTGTGCCACGAAAGGACAACATTTCGACCGACCAGTTTTCAAAAACTTTTCATCCGACGAGAACAAGGACTCTTGTGGCAACCTCCGCAGAGGTCAGACGTACTTTCGTATGCGGTGCAAAATCTATTTTGCCTACCGCAATCTGTTGCAAGAAGCGGCTCTCTAGCATTTACTTACAATATGCGGTGCAACGCCTAGTTGCCTACTGCAATCTGCTAGAAGACGCTGCTCTGCACAACATTTTAATTTGGGGTCGCAACTCTGCGCCATCCCCGTCAACAATCTCCTGCTGCTGCAACATCTCTCGACCGACATCTGCTGCAAGAAACACCCACCAGAGCTCCAACGGATAAGTGATTACTTATTTCAAACTTCTTTCTGATGCATCAGAATTCTACTTGAGTGCACTCTTTTAATCTATTTAAATTTAACGCAAGAAAAGACTCTAATTTTTGGCAACTTCTTACTTCAAGATTACTGTTTTTCAATTACTTTTGTTCTTTTTTTTTTCATTACTTTTTTCACATTAATTTTTTTATCTTACTGTTTTTTAATATTTTTTGTTTGTTTACTAACCTTTTAACTCAAATTTTTTAGTAATTAAATATTTGTTATTTTTTATTACAGCTAATGTTGTTCTTTTTTGCCCTATCATTTTCCATCCATCTATGCAATACCGTACAGCTCAATTAATTTTATGTGTTATGTGTATCATTTAATTTACAGTCTGCTGGTCCTCCGAATATATAAATATAAAGCTATCAGAGATTCCTCCATATTCTACTTTTCTTTTTTAAACTGCCAAATCACATTTTGCAGACGATACACGTAACAACTACTATTTAAATTATCTATCTATACTACTATCAAAATGAAACAAGAACTAATTGCTATTAAATATGATATGAGACCGTTTACCTCTGTTACAGCATCACTAGTTTCATTTATGGGGAAAAAATATATTGAGATGGAAAATGACGAAAGCATGACTCCTGGCTTGCCAGCCTCGCGCGCGGCAGCCGCGCGCAGGCAAACAAGCCTGGCCTGCCCAGAGACTCCCTGCCGGTGGCCGCGCAGGGAGCGCGTGGGCGCACGGGCGGTTGGCGCGACGGCGCGGCGTGGAAAGGGGAGGGGTGTGAGGTGTTTTCCAAATTTGACTTTACGACGCTCCTATTCATCCGATTTGCATGATTGACACGGCGTTGGATTCTGGAAGCTTGTCGCCATCGCGCTATAAGCCCACATTTTTCAAATTGTTCCCGGAAGTACGAGAAAAAATTCAAAATCGAATTTCTGCAAGTTTTTTTGGAAAAAGAGCTTCGTAGCGTAAATTCTATTACAAAAAGGAGTCAAATGCCGTTTACAGATCGAAAATCGGACCATTTGTTCAGACGTTATCGGTAAAGTAAATTCCTTCTGATAGTGCTGCGATCTATTGAATTTTCCTACAAGTTTTTTTCGGTACATTTAGCCTTAATAATGGAGGCGATTACATTGAAGATGTGTAAATGGAAATACTTCTGTCAATAATTTCATAGAAAAACATTTCTCATTTCTTTCTATCCGACCCTTGTACATGCCATTTGTTGCTAAAGTGCTTAACGCTAACACGGGGTTTATTAAGACACAGGAAGCCAAATGAATTGGAGTAAACAAAAAGGTTCGCTGTCACATTTTTTAAGGTTTTGAGTTAATGGCGGGAATGGATTCTTAATCCATAAATACAAAATTTCGTGCATAAATATTCATTGCTCGGGCCTCTGGAATGTCAGTAAGGAGACCTTCTACTCTTAGTGGCGAGCAAGAAGGTTCGATGTCCGGCCCTTAGAACTTTTTGTTTGCGCGGTTGGTGAAGTTTTCGCAGATAACAACGTTCTGATATTATCTTTGACGTTGATTTTCTTCTTCTCTATCTGCCTTTATTTCATTGTTGTGCCCTCTTAATTGTTCAATTTGTACTCGCTTTTCCAGTTTAATTTTGTGTTTATTGTGACCGTACACAGAACGTGCACGTGCACAACGTTTACACAGAACGTTGAGCGCGACCGTAGTCAGGTGAGGCGCAGCGATTGATAATGAAAATCGATGCCGGCTACTGCCCAGACGTTGCGAGCCGACACTCATCTGAGCGCCGCCGAACCGTGAGCATCGAAAGCGAACTGGAAGCGCAGCCGCTGTGTAACATAGCACAAGGACGACGTTCGTCTACAGGAAAATACCTTTCAAGCTCAATTGAGGTAAGAGATGTTCACGATATATTGAGATCAAACATCCATTACTATCTGAGACAAGAAGAGAGAGCGTGGTGGATGGTAAAATGTGATTACAATGATATTCTATCATGTAATGGCGCCACGTGGCGACAGGTATGAAGAGTACACAAGGATAAAACTTAACACGCTTTACAAACTTTTCAGCTTTTTGTGAATACTGACTCTGTGACTGTGGAGCGGAATTCTTAGTGAAATTCTTGGAGACGTGACCGTGGGCGAAGGTCAAAGCAAGCCGAGCCGGCAGCCCTTACGAGGTACAACGTGGAACGGACGCCGCGACCCCTCCGGGTGGACACAAGATCACGTTGCTCGAAAAAACGAAGGGAAGTCAATAGAATATTGTCAGTATTTAATAATTTAATATGTGTTACCGTTTCCGAGCTAGGTAAAAAATTGACGTTTCATATCGTAGACAGATAACAGAATATATTCAATGCAATCATAAACTGTAAATCAGAAGAAAAAGAATTTTAAGTTCCTTGTATTTATCAATGAAATTAGTATAAAGTGGATAAGCGAAAGAAAGAAATAGTATTGTTTTCTCACTTTTTTTACGGATATTGTAACGGTGCACTGCTCGGTGGCCAGGCAAAGATTGAAAAAGAGAAGTTTCTTTTTAGAGAATAGGATAGAGAATTTTTTTTGCATACAAGTGTACTATTGTTGTATCGCAATCTAACACACGGCTACAAAATTATATTCTGTGGAAAGCCTAAGACATTACATTACAAAGTGTTAATAACAATTTTATATTGTATGTATATACATGTGTATCTTTTATGAGTGCTGCCTACCATGTAAGTGTGTGTGCCTCTTATTTCTTTGAGAGATTGTATTGATAGTTTACTATACATTTACTGTGTTTTTCTGTTGATCATAAATCATCTAGTATCCCCGTTCCCACGAGCAGTAAATTTTCTTGCAACCTTGAGTAACCAGGGATCCTTTCTCACTGAATAGAGAATTACAGATCCAGTTACAGGTTTTATTACGTTGAGTCGAAAGTATTTAATGAAACTGATGGGAATCAGTTACTTGTTTCGTTGTTTGATGATCGTTGTTTGTTGTTTCATTAATCTCAGTAGGGAGTGGAAGGTTTGAGGGTGAAGACACATTCTGACGTTCCCTATCTCATTGGCTCCGCGCGTTAGCTGCGAGGAGCCCTTGTTTCTGGCGTCGCTGCTGGCTTCCTCCGTTGAGGCGACGCGCTGATTACCATTCAAGGCACGACGGGAACTCAGGATTTCAGGCTTTTATTAAATGTCGCCAGCGTTGGAGGGGGGAGTAAAAGGGGCAGGAAAACACTGCTTATTTAACACTGCCTTTAGCTACTTCCTGGAATGAAGCTAGGAGGCAATATGTTGGACGTTATATATGAATTTTCCTTAAAATTATTGTAATTAAAAAGTGTAACACCCCACCGAACAAAGAATATTTTGTATTTAAATATTTAGAGTAACGATGCAATGAATCCAGCTATAAATATTAATGTAAATGAATGCGATTTTTGAGCACTTATTGTTTAAACTATATGATTGGAAGATCAAGACAATTTTAATTAGCTGTTAATTTTACAAAATGATATGTATTGTTTTCTAAACTGCTATTACCTTTGATAAATATGCTATTAACTTTCATAATAATCCTTTTTTCTTATAGTTTCTTTATAAACACCAATTGGAGTTACCCAATTATATTTTATATATTTGAATCTATTTTTTTTAAACCAGTGAAGCTTCAACTTTGGAACAACAAAATATATGTCTACTATTAGACTAATGTGCAAGGTATGTGTTTTAATTTTCACCTGCAAATAAGATTTAGTTCAATAGTTTTTATGAAAGAGAAAAATACGTAGTATGCCTTTTTAAAGAAATAATCCACTACCATTTCATTATTTGGCTCATAACTGGTTCCTGAAATAAAAGATTATTTAATGTGTTAAAACTACTATTTTACTGTGTGTACCTTTAAATGAGAAAATTAATACTAACTTATGTGCTACCAAATATTTGCGAAGTAGATATTATTGGAAGAAATTATGAGATTGCAGGTACATACTGCATCAGCAATTACCTAAATTTTAATGACAAATCCTAAGGTTTATGGCTGAAATTAGATATTGTAGCTATCATTGGAACCGCAAAATGATAGTTGTAATTTATTTCCCAAAACGTTCCAGCCAAATTCAGCAATGCAAAACTGCGAAAAATCAGTGACTTTTTTATTTTTTACTAAATCTCTTCACGTTATTTTAAAGAACATAAATTAATACAAATTTGTGTCAAAATGCTCTCGTTCTTTTTAAGCAGTACCAGTTAAGAAAAAACTATTATGAATCAAATACAATCTATAGTATTACATTGTTCATTTTTCATTACACTTATATTAAATAAAATATCGCAATATTTAACACAGAATGTTCAAATAATTTATAACATATACATTTTATACAACGGTTGATCGTTATTGAAAGATAACAAATACATGGAACTACAACACAGGCACTCACAAAAAAAATGTCAGACCTAAAGACTTGACACGTTTCTTTATGTACATCGATGAATCCGAATCTGAAGTCAGAATTTTGCCACCTCCCTTCAGTTTTTTAAATCGCGAAAACCCATTGTGACATTGCCTTTTTTTGTTTTCGGGGGTTAATGTCAGCCGCAAAGACTTGTCATTTGTTTCTTTATGTATGTCGACACACTGAATCTGAATGTGAAATACAGAATTGCGCCTGAAGTTTTTTTTAATTGCGAAAAACCACCGGTAAATTGTAAATTTAAATTTAGCGGTAGTTTTTCGCGATTGAAAAAAACTGGAAAGTGGTGCTGAAATTATTGCTTTGGATTTGAATTCATCGCGTCGACATACATAGAGAAATGTGTGTTAAGTATTTGGGTCTGACAAATTTTCTATCTGTTGTCAATGACAACAACCAGCGAAAACAATGTCACAGTTGTTTTTCGCAATTAAAAAAATCTAGAAGGTGATGGCACAATTCTGTCTTCAGATTCAGAAGCAGCTTATCCGACATACATAGAGAAACACCTGACAACTTTTTTTTTATTTTGTGTGCCTATGTAATTAACATTTCTGACTTAATAATGGGATTCTTCGTGTGAAATGTTGGTTCGCATGTCTGATTCCTGTTAAACTAGTCGGACGATCATTGGCGGTCGATTAGCAGATTACCATACAACAGATAAACAGACTAGACACTTATTTCTACACTTCAAGCTATGAAAAGACTTCCGATGGACAGTCGGTTGTCGGCTCATCTCCCCATGACTCCTCTGTTTTGTACAGTCACTGCCCGGTACTGGCACTATATTCTGACTGCAGTATGTTCGTGACTGTACTCTTCCAACTTCGCTTTGATACTAGCATATATGGTGGACCATTAGCAGTAGACTCCCTTTAAGGCGCATCTTCGAGGTTTTTGCCCCGAAATTCACTCGCTTCTTATTGGATGAGTTGTGAATGAAGCTCAGCCGTGGTATGCGAGACGTGGACACTCAACATAAGCATTTGACCCTCGATTTCATGTATTAAACGTTTAAGCCCTGAAAGAGCAGAAAAATAATCCATTTTCGGATAACGAAATAATTGACAGCTCGTCTATTGTTTTTAATTACTTCACACAATTACTGCAGAATCGGCTACAAACAACCAATCATCCTCACATAAGAGGATGCTGCACAACTTAGAGGCACAATATTGCAAGAGATGGTTTTCACTACGCTGGGGACACTTCCATTCAGTGGAATGATCGTGGCCAATTTGATTCAAAGTGGTAATTGCTTTAAATTAATAGACCGTCTTCGCATTTGTCACTATAACCGGGTGAGATTACGACTTAACAAGAATGGAAAGTCCCATAAAGCACAAATCCTAAGGGAAATATTTTCGAGAACGACGCTATTTTCCCGTTATACGTCACGCCATACAATACGGGACCCGTACGCAATCGCAGGCCACACGATGTGGGTCAGCAGATGGAGAGCGTATTCCGCGTCCTTTCCCATTGGCTCATTCCGATGTGGTCTCCGGACGGTAGTCATTTCTAATTTGTCGCACCGTTCCCTCGCGTCAAATCCGATGTCCTCTATCAGACGTGCATCATACATTTCATACGCCGTTGTGAAAAGTCCCGGTATTATTTTCAATCTCGGACTTCCATAATAAAAATTTATTAGTAAAGCAGCTCAAGCAATAAACCTGACCTAAATGGGTACCGCGTAAAATTATGTTAATTTCATTTGCATTGTAAATGTTGACCTGGCTTTCCAGTATTATCGAGACTTATGGGATGAATTCTGTAGCTAATAAATTACTGTTACAAAATCGCTGTTATAAAACGCCATTTTATTTTTTGTGACATAATGCCTGCAGTCTGATGTGACGAAGAATAATGCAATGAAACTCATTAAAATTAGTATAATATCCTTGTTTTGAATAATAATGAAATGCTTTCAAAACGTTTCATAGCATATTTCAGTTTTTCAGCATGCCATTATAAATAGTCAACGGTATGTCATTAAATGAAATTGATTCGTTGAATTACGCGATTTCAAAGCATATTATTATACAAGTACTAACATGTGAAGAAAATGTTTGTTGATTTAGTTGTTATTTAATACTATTATTTTACTGGCAAAATGCTATCTAAATGTTGGTCGTAAATTTCACTTACACAAGAGAACAAATAAATAGTACATTTATTGGTGTGCTTGTCACATTGATTAATTCAAAGGTTCCGTGATGCTCTAGTTGCAGTAAGAATAATTTACATTCAATTAAGCGGTATCAGTATAGACGACCAAACAGATTTCTAACCCATTCAAAATTGACGCATACTCCTTTTATTTTATATTGAAAGCAGAAATTGAATAGAATATTACGCGTAAATCTGTGTTTTATTTGCAGAGAACTAGAGTATTTAATCCTAGATAACGAGTGTTTACGAATAATTCATATAAATACTGAAAACACATTATAGGAATATTTGTGAGAGTATTAAATACAGTTATGTGTTTAAACTGTTACAAAATCGCTGTTATAAAATGCCATTTTATTTCTCGTGACATAATGCCTGTAGTCTGATGTGACGAATAATAATGCAATGAAACTCATTATAATTAGTATATTATCTTCGTTTTGAATAATAATGAAATGCTTTCAAATGTTTTATAGCATATTTCTATTTTTCAGCATGCCATAATAAATGGCCAACAGTATGTCAGCAACAGTCATATAAAGTTTACTATTTTATTTCAGTATGCAATATAATAGTCATATAAAGTTTAAATTTGGTGGCATTTGCTCACAAAAATACAGGTGTAGCAAAAGTGAAATGTTAGTGTGATAACTGAAAGTTTTTTTTGTAGTACTGTAGTATTATATCGACTTGAGCCAACCGCCCAGAGGAAAGAATGCTATTATCAACAGTACGTTGAGAACAATTGAAATTAATGAGTTGTAGTTAAAGATGACGTATGAGTACAGTTGTTCCAAGAACAGATATTTCTTGTTTGTATGATTATTTATTAAAATGATATTTTAATCATTACTCAGTGACACACGGCCAAGGACTCAAGTAGCAGACTCTGTTGGTATTTGCTGTTTATCAAAGGTAATACCACGAGAGGTTCTGTTGATGAATTCGTGAGCCGCGTAGCGGCGAGAAGGTTATTTGTAGGTTCATGTAAGTTATTTCACGAATAGAAATATATATTTAAAAGTACATCAACATATCAACAGTATCATAATAATTAGTATTAGTAGTACACCAATATTTTAATACGTCACTATCCAATATCTTTGCCACCACCACGTCACCGGCCACGATGTCAAGGCCCTCTGTAAAAATTACCCAAAGGGAAATTATCTGATTGCAGAGCTGAATTTGTGGTTTATGAATTGCGTATTTAGTTCAGATTTGAAAAATGGTGTTTCTTATTTAATTGCAGATACGGTTTTAAAGAGGTGGCATTCTCATGACCCTTTATTTCAATAGCTTCTTGTTCTTGTATTTCGACGTGAGCCATGGGTGAAATTATTGTCGAGCGATATGAATGGCTATTTTTTGTGGGTGGTATGCAAACCAGATTTGGAGCAGAAATATTGGTCAATTTGGAAATTTCATTCCGACCAACAGGACAATTCTTATACACGTTTGATTATTGGCAAGAAGGGCTAGGAGTGAAAAAGACACTATACGTTTTCAATTGTTTACTACGTTTTTGCACCAGGAAGTTGTAATGTGATACAGGAAAGCACAACAACAATTTTTAGAGTCATAGGTCAAGTTCATGTGGAATTTTCTGGACCACGTAGTATGAGTGCACGTCGCGGCGATAAAAAGAAAGCGATTAATCGAAAGCGATAAAACGAAAACAATAAAATTGTATAGGTAATGTTTTTCTGATTGGATGAGGCAAATGTCATTATTATATTTCATTGGTGGACATCTCACGAATAAAATAATCAAGACAACCACGTTAATAAGTCTCTCTCCCATACGTCAATACAGGTTTTACTGTTTTTGACCAATAAAAACAAATAATAACCCTTAGAAAAGACAAGATGAAAATTTCTGACAAGATAGAAAATGGTTATGGTTTCTTTTCAGCATAACCTTCAATCAAATGTTTCAAGACCCAGCGAACACAGCACGTTACCCATAATAGAGAAAGAAGGGCCAGAAAGAAGAATTGAGTGGCACTGCAAAACGAAAAATTCCAACGATTGAGAGCTCACGAAAGAGCAGCGCGGCATAAATCTTGGAACGAAACAATACGCATAGCCTCCAAACAGAAGACAAACTCCAAAACAGAAGACGCCTGCGTTCCAAGGCCACCTGCGTTCAGGTTGAGGCCAATGCTCGCAGTGAGCGCGCCACCAGACTTCTTCGGCGTCTCGCAGGCAGTGCGATGCTCGGAGGGTCGCCACGGTTCGCGAGCGGGGACAGAGAACGGAACACGGGGTGCAGGAAACCGGGAGAAGAGAAGGAGAAGGAGGGTGGGGGTGAAAGGGATGAGGGGGGCAAGAGGAGAGGAGGGGGGAAGTTCACGGGAGAAGCTCTGGGGAGGACATAAGTTACCTGGCTTTCATTTGCCATCCCCCGCCGCCACCCCTTCAACCCAGGCGCTGTCGCGTAGGCGTATCGACGCGCGGAAGAGCAGGTGGAAGTAGGGTGGCAAATTGGTGGATGCATGAAAATTCGGAGAAAACGCGAATGAGAAAGAGACGCAAACGAAAGAGAGACAGAGATGGATAAATAGAGCTGGAAAAGAAAGGGAAGAGCTAGAGACAACGCTAGATAGTAAATACAAATGAGAAGAGGAAGAGAGAGACTGCCTGAGAAATGCAAAGAAAGAATAGATCCAGAGAGTGAGATAAAATCCGGTCCGTAGAAAGGGCAGGGGATAAAACAAAACAGGAGAGAGAGGGGGGTAGGAGATGTGCGGATGTACACAGTATCAAAGGAAAAATTTATTTTGTGTGATAAGTGACTCATGATATAAGTTCGAAAAGTTTTCGAAGAGGTGGTATGTTTCTAAGAATACCCGAGAAACAGGCAAAATGAAATCAATGTTGATGTCACAAAGAAAAAAATGCAGTATATCACATCATAGGATGAACTTGAATCATTTATGAAAGGGAATAAGCATAAAGTATGCTTCGAAATTATTAAAAATAGTTGGGAGGTGAGCACAGTTGGCTAATTTTTTTAACAAGTTTGAACTATGAAAATAGGGGTCAGGGTAAAGAAATGTTATAAGCAATAATATATCTGGAATAACACTAATAAGAGGAGTTCAATAATGACATAAAATTGTATAAAGGTTGAGGATAATAAAATAGAACAAGAAGAACACAGTCAAGAAGACAGAGATCAGATTAGATGAACGCCAAAAAAATAGAAAATTAGTGTACGAAAGTAAACATTGTCACGACGCATAAGAAATCATGATATTGACTCACTACTCAGAAATAGCGTGAGTGTAAGTCAAATGAAGGACAGGAAGTAATGTATTAAGACGCCGCAAGGAAAATACACATTTGGTAATCGGGAAATAGTTATTCATGAACAAAGTTACTCATGCGACAAAATCCCAAAGGCGTTTGGCCTAAGGGGTTTTTCTAACCAGAGATCATTAGAACCAAATAACGCCCGTGATAGTAGAAGATTTTATTTTTTACCTAATTTTAACGATGCTCATTTACTTATTACCTAACTAGATGTTACCTTGATTCGGCTTTTCTTTGCACATTCCTCCACCCTCATTAATATCGTCCATAAGATAATATATACCACCATTCAACTTTTTTCACATTTCCCCTTATAACCACAAATCTCTCGATCCAGATAAGAAGTGCAGGGTATATCGAACACCATATCGAAAGCAAATACAAGGAAGAAAGTATCAGAAAAATTGATAAAATAATGAACGACTTGTCCCGACGAATACTGTTCAACAATAATTCTCCATTTCACTGGTACGCTTTTGCATTACGCATGCCACTCGGAGGGCAGCTTGCCTTTACGGGAGCGGCCCCTTTGAGAAGAAAGTTTGTCAAAAATGACACAAAGTGAGAGAGAAAAATTCAGAAGAATGTTGAAACAGAAGAGATCAAAAGGATCATGGAAGGTGTCTTGGTTCATTTTCACCTGCGTCGGTCCGCGCAGCAACAGTTAATCAGTGAAACAGACCCGGCACGGTAATAAAGGTAATAATGAAAGTTGCATTGCTCAAATGTGATCCATTAGAGCGGTTAAAATACGAGATGTAGCAGCGAAAGTATTTAGTATATGATTCAAATTACGTGATATTAAGAGAAAGAGTAACCATGAGTATTGATGATTTGAAGGTTTTGAAGAACAAATTAAGCAAAGGGTTAAAGAAACAACAACAGCAACAACCACAACAAACATGATAAAATTCAACCTTAGAGTTTCCCTACCTCTTCTTTTTATTGCAATCCCAATAGAGTTTTTTATCGCGTTTTGCCCACAGTGGTGTTCGGAGGTGTAGCGTCTAACGCACATTATAATTCCCAAATTAGTGTTCAAGTAACCAGAGTCATGTCGCCCCATGTGGTGCATATGATGCGGTGGGAGCTGCTAACACCAGTGGTTACTGGGTCGAGTCCAAATTAAAGAGCAAGCGCTTTTATCAAGTAAATGTGTTGTGCAAGACAAAGGTTAACAAAACGGTGACATAAGTTCAATCCACACATATCATTATCTCCAGGAACATGTGTGTTTTTTGTTGGTCCTTTATTAACGAATATCGAACAAAAAAACTAATATGGTACAAGCAACAGCAATAGTAATAACCAAGCAAACTTTATATACTCCGATTCAAAGAGAGTGGCACCTCACGGTCACGTACTGGACGGAGAGTCATCCAATCGAGATCTTTATTACGAATTCAATTTCTAGTGCAGGAGCTCCCAAATGGATGGCACAGTATCCTTCTTCTTCGTCCTTGTCACCTTGAAGTGCCCCTCCGTTTAAATATGAGAGTATATGTATCTATATATCTTAAATATCAGAGTATATGTATCTATACAACAGTAGGGACAATAAGTCTTTCACACGTCGGAGCGCCGCTTTGGCGAGGCTAGCCCACGCTGATCTGTTGGGCTGGTGCTCTTTCTTCTGAGACCGGCGTGTCATTAGAAAAACGGGGATAACCCAGTGTCCCAAGAACTTTTAAATATTACGGACGAGGCTATTTTTTCTTCGGAGTAGAAACTATTTTTGAGGACACATTCTTTTGATATAATCCCACCTACCACGAATAGTTAAACAAGTGTGTTTAGAGACGATCGAGTTGTTTAGTCGTGGGTTATGGCCTCTCAGATCACCTCTTCTATCCCTTCTAACTTTTTGTTATGTCGCGCTTATCACGGCGCGCATAACTATTGGATTTGGTGCGCGAGCATCCAGACAGCGCGCTCTGGCGGGAATCGGCGGCGGCGGCAAGCCGTGGCCACGGTCCGGCAGGCCCGAGGCTTGGAGCGAGTTTCGCCGCCTAGCATCGGCCCTTTATAGGGAGCCGACCGACAGCCGTGGACCAGTCTGGAGAGAGCCCCGAGAGGGTCACGAGTGGCGGTACGCGTCCAGCCCAGAGAGCCAGCAGCCAGAGGTCAATCGTCGTGGGGGCGACGATTGCAGCCAGCACTAGTGGGAGATGTCCAGGAGCAGACGTATAGGGAAACAGGGCATTGGAGATTGCCCGGGACTTGCAATATAGCTGGCTACATTTGTAATGCATGAATTAATAAAATGTTGTTAAGTGAGTGTGTGATTTTCATTTATGAACGTAACACTTTTCACTTTGAGTATAACTGAAAAAATAAAGACTGCTCTGCAACACATCATATGAAGGGAAAGCTCTGGCGCTCTTTTGAGAAATCTCAACAATCCCGTGTGAAATCCTTCAAAAACGAAATCAAAATAAGTTCTGGAAGTGCCGTGAATACATTCGAGCCTCCAATGTAATGGAATACGTGAAGTACACCTCGTTCAGTACCTTCTCTTCGACAAGTTAAGTGCGATGCAAGTGGGACGCAACTCATGACGAGAGTTTTGTTTATTTTACATCAAAAACCATTAAAAACTGCGTGTGACTACGGGGAGAAGTGTATTCTGGGCACGTTTTCATAATTCTGGCTTCCTTAAACCATACACAAGTTGAATTATGAGTACGGAAAAAAATGCGTTTTTTGCCACGATTGATAACAAAAATTTCACTCCGATGTAATAAAATCTATTTCAAAAGCAAATCAGCTGTAATATATATTACAGCTGATTTGCTTTTGGATTCTCATCATGTTTTAGTGCAGAAATATTCTTCTGCCGCGACGTGTAGAACGATAATGTGAATAACTATATTTCCCTCTGAACTCTAGAAGACTTAGTCAGCGCTTCACCGACTGACTCCTCCCGGATTTTCGGCTACTTATAAGTTGTCTGTACTGGATTTATTTTACACATGACTTGTTTGCATTCATATTTTTTTCTACAATACATATTTTAATAGTTATTATTTTCATTTATTATCCAATTTTACGAAGTAATATTAGTATATTATAATACAAATATTAATATAATTGAGTGATTGATTCCGTTTTGCCATCTCGTACCTTCCATCGGGGAAGACACTGCCCACCTGGCGCGCTCGCCCGGGGGGCCATCGGCAACGAGCCAGGCGGACGCGACGGCGTCGGGGCGGAGATGGAGGGGCTTACGGAACGGCTGACCTGCCCCGCCTCCGAAGGCGAATCTGCGCTGATCCCGCCGGCGGCCCCGAATCAAACGCCGCCGCCACCCCCGCCCCGCCCCGCCCCACCACGCCCCCACCGGCCCTGCCCCTGGCAGGCAGGCGGAGCGAGCGAGCGGGCGAACGGACGAGCGGCCGAGCGAACCGTCGCCAGATATTGGCTGCGGACGGCCTCTGCACCGGCCGCCGCCTCCGCCCACGCCCTCACTCTCGCCTGCGCTACCATCCTCGCTGCCTCCGCCGCCTCTGCCCACGCCCTCGCCACCGCCTCCGGCCCCGCCTCCGCTACTACCCTCGCTGCCTGCGCAGCCGCCGTCCCCGCCCTCCTCGCCGCCGACTCCGCCCTCCTCGCCGCCCCCTCCGTCCTCCTTGCCGCCGACTCCGCCCTCCTCTCCGCCCTCCTCCCCGCCCTCCTCTCCGCCCTCCTCTCTGCTCTCCTCACCGCCCTCCCCGTCCTCCTCACCACCGACTCAGCCCTCATCGCGAACGATTCCGCCCTCATGGCCGCCGTCTCCGCCCTCATCGCCACCAACCCCCGCCACTTCTCTCGCTGTCTCCGCCTTTTTCCTACTCTGCTTCCGCCACTACCACTGCTGCGTCTTTTCCATTGCCCTCGCCTCCACTTCCGCCTCTGCGGACTGTCAACGTCGCGACCCAAGGGAGCCCGCGTTCAACGAAATTACGATTATGAAATCGTTTCCTTTTCTCGAGGGATCCACGCCGGTCTATTTTCGATATTTTTTTGTTCCATATATATTTATGAAAGAAGGTTGACTATACCCAAACCTTCAAACTGTTGAAACTTGGTTCAAGTTAGGGTTAAATAAGGATAACGTTTTCACTTCTACTGTTTGATTAAGGATCGTTTCATCAATAAATCCATTTCCTTGACATTTCTCATTTTTGTTGTTTAACTACCTCTGAAATTGGAGGACTTATACATATTTAGTCGAAATATTTTATATTTTATCTTCAATTTGAAATATCACTCACTTAACGCGTAATAGAAGACTCATGGATTGCGGAAACCTCATGTTTTCTACAAATCGTTTCAAGGTTTTATTTAATTAATTACATTGTAAAATTTTGTAAGTAATCTCTAAAATCATTATCCGTGAATCAGTAATTAAAAATATTGACTAGAATTAGCAGTTTATTGTATACTACATATATAATATATACAGTGTATAGTATATTATATATAATACATATGTATTTATTAGCAGCTTTTCGAATGATTTGACTTGCGGCCTAAGAGTTGAAAACTTACGCAAGAGAACCCATACGTTGGTACGTTGACATTCCTGATATTCCTCTCACATACGCAACAACCATTTTTCTCATCAAGAACGCAAATGTCCGCGTGCTGCATCTAACAAGCGCAATCGGCCATAAAGCAGAAAATGCTAAAAGCGTACCTGCGCGAACTTCAAAGGGTGTACATCCGTCGGAATCTGAGCATCGATCCCCTTTTTCATGAATACTGTATTTTCTGTGCCGTGCGAGCACGTAGAAAGGAACATCCGCCGGCCGGCCGGGCGGCGGGAACTGGACCGCCCCCGCCGCTCCTGCAGCCCCCGCCGCCCCCCGCCGCCGCCGCCCCCGCCGCCGCCGCCGCCCCCGCCGCCGCCGCCGCCGCCACCGCCGCCGCCGCCGGTGCGTCCAGCGGCGCGCGCTTTTTTACGGATATGAAAAAAGTTTGCACCCTTCAGCCGCGGGTCAACCTTCCCTACGCGAATTAATTAGCTCTCTCGCGCGTTCTCGCTTCTCACCACGACGCGCCGCCGCCTGCCGTCGCCTCGCTGCCTGGCTCTATTCTGCTCTCTCTCTCTCCGTCTTTCTCTTTCCCTCTCTCTCCTTTAGTGGTGTTTCAATTGCCACAGCTGGTTTCAAAACCTGCCAATCTGTTCCGCAATGACTCAGCTTTCGTTCCTGGCTCGGTTTCCCCATTTGTCTTTCTCCAGCTCCATATTTCATACATACTGCTTCCTTTTCTGAATTCTCTAGTCCCTGACATTCTAACCACAAACACAGCTCTCTCCCCACTTCTCTCATTCTTTCTTTATTTCTATCTATTTCCCTCTCTTGACCTCTCCATTTCCTTCTCTGGATCTCTCCTTCCCTATCTTTATCTCTCTCTTTCCCTATATTTATCTCTCTCGTTCCGAATACTTATCTCTCTACCTTTCCCTACTTTTATCTCTCTTTCCCCCTTTTTATCTATCTCTTTCTCTCTTTATCTCTTTATCTCTCTCTTTCTTATTCGTAATCTCTGTTTCCCTTTTCATCTCTATTGCCATTTCTCTCTCCATTTTCTCTTTTCCCCTTTCCTTCTTTTTTCCTTTTTCCCTCTCTATCTCTTCCTTTCTCCTTTAATACCGCGGCGTTTCAATCGTCGTTGCTGGTATCAAACCAGCCACTCTGTCCCGCAATGACTCAGCTTTCACTGACTTGGTCACCAATTTTCATTCATTGATCTGTCTTCATCTACATATATCTCGTTTCTCAACTATCACCCAATGTACTTTCGCTTTTTCCTTTAAGTATCCACGGACTTAAGACTGACACCGTTGGTAACATGCCTGCCAGCCAGTCTTTTCATGTCCACTTTCCCTTGTTGCCTATCTCCAAATATTTAGGTCTCTCCATGTCTTCATATTGCCATTTACTCCAGACGTTCCAATCCCAATCTTTCCTCCATTTTCTTTCCCGATCCGACAGCTTCCTCTTGAGATAAGCTCCGCAATACTCGACTTCCTACGTTTTCTTACTCACTCCTCCTCTTACTTTCAACTATTTACCTTTTTTACCTTCAGATTCTTCAACCTGTCCTACAACTTACTGCTCGACTCCACTTTCGCATATTTAGTGCAAATCGCTTTTTTCTCTCAATCTCTCCCACTCAACCTCTCTCTCTCTCTCTCTCTCTCTCTCACACACACACACACACACACACACACACACACACTCAACTCCGTGTCCCCCTCAAACCTTTCTCTCCCCCTCAACCTTTCTCTCTCTCTCAATCTCTCTCTACTTCTCTTTCTTTCTTTCTTTTCCTGTCATACACCATCCCACACTCCTTCCCGCTCTCACTTTCACCGTCTATGCCGCCTTATGCCTTTCTCAACGTTCTCCCTCTGCCCTCTACCTACAATCCTCTCTGCTGTGAGCCACCCGGTCTTTCCTTCTTGGACCACTTGGTGCCGACCTGAGCGCGGATGAGGACTCGCCCGTGCAATTGCCGCTCTGCCCACTGCACTGGCGCCATTGCGTCAGGGCGAGAGAGGTTTTCTCTGACGAAGGGACTCGCATTCCCCTCTACCTCCTTGAACTGCCCGCTCCCGCGTTGCCCAGGTGTCTTTGAGCGTCACTTGTTGGTATTTGAAGTGGTATTCAAATTTCCACCACTCTGTTGGAATAACAGGGGTGGCACAAGATGATAGGAAATGTTTTTTGACTGTTACTGGTGTTGTTCGCAGGTCGTCCCGTGCGTTGCTGATCACAGGTTGCTAAACAGTGCCGTTCGTGTGAGCGGTGTGAATCTTGCGAAATTTTTAAAACCGTGTAATTTTTTAGTTATAGAAAAGTTAACTTATTAAATTAAAATAGTCAATGGCCACAGGTAGTTGATCCACTACGGGACAACTGATTTGAAGCGCAATGGACGCTACTTATGTTCAAAATGGTAATGGAACGGCGAACCAGTACAACCTATACCAGTTCAAACAACATATGAAGATTTATTGCAAGTTTGTGAATTAGACCAACAAATACTATTACTTCAGAAACAGCCACAGCAACTCCAACTTCAACTGTAGGAGGCCCGACATGATTCATTATATTCTCAACAGTAAATCAAGGTACCTATTAAAATAAATCTGTTAATGCGCAACATGAAAATTCTACACTTCAAGGTGAGTGTTGTGGCCCGAAAAGGAAGTGAGGATTATCAACGGATTTCAATGGACAAGGGGAACCAAATTATAATTTACCAACAAGGAACAAATTTGAACATTTACCAGAGGTAACTGAAGAAGGGGAAAACTTAAATTCAAACTTAAATGAAAGTGAAAACTTGAATTTTGACAATATCAAAATCCCACCAATAAATATCTCAAAACATTATTCACAATTTTTTCTGAATTTGTATCGGAAGTTGAAAACATACTTGCTAATGATTTTTCAACCAAAATTAGTCAAAACTTCATATCAATATTATGTATTTCAATTGATGATTTTCGAAAATATCGTCGTTTCTGTGATTCGAAAAACAAATTGTACTTCTCATACAGAGACCCAACTAAAAAAATTGTAGTCATTTTGTATGATGTACCAGTCCTTATACCAAAGAAGAAATTAAAGCAGAACTAAGAAATCAATATTTCCCAATTAACACTGTCTACAGGCTTTTTGGTAAAAAAGGGAACAATTAGAATTTTGTTCAATTGAACTTATAGGCAACGATCGAGGCAGGGAAATAGTTAAATTAACAGATTTAATAGTATAGTTAAAATTAAAAATTAGATCAACTTCCCAATTCAATGCAAATTTGGTCAGAGGATAAATCCCACCGAAGCTAATCGTAAGTTAGAACCAAGATGTGTAAGATGTGGAGATAATCATCATTATACAAAATTTAATAAACCAAAAACTCAAACTCCTGAATGTGTTAATTGTCACAAAAATTACAAAGCAAATTATAGAGGATGTGATGATTTTAAAACTGTATGTACCAAATCTTATGATTCTTCAAAATCCTCCTCAGCAGAAATGTCTATGCAATTTAATTTGCAACCCAAATCAAATTAAAACACAGATTTTTCCAATATCCCTCTAACATAAATAATACAAGAAACTTTCCAATTTTACAAACTGTACCATTAGAATGACAAAATGTCCTCAGAAATAGATATTAAATTTCATCAGCTTAACCAACTATGAAACTACAATTCCATTATTCTATTTATAAAATCTCAATTAATAAACATATTAGTTCCACAAATACAAACATTACCAACAATGTTAAATATTGGACAACAATTTTAAATTTATATTGGTTCATTGGAATGCCAATGGATTGTTCACACAACTTTCCCAATTTAAGCATTATCTTCACGATCAAAAGATAGACATTGCTTGTGTGACAGAAACACATTTTAACAAAGATTTAAAAATTAATTTACCAGGATACAAAATTTACAGAGAAGACAGACTCTCAACCCACAATGGAGGAGGAGTAGCTATAATTATAAAAAGAATTCTTATTCATGGCAATATATCAGTACCAATTTCAAAAGACGTAGAAATGGTCGCCGTACAAATAACCCTTTAGTTGGTAAAAAGTGTGTGGCGTAACTATCGCCGGTGCAGCGGATGCAGTGCGCTAGGGCCCCCGACCACAAGGGGCCCCCATTTGAGGTCTTTTTTTGCTTGTTCATTACAATTGAGAACAAAAAGTAATTATTATTTCTGGTATGATTTTTTGAAATGCAAAATAGGGATACAATATTTTTCAATTTGATCCGTAAAATCTTTGGTAACGACTTTACGGGGCCTCCATTATTTTACGATATTTTGGTCCCCAAATCTTACTACCAATCATTTGTTATCATCAATCATCAACTGTTAAATCAACTATTGTCCTTGCGAAGCTGTCTGAAAGACCAATTGTCGAAAATCCGTTCAATCAGGGAGTTGGTAAACTTGGTTCTGATCGAGTATTTCAGTCTCTCGGCTAGTTTCCGGGATGTGTGTTCTGTACTTTTACTTCTCTTGACAATTCCCGTGACAGGTGCAACGGCAGAGCGATCATTCTCGAAACCGAAGATGATCAAAAATTACCTTTGAAACTCGATGGGAGAAGAGAGGTTGTCGGACTTGAGTATTTTGTCCATAGAGAATAAGGTAACCAACTCCTTGAAAGCTAATCTGGACGAAATTATCGATGAGTTCGTTAAAACGAAAGTCCTTAGAGTTATATTCTAAGTATGTTATCCTTAAACAGTAAGTAGATAGTCCTTAAACTGCAATTGAAAAACGTTCGAAATATGCAAATGAAAACAGTGTCTAAAATTTCCTTTTTTTTGCTTGTAAGCTGGGGCCCCCGACCGACCACGCATCGGGGCCCCGAGAGGGATTGTTACGCCACTGAAGATAACAATAATTTCTTCCTATAAAACCCCAAATTAACTACTTCCAATTAACATGCTAAAACAATGTTGTATTAACAAAGACAAAATAATTTTAATTGGTGATCTAAATGCAAAACAAAGAGCATGAGGATGTAGAACTATCACCCCTAAAGGAAAAGTACTGTTTACCATTTCTACAACAGAGCGTTGGACAATTCATGCTCCAGTTCAACCCACTCATTATTCTTATAATACAAATTTAAATCCAGACAAACTCGACATAATACTGTCTCATAATGTAAACATACCAATACTTCAATACCCAATTCCAGCCTTCAGTTCGGATCATGAAGCGATTTTGATAACTTTTCATAACATTTGTCCAGCCTTCTTTTCTCGCAACTCCCTTATTTGCGGACCTATTAATTGGGATAATTTTCAGTCAAACAATGAATTTATTATGTTTACAGAAATTAAATTAATTTTCTGTAATTTAATTAAAAAATTTAATTAAATTACACAAAAATTAGACCCAGACTCCTAAAAATCCCCAGAAATTGATACATTATATTAATATACTATCCCCAAAAATAATAAATTCACTCACTTCAATATATAATTCTTGCTTAAGAATGAACTGCTTCCCTAAATCCTGGAAAAATATATTAGTAGTACCAATTCCAAAACCAAATAAAGGCCATACTAAATCCGAAAATTATAAAGCAATAAGTCTCCTTCTACGTTATCAACATTTTTTAAAACAGCAATCTTATCCAGATTAAATAAATTTATTAATCAAAAGAAAGAATTTATTAATCAAAGAAATCAGGCACAGTTTGGTTTCCACAACACATCAACTAATAAGACTAAAAGATTAAATAGCATCAAATTTTCAAAAATCAAATCATACCCTCACGTTATTTCTTGATATAGAAAAAACATTCGATAATGCCTGGCATACTGATCTTTATAAAATGCGACAAATTGACTTTCCACACTATTTACAACAAATTACACTAGCCTGCAAATTTAAACTTTTTTGTTTCTTACAATAAAATATGTTATTTTATATAATGTCGAAGAACACGTAAGGAGCACACACTGATTTGTTTGAAACTGATTTGTTTTCCAGATGACACACACTAATGCAATGTAAGAGAAACTAAGACGGGATGTGTAAGTTTTCACAAAGACAAGACAAAAATGTGTCAATCATCAAGGAGTGGATATCTACATAGAATAATGGCAAGGGTGGAGGTTAACTCGCTCTAGCTTCCTGAGACGCTCGCACCCAATATCAGACAAGAAACATCTGGTGCCCTCGGTATTTAGTACAAATACATTAAAAGCATTCTAAATACATTTAGTTGTCAAATTCTTATTTTTAAAAATTATTCATTTTTCAAATTATTATAAAACTACACATAGTAAAGCATTACAGTTTATGTAACTACAGTTTGGGCATACAAAAATAAAGAAAATAACGCACTATAAAGTGAATAAAATTAAATTAAAAAGTAAATGGTACGTGATAGAAAATTTCTGATTTTAAATTTTGTTTCAGCATGCTAAAAATACCCCAAAATATTCAAACTTCGGAGGCAACAATTTCATCGCAGGCTAGTGTTATTGAAAGTTTCCTTACATCTAGAAGTTTTAGAGTTCAAGTTAATACAGAAATATCAACAAATTTCCCAATATATGCTGGAGTCCCTCAGGGGTCCACACTTTCACCGACCTTACTCAATATATATTGATTTCTGATGCCCCAACTCTTAATAATTTTGAAATTGCCTTCTTTGCGAATGATACTGCAGTTTTTACTTCACATAAAGACCTACCAATAGGTCGAGACAAATCACAAACTGACTTAAACATATTTTCTAAATGGCTTCATAAATGAAACATAACTATTAATTCTAATAAATTCCAAGCAAAAGTATTTCACTAAAAAGACTAAAACAAATATACCCTTTAATTTTAAATAATAAAGCAATACATTGGCTTTCATCTACAACCCCGGTCAAATATTTTCACTTACTAATTGACGAAAAATTAATATGGAAATATCATGTTTCAAAAATAGCAAACAATACATTTATTAAAATGCTAAAATTATATACTCTGATTGATAAAAATTCTAAAATTAACAAAGAGACATCATTATCCATCTTTAGATACATAATTCGGTCCTCTCTTACATATGCCTGTCAAATTTGGGGAGGTATAGCCCCTACCAATTTCAAAAAGATACAAGACATTCAAAATAAATTTCTTCGGTGGACATTAAAAGCTCCGTGGTTCATTAGTAATGACCAGATACCTCAAGAACTCTGTTGTACCATTAAAAATTTGAGTAACTAAATTAGCGTCAAAATTCTATACTAACTTACCCTTATGTCCTGCAACTAATATTTTTTCACTCGGAAAATTAGCCTACCCACAACCAAGAATTAAAACCTGTCATGCTAAAGACTCATTACATCCTACATAATTTGCTATCAATAATTTCAAACTGTACTGATAATTATTCAAATTACAATCGTGCATCAACTTGTTAAATGTATATAAAAATAGATAAATTATTTCATGTAATGTTAGAGATCCTTAAAAGGTCTAACCTCCGAAATGTTAATGTAAAATTGTATAATGCAAAAAGTATGTAATATCCATGTGGACAAATTTCATTATTATATTATACAATTATGTGTTTATAAAAACCCTTGAAAGACTAAATAAGTCGAACAAGGATATTTTTTTAAAGGTTGCTAAGCGTCCTCGTTGAAACCCTCCTGGCCATCTTGCGACTGTTCGGTATGGAAGGGCATTATTCCCAACAGCTTCCACCAATTTCCTGTGACATTCTAGGGCATTTCTCCCACGGAGAACAGCTGCCTTGATGTAAGAACGTTGCTCTAAAGGGTCACATTAATCTCGCACGAGGGTAGTCAGACAAATGATTTCACATCACTCTCTGTGCTAATAGAGGCACTCAAAGAACCATTTGTTGTGAACACTCAGTAATACTGTATTTCTTTCAAACGACAAATAAATGTGACTCGACGATAGTTCTTTTAGAAACTAGTGGTGCTACCCAGCACGTACTATCTCGCCTTGAGTAATGGTTATGTAATGCTATTTATATCACAATTTCTCTCCGAATTAACACATCACAGTCATCATTTTTGTAAAACTCATTTGAAATCAAATAACATTTTGTGGCAAAATTAACTCATTTCAAGCAATATAATTTTATTCTAACTTTAAATGAAAATGTATTTCTGGCATTGAATTCATTGTATAAGGTATGAAATGTATTCACGAACATAGCAGATGAGTTCTTTAGCATTACAATATTCTGTGAAAGGAGTATGCAAGAAAGCAAAATAATTAAAAGTGAATAAATAATACGATACTGACAGCGTTGGCAAAGAAATGCAAATAGATAGAAATATATGTAATGGTAATTATTGATATGCGCAGATAATTATCGTGCGCAGATAATCACCTCCCCCACACGTAATTCACAGTTTTTACTGTTTTGTGAACCAAACAAATAAATTGAACACCATATTATTATAATATTCTCCAAATATATAAAATGATTAGTTTATATTATCGCGAAGGAAAGGCCGCGGTCATTTTCCTTTTGTCATTAGCGCGTTTGAACAACACAAACAACAATAACTGCTAATTCGTATGAGGTAAACGTTTTGCCAATTACCATTGTTGATAGTGCAAGCAAGAAAATGAAAATGTGTATAAAAATAGAATTAAATAGAAGAATATTTTTATATTCATCAAAATGACCCGGTTTTTACATGCATTACTCTTCATTCACATATCTTATTACCTAAAACGAAATCATCTCTCCGTTTTCACATTTAACCCAATTAAAGAACGCTATTTAAAATAGATTTTAATTAATTTCTAAAAGAATAATTTTAAAATAATAACAAAAGTTGGAAAGTAAGAAATAAAGACAGAAATATGAAATACGATACAAATAATAACTTACGTAGCATCGCATAGCACAGCAGTACAATTTATTTTACGTTCATGATGAGCAATGAATTGGGAGCGGGCGATTATATCGCCAAATTATAGAAAAAAAACATTTTCTTACACGTCTTTTAGACTCTCCAACAACAAAATTAAATCAAAAACAATGCAGCAATTTTTTGTAAATTTGGAAAGAGTCCCAGAGGCTTCATGTAAAGTACCCCCCAAAATTAAAATATCCGTTTCAAATTTAAGCCACATCAATTGAACGCAACATAAGCCAGATTAATTGGGGAATATCAATTTTGGAGAAAATCGGCTGAACAGTTTAGCTGCTAGCGTTGTTCACATAGGGACAGATGACAGACGTCAATCGAGTGTTCTCAGAGTTCACAGACGTCTGTCGACTTATCGGTATCAAAGACCCGCAAAACATGAATTTTGGCTACACCACGTGTTGGAGGTTTTTTTCTAAATTTAGCATCTGGATTTATCTACGTTTTAGTTGCTAGGGCCCTGTAATAAGAGTTTTCTGCCAAAAATTCGCCGTTTTTTGTGAAGCATTACATAACTATCTCGCAACCTCTATCGCCATAGCGGTTGCGAGAAAGAAAAAAGTTGTTGTGACATCTGCCCAACCCATGTGTGTATAAAGTAAGTAACACATGTAGTTGAAACTGCATAAAAGTTTTGCCTTTTCGTTTATTTTTGCGTTTTCTAGGGAATCTTCCTTTTTCCTGCTTTCATTAACCACTTTTAATAATTTACTTTCATCATCAACATTATCTTCATTATCAACCGTTAACCGCTACACGGTCTTTTGTGAGAGACTCAAAACTGATCACTTGAACAGTAAAAATTTTTCGGTCAATTATTGAAACATTTTTCACCCTCAAAGCGATTCACCTAATAACAAATAAACAATGCCAAGGTAACTATGAATATCTGAAAAACCCGTGAATATCATCAGGTAAAAAACGACTCTTAGGGAGCTATCTCTGAAGTTAAGGCTGTACAAATTTCCAATAATCTCAAAATACTCTTCGCATATCCTAGAGACTAAAGACCTACAAAACTGCTGTTGAACGTCACTACCTTTCAGAATAATGTTTAGACCTTTCCAAAAGATAGGTGACGTTTATGTAATAGTTGATGGTGATTATGCTGATCATTGTTATATTCGGTTACCGAGCGTAGGTGAGGGAGACGGCTACATTTTAATGGGGAGATAATGACAGTGATACTTATTTGCTTTTGCTTTACTAAAACAAGATGATGGGGTAGCATTAATAAATGGAGAATGATGAGATAAAATAGTTATGGATTTGGGAGATGGTTCATATGTGATAAGGTGGGGAATGAGTAACTACATGATTGAGACACTCAATCCCTACCAAGGACGAACACAGCAATTCACACCCGCAGACCATGACTCCGTGACCTGGAACGCAACTCACGACGTTGCGCTACGTCAACCCGTTCATTGACGTTTCGGCAGCATTTATTGATTCATTGATTAGTGATTCCGGGCCCATCAACTAATAAGATCATTAGTCCCGTAAGTGTAGTGTATCTTTATATCGTGGGACATGGTGGTGATCTCCCCACGCTTGCTAGCGAGATCCGGTGCTCACCTACCCTTGGGCTAGCGAAAATTACTCCAATCAAATATCTCCCACCAGCGGGAAGATATCTCCACCCGAGCCGGACATGCTCTTAGATCCCGACCGGTCTCCGGGAATAAGTGCATATAAGTGCTTGTGTAAGTAAGAAGTGAGTATAGGACAAGACAGAGTAAGATCGTGCGCGGTTCGTGGCTCTTGTGTTAAGGTATTGCTCCAGCATTCGCCTAGAGTTGATTGGGAAAACCATAGAACAATACCGATCAGAGTAATCTAGATTAGGCCTCCAGAATTGTCCTCCAGACAGCAAGTACATTCGACCTAGCTTTGTAGCTAATGTAGAAAATCCTGCCACCGTCGTGACTCAAACCCCAGGGCCTCCCGGTCAAAGACGGTCGAAGTGTCATCAGCTGAGCCAGCCCTACCGGTGGTATAGCTCCACCAAGCGAAGAATGAAGGAGGTGATTGCGGCGTTTCGTGGAACTAACAGTGTAAACACAGGTCTATACAGTCAGTTTCGCTAAAAAAGAGTCGCGAGGAGCATGAAGCGAGTTGTTTATCAGTGTAGCTGTGGGAAATATGAGTTCTCGTCGAGGCGTGACACTTCGCGGGCAGACAAGACGCCTTGCGTATTATGTTATTCAATTTTGTGATAGTGAAAAAGACAGACCTAAAGTACCTCCAAGAAGCACAATCAAACGTGCGGCAACAGCTAGTTTAAAGTTATCTGAACCTCAGAGACATGAGTTTTTGATAACATCACCGAAACCATAAAAAATGATAACAAAAAGAAAAACTGTTATGGACGAAATGAAATGAAATGAAATGTTATGGTTGAAGTCAAACATACTGCATTCTTCTTCATTCATCTGTTTTATACTTTATGCAATTTGTGAGGTATGCAATAAAATACCAAAACATTAAATTTACTGTCATAAGTATTTAAAATATTCTTCATTACTGTGGTAGTTGCTTTTTACATAATAAGGATTTGATTTGGTACGTATTCTGAGAAACTACTTAAGTTGAATTAAATAATTTACAAGTATTTGAATGTTACATTACAAATTTTCTGCTCATCAAGGGAATTGGACCAAAATTGAATCATTCTGCAGAAAAAAAGATTTATTTCTTCCTATATGAGGTGCAGATATGTCCAAATACAGTTAAAATATTAATTGGAAAGATATCACATTTGTGTCGAAATAAATCGCCCTTTTCCCGAAATAGTTTGGCAAGGTCCCATTTTTAATTTGATTTCAGTGTCCTTATATCTCCGTCTGTCGTTTCGACTGTAAACACAGACAGTGGCGCGCTCCTGTAAACATCATTCTCAACTTGGTCGAGCTATACAGCCAGTAGATGTTTATGTTTGGGTTTGTTTTTGCTGATGTATTTAGAATGTACACTGATGTTATGTTTTGCAACTTTGCGATGTGTGTTTCTGTAACCAAAATTAATAAGCGATAAGTCGCTGTTCATGCGTTCATCTATTTGTGATTTCATGTGAAAAGTTGTCGCTTTATGCTTTCATCCATTTGGGGGTTAAAATCTTGTTTAGATTAGGAAACAATGTTTTGATTAAATGTCTTGTCGATGTCAATTGATGGCCTGAGTTAACTAAGCCGGTCGTTTCGTCGGCTTAGAGATACAAGGCGTGAACCGGAAGACCCAGATTCGATTTCCAGTGTGAGTAAATAATGTTTTGAACAATCTGAAGTACTAGTTATAAAATACTTCTTTCAAAGAAAAATCCATATTCTTTAATAACATTGTGAATTATAAAATATTAAAGCAAAATAAAATAATCTAGCTCCTAAACCACAACACTTATTCAACAAAAAAACATTAATTACTAGTAATTAGTTCTTCACAACGCTATAATAAACAGGAGACAATAAGAGTAGCTGGAGAATTAAATTCAGCTCTCATCAACTAGCAATTACAAGCTACATGGACAGAGCTGACGAATAAATTAACAGGCACGAAGACAGGCAACTATTATCTCCCTCTAGTCTCTTCCTTTCTGACAGCGTGAATCTCAAGAACTCATTAAGATAAAAGCTGCCTCAAACGAGACGGCAGCATCTGAGAATAGTCGATGGCGGTGACCGAATCGCTGCCTGCGGCGAATTACGTCGTGCGAGGGTCACGCGATGAGCAGTTACGGAAACCCTCTTTCTTTTTATCGCCAACCCCCTCACACACCTTTACTTTCCTTCACTCCCTGTGCTCCCGGCACGCCTCTCGTAGGTCAAAATGGCGCTGAAAAACTACGTGGCGTACTTCCTACGTATTTTACATATTTAACTAGCGGTTCTATAGAATGACACAGACTTTCTCGTACTAGTTTTCTAATTTCTTTGGTTGGGGCTAGCTTTGTATCTAGTGCCAGCTTCTTCATAAACGTTTCATGTAAATTACTCCCAAAAATTAAAGAATGTTTATCAAAATTGCAGAGCATCGAGTGAGGGCGAATCGACAGGGGAGTACTCACTTTGGAATAAGGTCCACGCATATTTTAAGCGCTAGAGGTCTTTATAAACGAACAGGTGGTCTATACTACGTTTATTGTTATGTGTTATTCCTACGTATATTATTCAGTTTGCAATTGTAACTGATTTCTCTCTCTTCTATTCATTAGTATCTACTAAGCATTATTAAAAACTATTTCAGATGTAAGCGCAATTTAGAGTCACAGTGGTATGAATGATTCAAGTTTCTGGAAATCGAGATATCATTGACATTTAAGTTATTGTTCTCCTGCCATGAATATTTTTCGAGACAAAGTATTCACGGTAATGAATTTTTATGTTGCCCAATAAAATCATTATGCTTTGTCTAGTAATATTTTTATATGACATGCAGAAATAAATTTAAAACAATATTTTTCTGGGTCTCATTTATGAAGATTTATAAAGAGTTATAAATCTTTACTTTTACACGTTAATCAACTTTATTTCATTTCACATGTAAAAAAAACGATTATAAACGACAAGTTGTTTATTTGACCATCTATACGTTCTCGATACTGACTAAAGAGTAAGTTATGTAATGTGGTGCCAAAAACGGTGAATTTTTGGCAGAAAAGCTCTTATTACAAGGCCCTGGTAACGAAAACGTGGATAAATATAGTTGTTAAATTTAGAAAAACTTCTCTATCACGGGATGTGTCCAGAATCCAAGTTTTGTTGGTACCCATAAATTGATTGACGTTAAAATGTTTGTCCGTCTGTGAACAAAGCTAGCGGCTAAACCGTTCTGCCAATTTTCTCCAAAATTAATATTTCCTGAATCGATCCGGCAGATGTGGCGGCCACTTGAATTTGAAACCATTTTAACTTTCGGGGTTATTTAACACGAAGCCTCTGGGACCTTTCCCAAATTTTCAAAAAATGGGTCAATTTTTTAACTAAATTTTGTTGTTTGGCAATGTGAAGGACAGTTAAGACAATGGTGGAGGTCACATGTTCGTTGAAAACCCTGACTGTTTGCAAAAGTTTCAAAATTTTTCGACGTGTTCCTACTACTTCTATTATGAAGAAAGATGTTTTTTCCTTAATGAAATCTGCTCCTTAGATAAATTTTGAACTAAGGTCATGCACAATGTTTTGGAAATTAGAGTACTTTTAGCGTAATTTTGCTTGAAAATACGGGCGAGAAAGTATGTGCTGTTTAGCATCACTACCTAATAATAATTAAATATCTTTGTTTTCCATTCCTAACTCCAAAAGCATATGCACTTCGCTTTACCTTTTCGCCGCTCGTGCCTTTTCACCCATATCGGACCAGTGTGTTCCATTGCTCAGTTCGCTTCACGCTAGGGTGGGGTCCGTAGGCGCCGCGGGTAAAAATGACCGCCTGAAATATTCAAGCCCATCAGGCGGCGGCGTGAGGCGGAAGCGCGAGGCGTCTGCAGGAAAGGCGAGGAGGAATGGGGTGATCCCGCAGGCGGCTGGAGGAGAGGATGAGGGAACGATTCTCGAGAGCGGAGTCAGGGAAGGAAATGTGGAGTTCCTCAAGGACGAGGAGTGAAGTGTTGAAAGTAGATGTGAACGCTATTGAAAGCCTGATATTCGACAAAAACACTTCGCGAAGGTAGGGGAGAAATAATTATGTTCTATATTTAGGTTTAAATTGTGCTTCTAATAGGCCTCATTACAGTTTCAGTTGCTTTCTTTACTTTGTATTTATTAAATTTTTAGGTTTTCTTTCAATATAATTGTCTTACTTTTTTTGCTAATGACTTTTGTTTTTATGACATGTAGTTATTAATTTCTCGTGATTATCCCCACTGTTTTTATTAACTAAGTACGTGATGAGTGCGGTCACGAAATAGTGTTATGTGGCATGTGAATAATTTTTTTTATGGAATATCTCTGTTCTGATTGATTTAAAAACATCATTAAATATATGTTTTTTGACCATGTATCCGTCCCTTTGTCCGTCCGTCTGTCCGTCCCCCTGTCCGTCCGTCTGTCCGTCCCCCTGTCCGTCCGTCCGTCCGTCCGTCCGTCCGTCTGTCCCTCCGTCTGTCCCTCCGTCTGTGAACACTGCTGGCGCCTAAACCCCACGTACCATTTCTTCTAAAATGGATATTCCCAGGTCGATCTGGTCTGAGTCAAAGCTTTGATATTTTGAAAGAGATTTTATAAAATTTGGGGGTACACGAAGCCACCCGAACATTTTTAAAATGTTCTCAAAAACGGCTCCAAATTTTTTCTTTAAACTTTTGGTAGGGGTAGTGGTAAATGAACTCTATCAGATGACATAAGCTCCATGTTACTCTATGCGTTTGGTTTTTAAAAAATACAAAAAGTTTTGTGACTTGCCACTCGTGTCGGTAATATCTACAATAGCGGTGATTTGTTGATATTATGATATTGTTGAGTATGTGTACTTTAAATAATGGCAAGTAAAGTAAATCGAAAATTTAACTGTTTTCTGTGAAAACATGCTCAAAAATCGGCATATTCAGAAACTCTCAAACGCCATTTTCTCATAAATGGCTGAAACTTTTTTCTTCAAACTTTTGAAACGGATAATGCAAATTGCACTGCGACGTCAAGTTTATTTTGAGGTATTTTTTTTGTTTTTCTAAAATTTACACAAAAATGCAATTTTTTTAAGATCTCTCACATCTTTAATATGCACATTATCATCAATTTGTAAACATTATTATATTTGTGAATATAAGTGCTTTAAATGACTTCAAATGAAGTTTTTGAAAACCCGAAAATTTTCTGTGAAAAAGAGTTTCAAATTTCGCATTTTTAGTAGCGCTTAAACGCCATTTTCTTAAAAACGGCTAAAAATGTTAAAAGAAAATTGTCATATAGGACGAGCTTTTTGTGTTCTCTAATATTTTAAAATACATATTTTCGTTCTACCATTAGGAAACCGAAAAATAATGAAAATGTAAAAAAAACATACCTTGGGCGGCAATAGATAGCAGCTGGCACGAGTATGAAGCAATTCCGAATGTCTAGCCGAGACCGAAGGAAATAGAAAACTAATACGGGAAAGTCTGTGCCATTCTGTAGCACCACTTATTCATTCGTCTGGCGAAAAGTTTAATTAAGTATTCGTTAATTTCTTAATGAATTATTTTACACAAGATAGAAAATTTAAAAATATTACTCCACATCGTTTTATAGGCCATGAACATTTTATTAACTTTACTGTAACCACTATTGTCTTATTTAAACATTCTTAGCGAATATCGTTAATATTTGTTCCTGATTAAACCAAAACAAACATTTAAAACCACAGTTTCTTAAGAAGGAAGATAAATAATTTAATTTCTAAGATAAAATACAGGATGATGAGAAAAGTCAATTTGTGTGAACCACCACAATGTCAAGAAGAATTCAGTTTTTCAAAGATTTAAGAAGAAGTAAAATTGCAGTAAACTATTGGAAATATTGCGTACTATTTGAACGTATAGAGAATGAATTGGTAATGAACATTCTTGTCAACCAAGCTATAATTATCATAAAGTAACACAATTTGGCAGAAGTCTTTTCCACTCGGTCTATCTCATCTTTCAATGTACTGAGTAGTTTTACTGTTAATGAACATTCACATAAGATCGGGAATCACTCGAATATTTTATGTACTACATCAATATTAGTGAAAATTATTTTCATTTTTAATAGAGCTCCAAACATCACAGACAGTTTGAGCACTAACGGAAAATTTCGATTTCCGGTTGCACTTCGGAAAATTGTTTGAAGCGCAAAGTACAAAAGCCATTTTTTCGAAATGACGGAGATAACGGAACTCCGATCGATGTGGGGCTATTGCTATATTTCGTTGCTGCCAACAAAGATTAAACGACATGAAATATGAGTAATACCGTTTTACGTCCAACACGTAATCTAGTACAACACGACTTTCCCTGAAAAACATCCGTCCTTTATTTCAAAAAGCTTATGATCCATTAGACTTATTGCGCAGCAGATTTGTACGGAATCCATGGAATTCTCATCGGCCGAAGGGACCTGTAAGGGAGACCTGGGAAAAGCCGCAAAATCATTTATTCGTATTTCCTTTGTATTTCATTACACAGTTAATTCATTATTTTCATTGGCAAGTAGAGTTGTCCTATAATAACCCATTTTAAAAATTAAATGGCAGTATTTTCAGGAATAGATGGGTCACATATTGAAACGAATAATACTATCTATAAGATAGTTGATAAAAGATAAATTAAAATATGTTGACGAATTTCGACAAGATCGAATAATTCAGGGTAAATATGAGAAGAAACGTGATGTTGGGTGTATATACGTCGCGAAGAGTCAAAAAGGATAATTTCCATTAATATTTAAAAAAGTTTTAATAGTAAATTTAAGAAATAAATATTGTTATAACAGGACGTTACTGGGAAAACAAATAACTTATATGTGTGATATACTGACTAATTCACAATGTATGGATGAATGAAAGCAGTGTGGGTCCAGGGGGGACCATCGGAGCCATCCCCCTACCAAAAAGACCTAGAATTTTCGTTTATCTTATTTTATGTGACAAAATTGATTTAAATGTTTGTTTGTAGAACCTGGAATGGAATTTATAAAATTTAAAATGTAAATTTTTAAAACAATAATATTGTATGGTGTCATATATATGCTACAAAACAATATACAATTTTGTAAACAATAAACATGTTTATTATTTATCAAAACTCTATGATGGCCCCCTCCAAAATGATCGACTAGACACGCCCCTGAATGGAAGAGTGCTGGAACTCGATCACATTGGGAGACGCATGGGTTCGGGAACGGGAACGAATGGGTTCGTTCATGATTGTTCCGCGACCGAGCCAAAGTCGGGAATGGACGCTTCGAAGGGTTGAGAGACTTGGCAGAGAGGGGAAGTTGTTGAGGGTAGAGAGACAGGTGCTGGCAATGGTATCGTTTCACTGAGCAGAGGCAAACGGCCGACGGACTGTGAGTCATGCACTAGTCCGGACAGCAGCAATATTTAGTAACGGAAGGATGCTGAGATAACTAAAAATGTGAGTAAATTTCGAAAGTGAGTTACTGTTGAAGGTGCTTGGAAACCGATGACGTAGTGGACGGCGGCGGTGTTTCCTTCGTCTTCTCACGGACGTCACCGAGAGGGATGCTGCGAGCGAAGCAGCCAGTGGAGAGAGCTATCGTCACAGCAAGCAGGCAAGTCAAATCTGGGAACTTGTTTTTCTATGCAAAGGCCTTAAATTATTGAACACAAGTGTAGACTTCGAGTTGGGCAAAGCAAAGGTGAAGAATTATGTTATGCTCGTGACCGTACTTGATATAAGACCTTTTGGAACATGACAAGATTTTTCCTCCTTTTCTTTTCTTTTCTTTTCTTTTCTTTTCTTTTCTTATCTTATATGTCTTATTTGTTTGGGGAATTTTGCCCAATAATTTCACCGAGTCATTCCAAATAAAACTAAATACATTATTTACAGTAAAGTGTCTACAGTTGAAAAACACTTACAATGAAGTACAGGGAATTGAGAAAACAGAAATGTACGTAAAAATCTCATAGAAAAATTAAGCCAAAAGTATTGGAACACACAAACTCTCAAACATTGTAACGGCATTCCTGGAAGTCATCGCGGCTGCAGCCGTCTGTGAATTGACCTTCACCTTGTCAGTCGGGACTCACTTCTTAACCCTTAGCTGTAACGGTTTTTGTATCAATTGCCTTTCTGATATTCATCAGTCGGTGATTCAGAAGTGTACGATACTGAAGTACTTGTTCATCAAATGTAACTATGGGGAATAAGGAAACGGGCAAAAGTGAAGAAAACTGTGTTCGAAAAACGGTGACGAACAAACGCAGAAGTGGACAGCCATAGTCGCTGAATGAACGTGACACAGGCATTTTTTCGCGACATTAAAGTATATCCAAAACTTAGTGCTCCAAACTTGCTTCTGGAACAGACATTTCTCCAAGTACAGTTTAAATAATACTAATGAACAGTGGGTACCATGGACATGTGGCGTGTAGGAAATGATGTATCAATGACATTAATAGAAAAAAACACTTACAATTTACTAAATATATTGAAACAGTTCTCTATAAATGTAGAACCAATTTATTGTTGCTGATGAAATTAAATTTAATATTTTTGGCGCAGATGGGAGATGTATGGGGCAGAGGAAAAGAAAATTCGAATTTCACGAAGATAACTTCCAGCCCACAATAAAATACAGAGGTAGTTCTATACTCGGATGGGGGTATATGAGTGATTCTGATGTGGGGAATATTTACTTTACTAATGGTACAATGGACCATGCAATGTTCATTAATATTGAGCAAAGTAAACTACTCAAAATTGCTGAAAGAATGGACCTCAAAGACGATTTAATTTTTCAGCAGGACAATAATCTAAAGCACAGGACTTGAAACACAAGAACGTGGATCCTTTTTAATAAAACACGATGTCTGTAAACACCACCACAATCTCCAGACATTAATCCGACTGTATATTCATGGCACATTTTGAAGAAAATAAAATAGGAACAGACTGAGTTTGTATAAAAATGTTCTTAAGCGCACACTCTAGGAGGAATGGGACAGTACCTTACCACGTATGACGGCAAAGCTCGTAGAATTAAAGCCAAGACGTATACAAACCATTATAAATGCCAAAGGACATCTCATCAAATATTAGTTTGTTTACAGTTACAATTTTATTTAATTTTTAACCGTCGATCATGTACCTTTTCCAATACTTTGGGCTCCTTTTTGCGTACTAATGTTTGTAAACTTCGTTTTAAATTTCCCAGGAAGTTATGTTTTTTTGCTGATATCAATTACAAAATATAGGCTACACTGTTTCAATGCGACCAAAAATTTTGAATTTGTGTTTCATTTTACACCTGTAATTTATTCAGTTTCTGAAATTTCCGAGGTGTTATTTTTGTCACTCATTGTATTTCATTCTTGTGAATACTGACATGTACGGCGCAGAAATGAAAGGACAAAACAGCATCGAACATGTTTCATAAACAATGTAAATAAGACACAGTCGAGGGCAAGAATATTAGCTTCAACTAAAATTTCATCAGAACGTATTGTGTCTCGAGAGGAGGTGGAAGTCCTGCTGTGAGCAAGATGAAATTTATTTATTTCTGGAAAGTACAAACGCGCCACAGATTAGATGTTGTGTAATAATAATGACTTCGTGTATGCTGCTCGTTAAGTATGTGCTGTTGTAGCACCACTAGTTTTTGAAACGTCGTTTGAATAGTTATTACAAATGAGGTTGCCACCCTCGTATAAGGTTTCCAAGTGTTGGGTTAAGGACATGATTTCTAACGACAGTGTATGTGGTGAAGATTTGGGGCATTTTAGTAGTAATTTGGAGAACAATTAAAGTTCTTGGTAAACTGAAACGGAGTACCCTGTTCCAAATTGCTATTAACACCTTGTTTCATTAGTTACTAGCCGTTATACACTGCTGGAACATGTTAGCAACGATGTGGGCTAGAGAGAAGTCGACACCATACGGATGTCGTAACTATCTCACCATCATTACGAGACAATTAAAGTGAACTTAACGATCAGCGCGAAACTAGCTTCAAATCTTAGTTCTCTGTACGTCATGTGTGATTCACATTCATACAAGCAGATACCGTTCAAGCAATGAAATAACAAGGCATTGAAAGAGACAAAGTACTCCATTCAAGTATACAAACTATTTTTCTGTATTTTTATAGTATTTATTTCGTTGATGAACATGCATTAAAATATTACGTTCTCATGCATTTCAATTGTGCAAGAATATTTACATAATGTATAACTTACACATATTTACTTAAAAAGTTAAACTGTTTCAAAAATGTAATATATTGATTTGAATTGTTTTTTTAATAATATGGTAAATCAGGGTCACATAAATTAATTAAAATTGACCTAAATATTATATGCGTTTTATTAAGTTTATTAGTTTTATATTTTACTGATTCGTACAATAAGACCAAGCTAAAGATATAGAAATATATGAAAGCGGCCTTGTTTAGACTGAAACATCACATCAGCAGCTGCGTTATACTTTCGGATTTCTCGCAAGACAAAATGAGAAGATATTTATATACAATAGATCTAATTTGAAGATGAGTTATATATGTCAAAAAGCAAATTAAAGACATTATTAAATTTTATTTTAATGAAGTGCTTTAGTTGATTTATAATCCAGAAAATAGTACAGGAAATTGCGAGAGGAAAAAATGTTTATGAATAATGGGCCAAATGCTGATATGCCTCTTTGAAATAAACTTAAAACATGCTAGGCCTAGTAAACGTTGTCACGGCAAAACTTCTAATGTGAGAAAAAACAATAAAAATTAGGACTGAAACTCGTCATTAAGTATTAATATCTATTTTATATAACTAGATGCTACTTCGATGAGTGAAGGTAGGTTGGTCGAACGTCCTTTTGAGCGCACTAGAATTTTCCTCCTGCAAACAACCAACGAGCGAGCAGTGAAAACCGACACTTTATGTTCCCAATGGCTGTAAACGAGAACCAAACGAGGCGCGGAGGGCTGGGGAGTCGCGAGGCGCTTGTTTGTGAACGCACTCCTTAGAACGGGCGCGCTCAGAAAGGTCGCTGAGAGGTCGTCAGCGCGCGAGCGGTGCGCGTTGGGTGACGAGGATGGGAGGCGGGGCGTGGGGGTGGGAGCAGGGGTAGGTGGCGGGGGGAGCGTGGGCGGGGGTGGAGGGCGGAGGACGGAGGACGGGGGCGAGAGTGGGGTGTCATTGAAGGGAGGTGGGCGTGGCGGGGATGGGGGTGGGAGCGGGGGTGGTTGGGGTCGGGGCTGGGGGTGGGGGCGGTGGCGTGGCTGGGGTAGGGTGATGCTGGGGATGGGGTGGGGTGGCGGCGAGGCTGGGCGTGGCGTGGGGGAGGGGGGTGGGTAGCGGGCGACGGGGCACGGGGCACGGGGCACGGCGGGCGCCCCAGGCTTTCTCCGCAGCGCCGCCAGGGGGACGTAATTCGCAGCGCGGCGCGGCGCGGCACTCTTTTGTTTCCTCGCCCTCTCCTCCGCGCTCGTTATCTGCCGGCAGATAAGGCGGAACCGCCGCCACCGTCACTGCGAAGACGACCCTGCGCCCACCGCACCGCCTTTTGCGCAGGGGCCGCGACTTGGCGAGGTAGGTTGACGATAACGTTCCGTCAAGGGTGAAGGTGGTTGAGCAGGCGGTACTAAGTGAAGGTGGAGAGTGGAGAGACCGTGCAATGTTCCCGATCATGCAGCGGTTATAGTAGTCGTTATTCTAGAAGTACAGAGTGCTTTACTAGTAGTATTTTCACATATAGAAATTGCAGAATCACAAAACATAGTATATGGTTTTGTGATAGTTGTTGAGGTCCGACTAGTCCTAGGTTCGAAATAGTGTGATAAGTAAATTTCGGCAAGTAATTCGATCGATGATAACCACTGCCTGACACAGACTTCAAGAGCGCCTGAAAGAAAATATAAATCCCGGAACTAGGGTGTGCAGGCCGTTAGAAAATTCTAGAGTAATATGTCTACAATATTATTTCTTAGAATCTTAGAATTTACGAGTGTTGAAACATTCAGACAAAACTTAGTATATTCTTCGGCGCTCGGCACTTCACAACGGTCAGCTTTTCCGGGTTCATGGTGACTCAGACAGTGACGTAATTAACTCTATCACCCACCCGTGACTTTTATTTTTGAAAATAGGATAACTTGCAAAATTAAAAAGATAAGGAACGATAAAAAATTAAAGAATTAAAAAATTTCTCAAGTTATAAAATAATGAGACACGCTAGTTTTCATTCGCTTCTTGAGCTGAATGGGCCCCAGATCATGGATCAATTACATTCCCCTCTCCTCAGGCGTAAGGGCGTCTTTATAGTGGTTTGTGGTTTTCACTGGATGCCCTAGTTTACTTCTTTCAATTTCAGACCATTACCGCAGAACAATTATCAGCAACAAACCATGAACTGCGCGCCATTCACCTTTCTTAAAAATCATTATTTTCTATCAAATAACAAACGGTGTTTAAAAATAATACATTTTCATTAAGAAGGATGTTACGGATATTTCTGAATACAGGCTGTAGGTAAAGTACATCACCTTGTCTTTGAGTGTGGAAAAAACATTTTGCTCATGATAAAAACGTTCTCCTGCACAATGACTTTCGACTTTCGGCGGGCGACGGGGCAAATTTTGCGTCGCTTTTCGGATGAACGAAATGTAAATCCCTTCTAGAACTTTCACTCTGATATTGAGAGATTCCGATTGAACTCTGAGTCTGGGTAAGTTTTGAGCTTGGCTTTAGAACCATTAAAAAAGAAAAAAAATGTTACTAGATAAAGATACATGTGATAGAAATGTTGACGTTAGGCTAATAGTTGGTAGCGGATTAGCAGTATTTGGAGATATTGTTATGGTATTAGTATTATACTCTAACCTAAATTTTTGATATTGGAGCTCCCGATTAGATGACAACGTCCCCCTCTCTTTCTAGACCTTGAAGTACCACTACGTTTAAATCGGATTATATTAATGCTAATGGTAGAGAAAAATTAAGGAGGTAGTAGATAAAGCGAAGGAAATTGTTCGTGAGAATGAGATCACGTCAACGTTACATATATAGTCTGTCATGACGAGATATGGATGCCAAATATTCCTGCACTTTTGGAAAGTGATGATGTAATCAACGAACTTTCGCCGAGCTTTCCGCAAATGATTTTGCAAAAAGTGTAATTTGTTTTATGATTTTTTCTAAAAGCAAATAAAATAGATTATCTTTTTATAACAAACAAATAGTTTTCTAATGAAAATGATAATAAATTAGCGTCTGAAATATGTAAGAACGTAATCTGTGAAATTTTCTTTAAGAGTACGAATATATAATTAATAACAGAATATTTAAAACTTCTATTAAAATGGAATACTTGTTAATTAATTTAACACTGAAATGGTCTTTAAGTCAAGATTGGTTTGCTTTCGTAATATTTAAACTGCTTAATGAGACTTGTGATGTAAATTATCTACTATTACTAATATACGAAGTTGAAGCACAAAATATGACGGACATTCCCACTTTCCCTTTCAAACATTTATCATAAAATCGTCTTTAATCGACGTAATATTATTATAGTTTGCAACTTTAACTTTGTAATGTCTGTATTTGCAGGCAAAATATCTTAGAGAATCGTCTACACTATATTAGTAGCAATAATACATAAGAGTTTAAGTGCTGAATAAAGATTCGACGTTTATTGTATGTAACTTAGTAGATCTCACTCTAGAAAATAAAATCTGTTTGTACTCTAAAACTCTAGTGACGTTTGCAGAAGATTGGTGTCTTTGACAAGAAGCTACCAAGAGTGTCCGTGCTTAAGGAAGAGGCATTGACCGTGGGAACGGGAATGTTGGGGACAGATGCCTCTTACGCGGACTGCGTCGTAAAGCAAAGAAGCCAGAGCTCTATGGTTAACTCTCTAATTCAATGCAACCAGTTATCTTTTATTCATTCCTCAATGCCAATCATTGTTTCCTTATTTGCTCATTGTATTAACACACTTGCGTAATAGTGAAACCATGTTGCATTTATTTATTTCAAGCCATGAATCGGTGATTGTGAACAACCGATTTCTCATTTTAATTATTATATTAGATCTAGTTTTATAAAAACTTCGTCTTAATAGTGAAAAACTTCAAATTTTTGTGGACTGGCATTTTATAATACAAATTTTAATGAAAAGTTAATTTTTTTATAACAAACATTAAAAAATTGTAGGTTTATCATAATGTCTTACGTAGAGAACATCCATAAGTAAATTATACCTCTAAAATAGATTTCTGATTTTCAAGTCACATTTTGTCCTCATGTTTGATAGAAAAATGCTCTTGCAGCATTAAATATCTGGACATCAATAGTTCTGATTCCTTATGGAAAAAACGAATGCACTATTTAAGAAAAATTAAAATTTGTAAGTGTGTAAGCTTTATTCCTATTTATATACTCTCATATTACGTAATCCAGTATCTGAAAAACAGGAGAATAAATAGTGTGAGGAATAACCTCGATGACTAACATCATTTATATTCTTTTTACAATTACGAAATGAAAGTCAGCAATTCTCGAAGCACGAAGTGTAAATGAAAAGAAAATAAGCTACATCCACGAGAATCAATGTTTTATATGTGTAGTAAAAAAGGGTTAAAGAAAATTGAATTGGATAAAACCAAAAACAACAACAAACAAGTGGTGAAATGTTATTTTTCTTTCCACTATTTAATTGCTACAAAGGATGATGGGTTAGTAAGTAAAAATTCACGAAAACTGGATGATTGGTAGATAAAATAAAAATGAATCACTTCTTGGCTGTAAACTCTTTATATAAACTTAAAAAAATATTTCTACTTGTTCGACATGTTTGTCTTTCAAGGGTTTGGACATTACAAACAAATAACGCGATTTGATACTCACAGGAACCTGTAGTAGGAATTATTGACAATTAAATTTTTGAAAAGAGGTTATGCTATGAAAATAAGAAGTTTGTACATGAGATTTTGAATAGAAGGATAATATACTGTAAATGTTCCAATTATGGCGGATGAAATATATCTTTAGGAAATTTTGATAGTATACGTCAAGGAAAATGTTATGGTTGACCTAAAATGAAAGTGCGAGTCTGTTGTAAGTCATCTAAGGTGTTGAAAAATTTAAGGCTTTGTGAACGAATTAGGGAATGGATAGTGTCAATTTTCAGTTCATTATGGAGTCGAGAGTTGGGAATATACCAATGTGCGTGAAATATTTTCCTGATGAATTTATTTTGAAAATTTGTAATTTATTAATATGGGTTTTGGCAGCATTGGACCAGATGGGGCAAGCATAAGTATGGGTAGGACGAAGAACTGTGGTATATATTAATTTTGTTCAGTGAATGTTTATAGCTGATTTATAATTAATGAGTGTAATTTCTAAATTTCAGTGTTAGCTTTATATATAATGTTTTTAATATGGGAATTAAGTTTAGTGTCTAAGAGAAGTCCAAGATATTTAATAGGTGTATTGGGAGATATCCGGGGTATAGCTTGATTATGAATTAATATTTCTGAAGGGGTGATTGGTATACAGAGTGTGAGATTTTAACTTGACATTTATTCATGTTCAATTTAATTTGCCATTTAGAGGTCCAATTTGTATAAAGCAGGAGGTCGGATTGTAGTCTATTTTTGGCAGTTGTTAAATTTTTATGACTAATGAAGAATGCAGTATCATCAGCAAAGAGGGCTAATTCAGAGCACATAAAGTTGGGAATATCACAGAGATAGATGTTAAAAAGTAGAGAAAGACAGGACCCCTGGGGCACCCCCGCGCCTATTGAAAATAGTTGAGAAAAAGAGGAATTAATTTTGACACGAAAAGTGCGATCAGAAAGAAAATTTTGAATTATTTTGAACAAATAAGTAGGAATTCCAATTTGGAGTAATTTATAAATAAAACCATGATGCCAATTTTTGTCGAATGCTTTTTCAATTTTCAGTAATAATACAATAGTATGTTGTTTTAGGTGAAAGGAGTTTTCAATATGTTCTGTTAGTCTTAAAAGTTGATGAGTAGTTGCATGCTGATGAGTGAAGTCAAATTGAGTGGGAGGAATAATTTTGTTAATTGTAGTGAAGTGTAATAATCTGTGACGTATAAGGGTTTCAAATATCTTGGAAAGAGAGGAAAGTAAACTAATAGGTCGATAGTTCGATGGGTCCCTAGGATCTTTTTGTGGTTTACAAAAGGGAAGTACGATTGGTGTTTTCCAGGTATTTGGAAAGTAATTAAATCTCAATGCGGAATTTAGAATAGAAGTAAAAGCAGCAATTGATCTTTTACCGAGTGACTTGATTGTTTGATTATTGATAGTATCCAACCCTGGAGATTTGCGAGTTCTTAGTTTTTTAATTATTGAATGAATTTCAGAAGGGGAAATATAATCAATATTTTGGGGAACATTAAAATTTGGAATAGAGAGAAAATTGCTAGCAATATTGGAAAAGTGAATATCAGTAGTTGAATTGGTAGTAAACGTATTCTGGAAATGAAGATTTAGTAATTGAGTTTTGTCATGGTCATTTATTGCTGTAGTGGAATGTTGTTTGATTGGAATAGATGTTTTTTATTTACAGATTCTTTTGAGAGTTGACCAGAAGTTTTTTGATTGGGGATGAATTTGTTTTTTAAAGTTTTTGTATTAATTAAATTTATGCTGTTCCAGTGTAGATTTTATAATCCTAAATATTTTGTTTAGTTTAGTTTTCATAACTCGACGCCTGGTTTGTTGCCAGAATCGTCTTAGGGTGTGCTTAGTTTTAATAAGATTAATAAGAGGTAAAGGTAGAAGTTTATATTTTACAAAATTAGTTTTTGGAATATATTGGGAACTTAGGTGTATATTATGATTTATTGCATTCGTGAAATAAGTGATGCACGAGTCAATGTCATGAGTTGATAATATATTTGTGGGGAATTGAATGTTGTTTTCAATATTTAACGTGCATTTATTCCAATTTACTTTTTGGAATATAGAAGAATAGTTACAATAGTTGATATGAGAGTTGAAATAAATGTTTATAATGACTGGATAATGATCTGAATCAAGCTCAGTTAATACAATTTGAGTAATTGGAAGGTTTATGTTTTGTGTGATTAGTATATATAAAATTTCTGGGATGATATTTTCATTATATGAATTATATGTGGGTTCATTAGGGGCATGAATTTGAAGAATATGATTAGTAATAAAGTTGTGTAATTTTATACCATTTGGATTGTTATTAAGACATCCCCATATTTGATTTTTACAACTTAGATCGCCGAGTAGTATGATATTGTCTGTTGCATTGTTAAATATGCTTTTAAAATATGTCAGCGGTAAATTGTACTTCGGAGGCTTATACGCAACTGTAAGGTGGTAATGGATTTGATTGATATTGATTATAATTGTTATGAATTCAAGGGAGGGAGTGATAAGTGTATTTATAAGAAAATGTTTGAGTTTAGAATAAATAATGAAAGCTACGCCGCCCGATGCTATATTGTCAATTCTGTCATATCTGTATATTTTAAATCCATGTAAATAATTTTTTTTCATTGGGGATGAGGTGAGTTTTGGTGCTACATGCTATTTGGATGTTATCGGAATAAAGAAAATGTTCAAATAATTGATGTTGCCTTTTAATTCCATTATGATTCCAATTGAGCAGTGTTATGCAGTTAGTTTTCTTAGACATTTTGTTTGTTCAAAAGTGATTCTATCATTTGTTGAATTGAAGCTACAACTTGTGTAACTATTGTGGTAATAATTGTGAGATATTTAATGAAGAAGTGTTAATGTTATTCATATTGTGAGAATTGCGAGCTGTGTTGGAATATATTTATTTGACCAGACATTAGGTGGTTTCTGAAGTGGGGGAAAGTCTGTGGTGGGAAATGTGAAGGTTTTAGGCTGTGTATTTGTATTCTCTAAATGATTTATGGTCTCGTGTGAAGCATTATTGAATTTAGAAGTTTTATTGTTTAGTGCTCCTGGTTACAGTTAACACAAATCGGAAGTGAATTTTGAGGTTTGTTGCAGAGAGAATCGTTGTGATTCTGATTACATTTGACACATCAGGGAGTTAAACGACAGGTTGCCTGTAAGTGATCAAATCGTTGACAGTTTTTACATTGTATGGGAGAAAAACGTTGAGTTCTTGGTTGAATGTTCACTAAGCAATGAAATAAGGTTTTCAGATGAAGAATGTATTTACCTTCTTTGGAGTTTTGTAGGTCTAAAGCACACGTTTGAAGAGGTTTTCTGGATTTTTCATAAAGACTTCTAACACTGATTATGGGATATTGTTACCTAAATAGTTCATTATAAATGTCTATTTATGAAATTGAAGAACTAATGTTTTTAAGCATCACAGGGAAACACATTTTGATGTATCTTGATATGTATGAAATTGAATGTTGTTTGATTCATTAAATTTGGGAAAATTTCTAAAGACATCAATAGATGTGAACTGTATTTTTATTTCATTTTTGCGAGAGTTATTTTATAGCATTTTAGTGGTGTATTCATATTGCACAATTTTTTATATATCTTATCTTAATAGCTGATAATTTTTTCCAATCACAGTAAACGGTGGAATTTTCACTTGAGTTAGAGAGTTCGTTATCAGTATCGGCAGTTTCCTTCAAGATGTCGTATCTGGAGTATGTTGAAATTAAATAAGTTGGTATACATTATTTTTGACGTTTGGCTGAATTTGTTTCTTGAAGAGAAGGTTGATTATTTAAATTACCCAATGTGTGTGTAAAAAGTGTGGAAGGTTGATTATTAGGTTGAATTTCTTCTAATCCGGGAGCAGCTTGAAGAACATTGATGGTAGTAGATGTTGATTGCCGAGAAGAATTTTGAGGTTGATGTATCACATTTGAGGTTGATGTATCCTCAAGAAGGCAAGGACTTTTGACGTTTGGCTGGGTGTGTTTCTTGTAGAGGAGGCTGGTTTCTATTTGTATTATATGAAATGTCTGTGTAAATGAAGGGAGGCTGGTTGTCCGTTTGCATTTCTATAAATCCGAGAGTAGCTCGAGGTACATTGGTGGTATTGGAAAATGTTGATTGAAGAGAAGCATTTTCAGATTGATATGTTATGTCCATTAAATAAATCTCGCACGCTAATTTAACAATAATTTATTAATTCATTCGTTACAAAAGCAGTCAGCCATATTGCTAATCCCGGGCAATCTCCAATGCCCTGCTTAGCGACACGTCCGCCCCTGGACGCTTCCTGCTGATGCTGGCTGTAATCGTCACCCCACGACGACATTCATCTGGCAGCTGGTTCTCCGGACTCGGCACGTACCGCTACTCGTGGCGTTCTCGGGGCTCTCTCCAGACTGCCCCCGGGGTGTCGGCCGGCTCCCTTTAAAGGGCCGATGCTAGGCGGCGAGACTCGCTCCACGCCTCGAGCCTGCCGGACCGTGGCCACGACTTGCCGCTGCCGCCGCCGATTCCCGCCAGAGCGCGCTGTCTTGATGCTCGAGCACCAAATACAATACTTATTCGCGCCGTAATAAGCGCGACATAACAGATATATCATATCTTGTGATAGTAAATTTTGAGATGGAATATTTTCAGGTAAACTTGAATTATTATTCTGCATTATTTGCAGGTTTTGATGGAACATGGAATTTCTATGTACAATACAGTCTCCTCTGAGGGTAAACTGTGAGACACGTACAGCTGGATTTATATACGTGTGCAATTGATTTAAACAAATTTATGATAAATGTCAAATTTTCTTACCAGTGACAGGCTGGTTTACTAATATTTTGCAAATATAATAATTATAAGTGGGAGGCGGGAGCGAGTGGACTGTTATGAATTTTGCCCCCTCTTACAAACCTGGGATAACTCAGAAGGACCACTTCTCCGATTTAGTAAAAGGCAACTCGGTAAGAGAAGATACCGGAGATGTGATATGTCACACCATTGCTTAATTAAACACAACACATAATTTAACAAGGAATATATAATTATAAAAAATTAGTGATTACATAAATTAGTGGATTACAATAGTATGCTATTTGAAAGCATACTTGAATGTTGAGGGCAGTTGATCTGAAAGAAAGTACATGAAATCAATGATCTCGCCCAGTGATGGACGAAGGCTGAGTGACGCAGCAGGATGACGTCACACACAAGGAGGTGCCGGCGGGTTTGTGCAGGTGACAACTTGCAGCGATCCACCAGAGGCAGCGGCCGTTGAGAGGCAGCACGCTTAATACATAGCAAGCGTGCAATAATGATGTGCACTGAACAGCACAACACAGTTAATACATTATTATGGAATATTATGGAATGATTCTTGAGATTAGGTCATTGATATAAAAAATTTTCAATCTGCCAACGTTTCGGCCTTTATTCAGCCTTCATCAGGGCACATATTTTCCGCATTTTTCGGTTCCACCACAATCCACCCCCCATCTTCTTTATTCACTTATAGCCTCTACCACACACATTCCTTCAGCCGCGTCATATTACACACACACACAACACAGTTAATACAGCACAGTACAATAAAACTGGGAGTCACGAGTTGAATGTTGGCGAGCCAAACAGCGTACAACAGTACTGGCGACACATGCATAGCATGGCACCGAGCACAAATGTTGCACTAATACAGCCAGTCAATATCACAATATATGAAGTCGTACACAGTGTGCAACTTAGTAACAAAGTTAATTATAAACCATGATGGGTGGCTTGTCCCTTGCGGAGCGCAAGCGTCCTTTGGCAACAGTAATGTTAGATGCCATGATTGCATGAACTCGCCTTATAGAAAGCACGGGTTGAAAATACACGGAACAAATCACGTGGTGGTTGCCGGTAATGGCTCAAATAAAGTTCATTTATATTGCGAACGTAAGCGTAGCTTGCAGTTCGACAATGAAACAAGTAATAGCCATGATGGCTTACAGAACGCACGACTGAGCGATGCGGAGTGCGCTAACAAAATCTCGGCACGATTGCACACAGAGAAAATTCCATCACGTCTGCACTGCACGAGATCTATGGCGCGACTGACCGGCACAAGATGTTCAGCACAACTGCACTGGACGAGTTCTGTAGCGCGACCGCACGGCACGAGAATTTTAGCGCGAATGACCGGCACGAGATGTGTAGCGCGACTGAGTAGTGACTGGCGGCGGCGACGCTCGCTGAGAGCATTTTGCCGCCGAATTTTGTGCGGTAGCCAATGAGAGGCAGGAAAACAAATTGGTCGGATTATGTGCTTAAATTTAAGACAGAAAGGGATTTATAAACAAGGTGTAAATTAGGCATGATTTTAAATTATAGAAATTACGCCATTAATATTAAATTAATAGGAAGGACCTGAGCTGTTGTGTTACAAACCAATTCTAACAGCGCACGTTGCCACATGTGGCAACGGCTATGTACGGCGAACGCCGGAGGCGGTAGTTTTCGTAAGAATTGGCTGCAGAGAGCGCTAGGCAACAAAGAAGTTGTATTGAAGCGAGGTTGCGAAACCACGCGATGTACTTCAGTATGAAATATAAAATAAATATAAGATAACTTGTTCGAACAATAATTCTCCGTGAGAAAACAGTCCGTTCACTAGACACGGCCCTGTGAAAATGTCTAAATATTTTTATATAAACTTTGAATTGAACCCGTACATATTACGTAAACAAAACGAACGAGTGTTTTATTTATTTTTTTCTTGTCCTTTTTCCTGAGAGGTGAGGGGTGACCGAGTCACCCCGCGCCTCTCTGTAACAAAATAATACGCACCTACTGCAGTGTTAATTCGTATTTTTAAATTAACGAATATTTTAACATATCCCAAAATATTTGATCACGTATTATTTTAGCAATAATGAGACCCAAAGGAGAAGAACTTACTCTGTTAATTACGTCGCTCGGGACAGGCACGTATTGAATCAGACATCTTATTCTTTCAACTTACTTTTATGCGCCTTCACAATCTAATAACAATGAGAACAACTCATAATTTCATAATTAATCGAATGTAAGTCGTTAAAATGTTAAGCTATTGAAGAAAATTGTATTACTTCTGCAGTCAGTCGTAAAACTTTTCATTCCAAACTCCATTGTCAATTCTCTTCCCTAGCGTACGGTTTCTTTGGAATAGATATTCCACTCGTTTCTTGTCTTGCCTTTCTCTTTTTCCTTTTACTTTCTTCAAACGCAACTCGTAATTCAGCATCCTCACAGCCAAACACTATCGTTCCGCCCCTTCAATCGCTTCAATCTTGTCACTGCATATTACCTGAAAAAGTGCTGGAGACTTTCCCTCAGAATGTCAGAAATGTTACAATACCTAGATAAAATGAATTGTAGTTTTTAGCAATATTTCAGAATTAAAATCATTTTGTATTGTTATTATTGCTATTTTATATTGGCAGAACAGCTTTATCATTACAAAGCTAGGACATTAATTTTGTAAAATTGTATTAAGTAATATGTATATATTATGGTGCGTTTACTTTCTGGCATACGAACGTATAAATACGTACGTTACATACGTACAAAAACTTAGGGTGTACATATGTACACGTACGTAAACTAATATTCACATTTCCAGCTATTTCAGTACATAATTGAATTTGTGAGTAAAAGTGCTTCAATTGAATTCAAATGTCATTTTTTCCAAACACTGAAGATTCCTGTGAGCTTCAAATTTCGCATTTACACTAGAGCTTGTGATATACCGACTACCGCTAGATGACATAAGTATATAAATTTGTAATTTGTTAAGATGTGAGATGGTGGTGGCTATTGTTATTGGAAGGTGATATCATATGGAGGGGGCCGAGGAGAGTTAAAATGGAAATTTTGTTGGTCGCCAGCACGGAAAGCAAATGGTACTTTTGGACGTTGTATTCGGAATAAGGAATAAAGGGAGTATTGCTGGTAACCCAGAGAAGGTGAAAAAGTGCAAGGGGCGACGTTCAGGAGTGGGCGTTCGGCGACGAGAGGAGGCATCTTGAATTGGAGTGACAACAGAACGGAAGTGAACGTAAGAATGTCAACTCACTTTTTTTTAAATAGGTTAACAGGAGTGGAGACTAGAGCTAATTATTTGCGGGCAGTCCGATGTAGTAGAGTCGAAGGTACAATTTCCAACAGCTTTGCTCATTCGTATGGAGGGCACGTCGACCGACTGGACTAGTAGGGCAAAATAAATTCAATAAAAGTTCCAGTTTAATTAGGAATGATTAATAGAAAAATTGAAATGGTTATTACAAGCTTAAACAATTTTTTTCTTAAAACTGGCTCCACATTTTTCAACGAAAATTTCCATACAAGACTAGCTTTTACTCTACTTTAATATTTTGAAAGTAATATTTTGAATCTACGATTAGTAAATCGAAGAATTGAGAAAAAATTTTAAAAATGTATTTTGGGCGACGATAGATGGCAGCTGGTAAGAGTAGGGCACGAACGTAAAGTTAGCCCACACCAAAGAAATTAGAAACCTTTACTACGAGAAAGTCTGTGCTATTCTGTATCACTAGTTTATTGTTTAATTTGTGTCTTTGTTATAACTATTTAGAAACCGCTACTACCGGAAATAACTCTATGTATTTCTAAGTAGCCTAATAAACGTTATATTCTATCTAGTCCTTGACCGACTTCGCAATTTGCTCCTCGTCTGAGCTTTGCAGCTCAGTTGAGCGTGACGTCACGTGGCTGTCTGTTCGTAGCGCGCACACAGCGTTGTGACACCCTTCCACGTCGCCAGCTGGCTTCAGGCGTTGGCTTCAGCCACCTCCCCCCCTCCTTTGTGGTCGTCTGTGGCGGTGCCGCAAATGCCGCTGAAGTACGCTTCACGCCCGCGTGATCCACTCAGGCACATCTGTACTCTGCGGAACTTGCTCTCCAGGTGAAGGTCAAGGGATTTCGATCTGCTTGTAGGATCATGCAGCAGATTTCGGGTGCTTCTAACTACTAAAGCCTCGGTAATACGCCCAATAGTACACCTGAGTTAGTGCGTGCTTCCGTCTTTGAAGATGGACTGAGAGGGTAAAGACTTAGGCTGGACCGAGAGGGGGAATGTTTCGCCATACGTAAGTAATTGAAGGAAAACGTCGAGAATTAGTATGGTTGTTCGATCATTTATATTGAGTTACTTCATCTTTACCTGGAAGAAATAAAGAATATTCTATCTCAACCCGCCGTTACTCGCGCTGTTAGAAACAATCTATAACAATTCTGGGTTTACTTAAATGCCATTGACATCTTTCAACACACGGAGATAACGGTTGAGGTATTAACCTTCCCGCACGATACAATTCCGCATCCGTTCATCGTTTTTATCAATTCTGAGGAGGGAAAAAATTGTGAAGACGCCGATTATTGTAGCGATTACTGTTATATATCTTCTCATGGACGAGCAATTGCGTTACATTTCGATACGATTATCGCCTCCACTCTCCTCTCAGTTATTTAGTCTGTTTTGCATATTGAATGCTTGCGTGAAGATCAGAAAAATGTAGTCTCATTTTGGTCGTGTTTTTTGTACTTTATATCAAAGGTAAGATTCATAGGTTCAGCAAGAATATTGTCCGCCATTCTTTCGCTGTAGTTTCAGTTACTTAGTTTTTTATTCTTTTTAGAGTAAAAAGTTATGTCAGGGAGCAACCAAGAGAGAAAAGAAGATTCGCTTATCGTCCGAAGAGACAAACCGGGTTCAAGCAGCATTGTGCTATATTTGCTCGAAATCCCTATATAAACACTCAAAGACAATTTGTTTGCAATGAATATAATTCTGTGGATGCTTATTTTACTTTCTAAACGTCCCATGTAAGTTTCACTTTGGTGGAATTATATTGTTTATTGCATTAATTGTATTCTATGATTTGCCTTTCTTAAATAAATTTCCTTTATATAGTGCTTCACTTCATGACTGTGATTTAGATTCGAGGGCTTATTATCAACAAAAACGAATGGTGCTTCCAACGCACATACTTTCTCGCTCTGCTTCTATATGGTCCTTAATGCTATTCCACTACTTCATAAACCGGCAAAAGTGTATTCTACCAGCTGTAGCGTCATAGGCTCCACTTCCTGCGCAGAGAGACGAGCTTGCAAGGTATGGGCATGAGGGACCTTAAAATAGCCTCCCCAAACAAAGGCCACCCTCCGGAGGTAAGAAAGAGGGGTGGTGGCGGAGGTGCGTGGTGTCGTGCGCAAGGCAGGTCCAGGCATGTCCAGGCAGGTCCAGGCGTGGGAGGGAGAAATGACGTAGGAGGTCATGTGACGCGGCACTATATAAAGCCGTGTCGCGAGGCCTCGTGAGGGAACACAGTGTAGGAGGCTCCCTCGCGGTTATCTGCAAAACTTTATCCGCCCAGGCTGGCGCGGAGTGCTCTATGCACGAGTGGGTGTTCGATGTGTTCGAACACGGTGGAGTGTTACATCGCCGCTAGGCGCGTGTAGAGAGAGAGGGGGGCTGCAGTGAGTAGCTCTAACAAAACGCCTTAGAGTGATTATGTAAATATGTGTAAATAAATTTGTAAATACTCACTCGTGTCTGTTAATTGGTGGCGTAGATCCCTACCCACGACGTTACACAGCAAACGTTATCCGTACAGAGACCCGAAATCCGATACTCAAAGTTAACGAACCGGCGCTTATACCACTACGCCACACTAGCACTGCATGGGACGAACAGAGCCATGAAAGAATCGAACCGACCTGCAATATGGTAAATGCATGATAAAGGAACAATTGATACGATGGTACATATGCTTTACAGATCCAAGAAGAGACGTAAAAAATTGTTAAAAGTTAAAAATTTGAACAAATATATACAGACACTTGCAGTACATTTATCATAATTATCAATATTTGTTATTCAAATGGTTTTACATAGTTTTAAATAAAGTTTATAGAATTCTCAATTATTTCCTATGACAACAGAAAATTCTAACAAATAATATTCCGCGACCAGGACACGAACCGCCGAAGCTTCCCTCGGAAGACCTGTATCAATCCTCGCTGATTAACCGCTGTGACCACAATGGATAGGCATGAAACAAACTTATAAAACAGTAATAGAGTATGGTGATTTCATTTCTCGCATTAGAAAACGAAAATATCCAGAGTATATAAAAAAATGTCCTTTAAGCGCTCAAGGAAGGTAACTGGGAATATTATCATTCACAACAGAAAAACAAGTTCAATTTAGAGATTGAAAAACTAAGATCTCCGATAAAGTCTCTGACATTCTATAGCACCACTATTTTTTTAAACATTTTTAAGCAATATGTTTTATCCACTTTTTCGTTACCAGACCCCTGCTATAAGAGTTTTTCTGACGAAAATTCCTCGTTTTCCGGCGCACGATTACATAACTTTCTCTTCTTACGAAGTATTCGTAAGGCGAGAAAGTAATAATAATTTCGGAACCGTTAGGGATATGTAAGTTCATCGCATGCGTTCTGGTTATATTGTATTACAATTTAACGTTAAAATACTCATAATTTTATTGAAATTCGTTGATATAGATATTGTAACCGAACGTGCTGTCGGTTTCGTGGGGATTTTAGTGGGATCGTAGCTCATCAGAAGATTTCAAATGAAAAAAAAACTCAAAGTCGTTATCACAGAACAACATGTAATTGGAATCGCGTTGAAGCGAAACCACAAAACAATCCTTGAATGACAATAACATTGAAACACAAACAAAATACACAAACAAAAAAAACACAATTCAAAAAATATCAAAAGGGAGAATCAACTGCACAGTTATCACGAATTGATTTTAAGATTTGCACAGCTTAGAATTACAGCAATATCTTCCGTGACAAAACGAGTTGAAGCTCCACAAATGGAAAGAATGACATCCCGGTTGGGATGAGTGAAGGGCACATGCTTCTTCCATGACTCAATGTCGTAGTACCTTCCGTTTACGGAAATTGCAGTTAACTGTCCCTCATTATACACTGCATCAAAATACATGCAAATAATTTCGTGCACGAATTTTTTTAGAATCCCTCCCAAAAATCTCCATTCAATTAAATGAACAAATGTAATGTTTTCTTGATAACACAAAATATTCCAAAGAAGTTTCTTCAAAAACTAAAGAACAAGACAAGAAGAACATCTTGTATTCTATTACAGTGAATAAACACAGTTTGTTGATAGCACAGAATGTTCAAAAGAATTTTCTTAGAATTAACGTTAATGGCCCCTAAAATTATCTCTGACGGTGAACTGCGTGAACACGTGCCTTACACCAGTCTGCCTTCTATAACTAATTGCTTCAAAATTCTCAGTTCTAGTATAGAATGCGCGGCCACTTTAGTTCCGAGATTATTTCCCTCATGTCCCCATAGAACACGCAGCAATTTTACGCCACTGGTATACTACGTATTATACACACCACTTGCGAGACAAACTCGCACAGTTTCACACAGTTCGTGTAGGAAGGACCCGATGTAGAGGATGCAAGGATCGAAATACCGACCTTAGTCCGTTGGAAAAATAGCCTCGCCCCAAACAGCAAAACTTGCAGCAAGAACAAAGGGTGGCGAAAGCCGTCCTGGCATGGCACAACCTCTCGCTGACCCGACTCACGGCCACATCTTTACGACTCTGCCGTCAACCTTACACCTTCGGAGTCCAAGCACTTTCTGCCCCTGGCGTCCCGTACTTTTCTCTCTATCCGTTACCGCACACCCCCGAGCCCAAGAACTTTCTGCCCCGTCGTGCCGTACTCCCCTTTCTCTCCCCTACTCTGCAAACGTCACTCCTCAGATAGTAGTTGCACACCTCACTCCTCCAGATAAGAGTTACCCCTTCTTCACCCCTCCCAGTCACCGATAAGAAAACTCGTCGGCTGCACGGCGGCGCTCGAGCGACCGGGCGGACGGTGGAATCTTGTACAACCGATGGCTGAAAATTGATTTAGCCAATATTTGATCTGATTGGCTTCATTCCAAAAAGTACGTGGAATTCACGTTCGTTACAATATATACTAGACAACGCTTGATTTGACATGTCATACGCTTCAGAAACCGAATAACAGAGCTGAAAAATTGTTTTAAAGGTGCAAGTTGGGAAAACACAGACAAGTCTTATCTGCATTGATTCTATTCGTGAGTAGAAGTACTTGAAATGATTTTCAATAAAGTATCTACACTCTTCAATGTTTTTTCCTGCAACATCACGTTCATCAAATTAAAATCCCCAACTGGGGATCGAACTCGGCATCTTCCTTACTGAAGATCTTAACCACAAAGCGCTTTAACCAGCTGCACCACAGGAGTGACATGCGGACTAATTACTTATATTTTAGTTAAAACGTAATTGTATCAATTCTATCATTAGGAGCCGGTAATTGTCAACATGCGAAAAACATGTCTTTCAAACATGACCAAGAAAGGCAACGGTGAAAGGCTTACTCCAAATAATTAATCCCACGATTGGCATTTGAAAAATAACTACGGTGAGAAAGTATGTGCCATTCTATAGCACCACTAGTCTATTTATATATTTTTACCGTCCCATATTACACACGTGCAGGAAATTTAAAGAAAAAATTTGGAGCGGTGTTTGACATTTTTTTGTCGTAAATTTGAGGCAAAGATTACGCAAAACGACTCGTTTTTTCAGAAAATTCTACATAACAATTTTTAAAGAACTAGTTATATACAAGAGACTTTGCCTGAGGTAAAAATCGTTATTTACAATTTTGTAGTTTACAAATTTTTTTTGCAATTTTCAAAACACCAAGTTTTTCCGAGAAGTAGGAGTAAGACCATATTTTTATCGTCGCTCATTACATAAGTGAAGAAAATTTAAAGAAAAATATTGGAGCGGTTTTTGAGAAAATTATTTTGTAAATTTGAATCGCAATTTTCCTAAAAACTACCCGTTTTTCCAAAAATGGTACATGACCGTATTTAAAGTGCTAATTTTGTACAACAGACTTTGTCTGAGGTAAAAATCTCTATCTTCAATTTTGCAGTTTTTAAATAGTTTTTTGCAATTTTCGAAAAATTGGGATTATCAACGAAAATGATACCTACATCATTGCCTTAAACATTCTTTGCACTATTCAACAACAAAATATAATCAAAAAACTTTGTGCCATCTTCTTTTAACTTTGAAAATCTTAAAATGGGCTTCATGTAAAGTACCCTCAAATACTAAAATATCGGTTTCAAATTCCAGAGGCCTTGAGACGAGTAAAAACGATCGGGGAATATCAATTTTGAAGAAAATCGGCTGAACGGTTTAGGTGCCAGCGTCGACCACAGACGGACAGACGGACGTTTTGCCGTCAATCGATTTTGCAGTATCAAAAAGCAACAAAACATGGATTTTGACTACACCACGAAATAGAGGATTTTGTTTTCTAAATTTAGTCACAGGTTTTATCCACTTTTTCGTTACCACACCTCTGCTATAAGAGTTTTTCTGGCGAAAATTCTTCGTTTTCCGGCGCACGATTACATAACTTTCTCTTCTTACGAAGTAATCGTATAAGGAGAAAGTAATTATGGGCCTGGATGTCATCTTTATACATTTTTACATCTACTCAAGTGATAGAACTCAACAACAAACATCTTGGAATATTAAAGCAAGAATTTGCTTCTTAATAAAACAAGAAATACAACATAAACAGTTGTTTGATAAAATCTAACACGCGAGTAATCGCGTAACAAAAATATGCGCCAGTAATGACGGGTTAATGTCATGAGGGCAGGGGTCTGGCACCACGTGAAGGGGAGTGGAAGGTCTGTGAGCGTAGAAGGTGACTTCCAGGCCGTTCCATATTCCCTTAAAGGTCTAAGGTGGATGAGAGGGAGCAATAAGAACAGCGATGACCACAGTCATGGCGAACAGCAATGTATTGGGGTGTTACTTACATAGGCATCTGACCTAGCCCAGCCTCGGCGAGGTCTGTTCTCCGGAAGAGCGAATTGGTAGAGGCCATCGGACGATTTGGCGACACTAAGTGCACGGCGGTCAGGATGAGGACGCGAAGCTGCTATCAGAAGGGTCGGTCTGGACTAGTGGGGTGGAGAAGTGTCGGCAGGGCCAGTTAGGGCCGATCTGAAGTGACGGAGGGGTGAAAGTATGTCGGCCAAGTCAGTTTGGGCCGATCTGAACTGAATCGTTCAAAGTTTCAAATCAAATGCTTCAGATTCCGATGATACAAATGCCAAACTGCTAAAAATAGCTTAGATGTGACTTACCCAATCATCACCGATTAATTTCTTACTAATGAGAGGGACAATATCCTTTACCTCGGAAGACTGCGCTTGTGCATCCTATTCCCAAGATAGCATCAACCAAAATATCTACTGAATACCGCCCAATTAACATACTCTCGACTATCTCTAAAGTACTCAAAAAAGTCGTCCGGAAGCGACCTACAGAGTACGGCAGGAGTACTGGAACCGCGCTACTAAACGTTACTGAAGACACGAGAACAGCAATAGATTACAGTAGTATAACTATTTTGATTCTTCTGGAATTCTGCAAAGCTTTCGATTCAGTAGATCATGACATCTTGCTCGCAAAATTAAAAGTCATGGGATTTGCCCAGCACACACGTATATGGATTCTTAATTACTTAACTTCCAGAACCCAAAATGTAGTGTCCGGTAGCCGCAGCTCAAGTGACTTGAAACTTCACCGCGGAGTTGCTCAAGGCACTGTGTTAGAGCCTCTGGCCTTCTTAATCTATGTAAATGACGTAGGTAATGCACTTTAATATTACAGTCATCAAATGCATGCGGATGATCTTCAGATACACGTAAGTGGACACCCGTCTCACCTCTTCTCACTCGCACAAAAAGTTAATGAAGATTTGATAACCCTGAACAATTGAACTCAAAAACTAAGTAACGTAAACTACAGCAAAGGAATGTCGAACGATATTTTTGCTGAACCTGTGAATCTTAACTTTGATATAAAGTATAAAAAACATTATTTTAAAAGTGACAAAAATTATTTATAAAAATATCGATATGTACGAAATCTGACATTCCTACGTTTTATACCTACATGAACTTCAACGTATGCCAGTATGCTATCCTTTCCTACAAAATAAGCACAGCAGACTATCGGCAATATTATCGTCATCCTCTACTTTTGTCCTCGATTCATCGTCGTCGTGGTGGTCTCCACTCTTCATTACTGTCAACGCTCAAAGGCCATTCTTCTGGTCAACTCAACTGTAGTTACGGCTCCTCACAACCCGTCTCCACCTCCACCTTCATTACTAGAGAGCTTTTGCACATCGACGCTTAAAGATAAGCCGACCTGGCTATTGTCACATTACGCCCGGAACACCAATCACGTTGTCTGTAGCAAACATAAGCGTTAACCGGGCTCGGTTCGGTAAGCGAGGCTCCATAACGTGTACCGAAACGATTGCCGATCATACTTGTTTAGAGTTCTTAGTTCACTAAGAACGCGGACAAAAGCCGACTGCGAGTAGCCGACTTCCGAATGTACCCATCTCTTCAAAGAGGGTGGCGTCCACCCGAGATATGCGTTTAGCTCCCAATCGGTCGCTCTGCTCAAGTACTACTGCATGTACTCTACTGTATGTAAATGTCTGTTAGTAAGGGGAGAGACTACGGCAAGAAGAAGAAAAAGCAAAATCGCGCGTGGTCCATGTCCCCTTGGTGAGGATAATGTTCCGGCATTCATCTGATCGGAGAAATGACGGAAAAATACCAATCAGAGGAACCAATCGTTAGTTTTCCTCTTCAGAGCGCGGCCTAATCTTCGAGCACTTGCACACTTTTTTGAAACACGATGACTTACCCGTTGTATTTTTTACAACCAGAATATGTGGCATTATTATTTTTAATAAATATTTTTTTCTTTCTATTTACATTTATTTGAGGGTTTCCAATCACTTCAAATGACAATTAGAGAACATAAACAATGAGAAACAATATTTTAATTTAAACTATTCTACAAAACGCTGCTATAACTAGTGGGGCTAAAACTGCACGTACTTTCTCGTCCGTACTTTCACGCAGAATTATGTGATAAGTAATCAAGTTTTCAAAAAAATGTACAGGATCTTATTTAAAAATTTGTCATTAAGGAACAGATTTCATTGCGAGAAAAATCGATATCTTCGTATTTGTAGTTGTAGGAAGACGCTGAGGAAAATCATCCTTCATACTATCAACATAATTTGATCAAACCGGTATCACTCCGGTAACGGTGGCTTCAGCGGAGACGTGTGTGACGGTGGAGAAGGCGGGGACGGAAGAGACGACGGAGACGACGGAGGCGGCGGACACGGCGGCGGTGACTGAGCTGGCGAAGGCGACGGCGGCGGCTGTGACGGCGACGACGACGACAACGGCGACTGTGACGGCGACGGCGGCGACTGCAGTGTCGTCGTCGGCGGCGGCGGTGACGACGATGACAACGGCGACGGAGACGACGAGGGCGGAGACGACGGCGGCGCCGGTGACGACAGAAGCAGCGACTTCGAGGGACGCGCCCTTTCAAGAACACTTTCAGGTGAGGAAGGGGTTCCTTAGGTTGTTGCAGGTGAACTGTCGTAGTATAATCAATAAAGAAATAGAGTTTTGGAATCTAGTTGATGCCTGCGATCCCGACATAGTGATAGGGACTGAGTCGTGGCTAACTGAGGAAATCGGGTCCTCTGAAATTTTTCATTCCCATTGCAAGGTCCTTAGGAGGGATAGAAATAGTAGAGGGGGCGGAGTCTTTATTTGCGTCAAAGAGGACATTAATATTAGATTAGAGTGGGTCAGTAGAGAGTTTGAAATGATGGGAATAGAAATTATTACGTCAGGAACTGTTTTAGAAATTATTGCATGCTATAGGCCTCCGAGCGATGGATATGACATTTTAGATAACATCATTCAGAGAACGGGAAACGAAAATGGCCATGCAATTGTTATTGGAGGCGACTTAAATATTCCGAGCGTAAACTGGGAGGGAACCGTTAGCGAAGGGAAAGTCCAAAATTTAGTGAACGGGCTGGTCTGGGAAGGGGGTTTTATCCAGGTAGTTCGGACCGGGACGCGACAGGATGCGATTTTGGATGTCTACCTAATTAGGCCGAAAGAACTTTTCATATCTTGTGAAGTTGTTGAGGGTATTAGTGACCACAAAGCGGTTCTTCTTGACTTAGACGGAAATATTTCAAGGAAAGGCATTACAATAGGAACGAAAGTACGGCAATACAAGAAAGCAAATGTAAGCGGGCTTCAAGGCTTCTTTAGGGAACAATATGACCGCTTTCTAAGAACAGAGGGCGGTATGGAAGAAATATGGGGCGTGTTTAAAGATATTATATACGAAGCTTTGCAAAAGTTTGTTCCGTGCAAAATTCTAAAAAATAATCCGGATCCAGAATACTACAATGCAAAAATTAGGAGAATGAAGAGGATAACGAGAAAGGCATTTAAGAACAGAAAGCGTAGTAGCGAGCATATGAATATTTTTCGAAATCATTCAAAAGAATTGGAGCGCGAAAAGAAAATTGCTCAGGAGGCATATTTAAAGAATATTCTAGGTGGGAAGGGAAATAACTGGACAGGCTTTTATAAATATGTTCGTAGAAGGAAAGGAAATAAAGAGGATATCCCAGTTATTCGCGAAAATGGAAACACGCTAATTACTGACAATCGGGCAAAAGCGGATGCGTTTAATAAGTATTTTAGTTCGGTTTTCAAAAACAGTACGGACCATCCATTTATTCAAGGGCCTTCGGTTGCGAATCAGTTTAATATTGAAGTAAACGTTCTATGGAATAAAGTAAAGTCAATGAAAAATGGTAAGTCAAGGGGTCCAGACGACATTTCTACGGATTTAATTAAACTAGCAGGAAAGGCAATATTACCGTACCTAATTAGAATTTTTCACGTGTTTTTGAATAATTCAAAAGTACCGGAAGATTGGAAATTAGCCTTTGTCGTACCAATTTTTAAAAGTGGTGACAAAACTAAATTATGCAATTATAGGCCAGTAAGTCTTACGTCAGTGGTGTGCAAGCTTATGGAGCATCTAGTTGGGAGTTACATTAAGAAAGAATGGGTAATTAAAAAATGGATCTACAATGGGCAACACGGGTTCAGGAGTGGTTATTCATGCGAAAGTCAGGTAGTTACGCTATTTCAGGATCTAGCAGATGAAATAGACGCGGGCGGGAGAGTAGATGCAGTAGTTATAGATTTTGCTAAAGCATTTGATGTCGTTCTACACGATCAGCTTGTACAGAAATTAATGAATTCAGGCATAGATCCTAGGGTGGTGGCGTGGATTCGCGAGTTTCTGCGAGATAGAAAACAGAAAGTCCGAATTGGACAAGAGTTATCTTCCGGGGCAAGCGTTACGTCAGGAATACCGCAGGGGAGTGTCATTGGACCCCTTCTATTTCTAGCTTTCGTCAATGATCTGCCGGCGCAATTTACCTCAAATGTTCGGCTATTTGCAGACGATTGCATAATATATCGTAGTATTAACTCGAAAAGAGATGAAGAAATACTGCAAAAGGATCTTGATGCGTTACATTACTGGGCGGAAAATAACGGAATGTCCATAAATAGCTCTAAAAGTAAATCCATCGCTTTTGGCAGGGGTCATAATTACAGTGAAACACATTACCGTTTAAATAATGACATTATTCCGAGAGTTTCCTCGTGCAAGTACCTAGAAATTCATTTCGATAGTAAATTAAGTTGGAAAAAACACGTAGATTTTGTTGTAGGGAAAGCCTGGAGATCTCTTCACTTTGTAATGCGCATCCTAAAAAAGAGTACGGCAAACACGAGGGAAATTGCTTATTTATCTCTTGTTCGTCCAATAATGGAATATGGAACAATTTGTTGGGATCCGCACAAGATTATGCAGTGTAAACACTTGGAAAGGATTCAGCATAGGGCAGCTAAATTTACTTTCAGGGACAAGAAAACGGCAGGGTGGGATTCACTCAAAAACAGGCGATCAGTAGCAAGACTCTGCGCCTTGTATAAAGCTTATAGTGGTCTTCCAGCTTGGAAAGAAATTAAACGGCGGCTATGTATTCCTACAAACATCAGTAGAGTGGATCACAGGCACAAAATAAATTTAAGACAGCAGAGAACGGATATCGGAAAATTTTGTATTACAAATCGAACGATTACGGAATGGAATAGATTGCCTGCAAAAACCTTTGAACCCTTTCCTCAAAGTGTTCAACAGTTTAGGAAATTAATTTAGGGTATTATTAAGTAAATGAGGGAGAATAGTGGGTTATATAGCGATGCATAAGTGTTCTATTGTGAAGTGAGGTGTAGTGCAGTGTATAGCAGAGAAATAAAGAAGGAAATGTTTTCAGGTCTTAGTGAAGTGAAGTGCAGTGAAGTGCAGTGTGATACTAATGCAGTGTGTGTGTGTGTGTGTGTTTTCTTTCTTAATGTAATTTAATGTTTTATGAATCAGTCAGTTTTTATATTATTATCATTATTTTACCATTATTATTACTACAATTAGTATATAATTTGCTTCTTCTTCTTCTTCTTCTTATTGTTATTGTTGTTATATTATTATTATTATTATTATTATTATTATTATCATATATATTATTTCTGTAAAAAGGCTGATTTTGATGTCCCTTCTATTCGCGTCTCAGTGAACGGTATTAAACAAATGAGGTACCAAAAAAAAGAGAAAAAAATTAGGATTCTGAATTATAAAAAAGTTCCAAATAATTATAGACAGTCATAAACAAAATATATTTGTTATCTTGACGACAACGTTTCGGAGACTATATGACTGTTATAATTATTTGGAACTTTTTTATAATTCAGAATACCAATAGAGACCGTCTATAGTTGAAATTGATAGAAAAAAATTAGGAGTGGAGGAAATTATATATTGAATAGATAGTATCTTTCCTTTTTTAATAAAAAGCTATGAAATTTGTGTTGTTTGAAATGCGCGGCTAGAATGGACACGGACAGACGGCGTCATGCGCATCTTGGGAAATTGGCAGGAAGTGGTAGTGCAAGATGGCCGAACTTTAAGAACGTATTGCTTTGCGAGTCCTTGCTTGATCTGCAATTGTTAATACCAATGATATTACGATTATTACTAATTGTAAGTATTTCATGAACTTTCTTATATACTAGCTGAACCTGTGCGATTATTTAGCACGGAAGTAGCACTGTAGAAACGTTAGCAGAGCTGTAGAAAAATTTCCAAGAAAAAGTATTTCATTTCAAGATCTTCACACATACATGAATAACAAATACTTATTTTATCGTAATGGCTGTGATGTTTAATGTCATCTCTGAAATTTTAATGTTATGTATGTAATGTGTATATATTTCGTTTGTTTGTTTTGATGTTACTAATCATTATTGGACGACTGGAAGTTTGTAAACTTTTGTTATTTTGAATTGCTAGATAAAATTTATTGATAGGGATGTTGGTTAATAATATTGATTTGATGATGATAATAATAATAATAATAATAATAATAATAATAATAATAATAATAATAATAATATTGGTGAAATAGAGGTGAGGTGTATGTTATTTTGCTGCAAGCTGAATTATTTGTGTGATTAATGTTCTGTAAGTTGTTAGTTGAAATTACTTAGATGGTAAATACTCTGTGTTTGATTTATAGAATTTTCGGTGTCGTACCGCACCCCAAAATTAATTGTATATTAATTGAATAGAAATAGCTATAATACGTATATCAATTCAATAATCGTAATACCTATTAATAGTTACAGTGGTAGCACTGGATTCATGAGAATGAAATTATTATCAAAGAAAATAAAAAATTAGGGTTTAAAATTACATTTTATCGTTTTGAATTATAATTTCATTACGTTCGTATAAATGATACAGTTAAATGGAGAATTACTAAATTTTGAGTTTACGAAAGTTGGTCGATGTTGCCAAGTGTGTTTCTCGGGGCGCGTCGCTATTATTTTTGTTTGCGAGGTATCAGAACTGCGTTGTCAGAGGTACCGCATTTTCGGCGCGGGGTTGTCAGATTGGACGGAATTCCGCTTTTTGCGCTGGAATACGGTTTTGTCTCTTTCACGCAACAAAAATTGACTTCGCAGAATATCGCCCAATGGGCGGAAGTGCATCAAAACATGTGCGGTTTTGGGCGGGTTTTCAAATTATGACGAACTTTTCAGAAAACAATCACAACGACGTTGACAGTGAGTTTAATTGTTTAGTATTTTCCGTACACCTGATATTTCATTAATCATTTGTTAGTTCGTTGAAATTTACCTTGAGAAGTAATATTAGTTTTTAGACTTCTAATATAGATGGGTTCTAAAAGTCGTAGCGTCTTTGTTGCACAACATGAGTAAATCATCTTATATATTATTTCTCAAAGGGTTGTTTGGTCTTTTCAATAAATTGGGCGACATACGAAACCGATCTGTATAAAGAAGCAATGGATTGAAAAATGGTGTTTCTTTTCACCTGCACATGTGACATTCGTATTGAAAAAGGGCGTTAAAAATACCTAAATATTAAAAAAAGTAGTAATTCGGGATCTGTAATATCTGATTGCCGCGCGATCTATCGGAAGAAAATTACACTCGGACGGTGGCGGGAAATGCAATCTCAAGCATTTTTGTTTGTTTCAATTTAGTGTAGGTTGTGTAAGCACGTGAACGTGATTTTCTACATTGAATAGAAATCTTGAAATATGAGAGGTTAGTGATCTTAGTGAGGTTAGGTCGTTTATAATGCTGGAATACAAAAAAAGAATTTAAGCAGAAAACAGTTTGGTTACTTGACTAACCGTGCGATTTAATCGCACGGGATCTCACTGGTTATTATTATTATTATTATTATTATTATTATTATTATTATTATTATTATTATTATTATTATTAGTGGTTTTAGAGTTCTATATTACAGAAAGGCTGTGTATATTTATGTTTTTGTAATTAGCTGCCACCGGGTTATGCCCAATTGCAGTTTAAATAAATCTAATCTAATCTAATCTAAAAACCACCTCTCGGCACCCTCCTGCAGGTCGGCGAGATCTGGCGCCCACCTACCGTCGGCTAGCGGGGTTTCCCCAACCAGGTATCTCCCGCCAGCGAACAACCGCCAGCGAGACAAGCTGTAAGCTCCCGACCAGCCTCCCGGCTTACGGTAGTGTAGTGCATTTTAGTGTAAGTGTGTGTACGCAATGAATGTGGATAAGACACGGAAAAGGAAGGAAAGATCGCGCGCGGTCCGTGAATCCTTTGGTAGGGTACTGCCACAGCATTCGCCTGGTGTTCGGAGAAACCATGGAAAGATACCGATCAGAGCAGTCTTTCTCTAGAATTCTCCTCCAGACAGCAACTGAACACGACCTAGCTGACGAGCTAGGGTCTAAAATGCTGGAATCGTCGGCACTCGAACCTATGACCTCCCAGACAGAGTTACTGCAGTGAGCACGGTCGAGTCTGGAAGGCCATTTACACGTCTCTGACACGCCGGAGGCGCGCTTGCGTGTTTTTCGTCCTGGCGGAGCGGCCGTTCTCCCACGCGCGTTTCGCCCGCGCACGTCCGAACCCGTCGCCCAATCGCGCACGGATGGGAACCTGACGAACCAAAAAGTATAGAATACCTTATTAACAACCTAATCTCCCAAAGATCAGAATAGTGTATAATGAAATAAAGAATTATGCCTCGTAACAACGACAGAATTCCAAAAGAGAGCAAAAGCAAAAAATGAAAGAAACAAATTTGTGACACCGAGATCGGGGAATAGCTCAATGGAAATGACTCATCGAGAAGCACGGGCGAGTTTGGAAGCCCATTTACATGCCTCTAACACGCGCGTTTTTTGTGCCGGCGGCGCGGTCATTCTCCCACGCGCGTTTTGCCCGCGAGCGTCCGAACCCGTCGCCAATTCGGGCACGGTTGGGAACCTGATGAACCAAAAAATACATTATTAACAACGTAATCTCCCAAAGAACAGAATAGTGTATAATGGAAGAAGTAATTATGCCTCGTAACGACAGAATTCCAAAAGAGAGCAAAAGCAAAAAATGAAAGAACCAAATTTGCGACACCGAGATCGGGGAACCACTCAATGAAAATGACACACCGAGAGCGAGTTTGGAAGCTCATTTACACGCCTCTGACACGCGCGTTTTTCGTGCCGGCGGAGCGGCCATTCTCCCACGCGCGTTTCGCTCGCGGGCGTCCGAATCCGTCGCCCAATCGCGCGCGGGCGGCGTAGGCGAGAGGGGGGAGAGGGAGGGGGGTCGTGGCGTGGGCGCGGGAATGACGTGCCGGTACGCGCGCACAAAAAGTCGCATGTCATTCAGGCGTAATAAAAAAAACCGCGACCATCCCGGCGGCAGAGTGGCACTGCTGGAGGCGGAGCGGGCACGCGTGATATGCGAGACCAAACGCGTGGGTAATGGGGGAGAGCGGAACAGTAGGTGCGTGCGTGTGCGTGTGTGTGTGGAAAGAGGCAGAGAGAGGGAAGCAGAGAGAGAAAGACAGGGACAAGAAAATGAATGGTAGTGGAGAAAATGGAATTTGAAATGGAATGGTTAAAGAAAGAAGAGTCGAACATTCGGACAAATGACATCCAATGAAGTGCTCATAAATTGTTTATAAAATAACCATTACTACGACTCCAAGACAGAATATATAAATGTAGAAGATATTTTGTCATTTAACAGCAACAAGAACGATAATAATAATATAACAATAATGTTCAAAACACATGATCCAAATGGTATGAACACTCACCAAAGTCAGCAGGTTTGTGTACAATATTGTATGACCAACAAATCCAAACTGATCGCACGATAGCAGCAAACAAACCGGATATAGTTGTCAGGGATTTGGAGAAAAAATCGTATCTACTTGTCGATGTTGCTGTACCTTGCGATCAAAACGTCTTTACCAAGGAGACTGAGAAACGTCTTAAATACGAGAGTTTGGAAATCGCGATCAGCCGAATGTGGGGCGTAAAGCGCAGGTCGTCCCCATAGTTATCGGAGCTCTGGGATTTGTTCCGCAAAATTTGTGTCACAACTTGGCTAAACTCCCCGCTCATTCAAAGGACTGGGAAGTGCAAGAAATTGCTTTATTTGGAACAGCTCACATTTTGCGCAAAGTATTGTAGAGGCACCGACAGTCCCTAGATCTGCTCCTTAGGTAGCTGGTTGCAACCTGGAGTAGATTTTATTTTCAGCCGACTCATAACATCTTTAGTCGTGATGTCGTGGAATAATAATAATAATAGTAGTAATAGTAATACTAATAATAATAATAACAACAACAACAATGGAACGGGTGATGTGTCGTTTGATTGAATGCCACTCAAATAAAAACAATTGTAAACGTTCCGTGAATAAATTATTTCTCAGTTGCGATGGAAGCAACGTAAGGTACATTGGTACCTCTTGGGAAAACACTCATTCATGCTCACAAGCTTGTGTGTTTTATAGGATTGAGTTTGTGCCTTTTGAACGAACTGTTATTAATAGTTGTTTGAAGTATATCCCAAAATGGTTAAGAAGAATTTCGAAACACAATTATTTTGTTGGAGATCTGTGAATAATTTATTGACAGAAGATTGACGAATAAAATTGCAAAATCCTTGGTTGGCTGTAAATGAGCAGTTATTCTTTTTAATTTGTGCAGAATTTTTGTGTCTTCGAAAACTGGTAGAATCCTTACAATGTTCCACAAACTTCGAAGAATGTTACGGTTGGGTAGCTGAGAAAGAAATGTTCATGGTGGTAGTACGATCAGGTAGAACGTGTTCGTATTTGGGACACGTGAATGATGGCACGAGCAACTGAATGGAATGGTATCTTCATTTACTTGGGGAATGTATAACACAATTTTGAATTATGGGAGAAAAAACTATATGAAACTAGTAGTGCTCTAACAGCATTTACTTTCTCGCATTATCTGTAGAATTTCCAATTTTCAAAAATATTAAGTGTTCACTGAAAATGAGACCTGTGCCAATTTTATTAGTGTACTTTGTTCTAAAATAGAAAAGAAAGTAAAAAATGAGTTGGAATTTGAAATTGCAGAAAATAATGCATCAAAAATTGTCTAAATTTAAAAAAAATATTAATCCCAAATAACTTTTTACGAAAACATTTTACACATCACCATTGAAAAACAGATTTTGTGAATGAAAAATATCTAGTCAAGGGAATACGTCGAAAAAAACATTGGAAATGAAGCAATTTTCGAAAATGCATACTTCAACGAAAACGAGAATTGCTACACTTTTCAAATCTGCTTTAGTCTTTACAATTCCAGAATTCTTGGAATCATTTTCGAGAAATATTTGAATATATTGTTGAGGCTTCATTTAAAGTACCTCCGAAAATCGAAGTATCTTAGGTGAAAAAGTATAAATGTCGATGACTGTGGAACACAAAGAAAGGTCAATGGCATACGATTCTTATCACACTATTATATGAGATTGAGTACAGAGGCGTAGTGGTGTCAGAAGAGGTAATAATGTCAGACCGCAGGGATAGGTAGGCGTCACATCAGGCAGCTGATTAGCATCTTAAGCTCCAGAGCATAATAGCCGACGGAACGCGATGACGCCAGAATGTGAGGTGAAGGTAGAAGATAGTGCAGTAGCGCCTGCCCCTTAAAGGCTCTAGGGCGGAACCCTCCTCAGAAAAAAACAACCTCGAGATATGTTGCAGAAATTAATAAACTTCCAATAAATCGACTCGTTTAAATCGTGCATACCCAAACGCAGTCTTTGAGGATGAATTTGGTTATGAGTACCATTTTATGCGAAAGACAAGCGTTTTTAGATAGGGTAACATCATGGACTATCGGGAGTCCGTACGTAGCTGGTGCATGTGAGGCAGTGGAAGTTTGATGAAGAGTGGGTGTACCGGGAGTTGGGTGGCGTACTCCTATTACGGTTTTGTTCGGTTGAGACCGCGGCTATTAACTGAGCTCAGAGTACCAACCCTTTCCTCTGATTTTATAAATTGCAGTTTTGTTTGCTGGAAATACTTTTTCAAAATATCTTATTTTCGTGTGAGCAAAATTATATCTTCCATTATCAAAGAAAATATTCTCTTAGACAATACATTAAAATCCCGATACGTGCAAATCGGTTGTACTCTACATGTCATAGTTTTCCTAATTCAAGAAATATTTTGAAGAGGTAAAATGTATTTGATAGTTGGACATACATGCCATCCCTCCTAATCTGCAACCCACCGGCCTCCACTGAGATAGTGCTGCACGGGATATATTGTGATAGAACACCAGACCTGAGGAATGCCAGTGAATAGCGCGAGACCGCCAAAACGAAACGGAAGAGTGTCGACAAACCAGCACGCGCGAACGACAGGACGCGAGGAACGCGATGGTGAGTGGGGGCGGGGAGGAATTTTTTCGCTTCCCGCGCCGAGCGGGCTGGCGACGGAGCGCGGGGCGTGGAGCGCGAGGGGCGGGATGGAGCGGCGGCGTATGCTCGGAGCGGCGCGGCGCGGCGCGACGCGGCTCTTTTATTTTGGCGGGGCGGGCGGGTGATGAATGCCTCGGGGCGGAGGAGGGGTGAGGGAGAGAGGGAGGGAGGGGAGGGGGAGGGCGTTACTTCCGCGCGAATGCGCGCGCCCGCGTCCGCGCGCTGTCGTCGAGCCACGATGGTGGCGGAGTCGGAGTGCTGAGCGCGGGCAGATGGCAAACTGCTGTGGTAATGGACGGCGGGATGCGGCAATAGGGTTGACGAAGATACGGAAGAGTTACGGTTGAAGGCGACCTCGTGATAGGTGGAGTAGAGAAAGCTAGGTGGATGATGGAAATGCATACATTAAGGTCGAAATTGATATTATGGAAACGATTGGAAGTAATGATGCCATTGAGAATAGAGAATAAAAGATGCAAAATCAAGTTCACAAGAAAAATGTAACATAAATGAATTTCAATAAGAAATTTAATACGAAACTTTAGCCACGGAATTCAATTACTTATTGAAAATATTAACGTTTATATATAATTTTTAATATATTCATAATAATATAACCTAGGACATTGACATAACGCGTCCAATATGAGCACGATTGGCTTCTTACGTCATTTACTTCTTTAGTTTTTAACAAGAGCTATAATTACTAGCGATTGCTACATTGCGATAGCTATATTATAGAAACGTATCATCATGGAATGTCAACATCACGACTATGATACCTCGGTACTGTTTCGTTCTCTAGGTTCACAACCACAACAAAGAGAAGAAAATGCCAGGTATAATACAGCCAGGAGCCAGCAGCATAACCGAGAGGGAAGTTGTTGACGGTAACAAAGTCGCAAAAAAAAGGGAAAAAAACGGCGATGACTGAGAGGGGAGCGAGGGCGGAAGGGGTGGGGGTGGGCGCCTCTTCCTTCACGCGCGGCTGCGCTCCGCCTCCGCGCCGCCTAAACACGCCTCTTAAACTTTTACGCGCGCTGCGGCCGCCGCGACGCCCCCGCGCGCCGCCCGCGCTAATGTCGTGTGAAATCCGGCGCCCGCGTAATGAGCGCGCCGGCGCGCTGCGGCGGCGACGGAGGCGATGGCGGAGGCGAGGGCGAGCGCCGAATTCGCGAAGGAGGCGGTGGCGGGGGAGATGGCGACCGCCGAATTCGCGAAGGAGGCGGTGGCGGAGATGAGGGCGACCGCCGAATTCGAGAAGGACGCGGTGACGGAGGCGGTGGCGGAGGCGAGGGCCACCGCCGAATTCGCGAAGGAGGCGGTGGCGGAGATGAGGGCGACCGCCGAATTCGAGAAGGACGCGGTGACGGAGGCGGTGGCGGAGGCGAGGGCCACCGCCGAATTCGCGAAGGAGGCGGTGGCGGAGATGAGGGCGACCGCCGAATTCGAGAAGGACGCGGTGACGGAGGCGGTGGCGGAGGCGAGGGCCACCGCCGAATTCGCGAAGGAGGCGGTGGCGGAGATGAGGGCGACCGCCGAATTCGAGAAGGACGCGGTGACGGAGGCGGTGGCGGAGGCGAGGGCCACCGCCGAATTCGCGAAGGAGATGGTGGCGGGGGAGATGGTGGCCGCCGAATTCGCGAAGGAGGCGGTTCGGAGGCGATGGCGATTGTCCAATTCGCAAAGCAGGCAGTGGCGGAGGAGATGGCCACCGGCGAATTCGCGAAGGAAGCTGGTGGCGGAGATGAGGGCGACCGCCGAATTCAAAAAGGAGGCGGTGACGGGAGAGATGATGACCGCCGAATTCGCGAAGGATCGCAAAAGACGCGATGCGGAGGCGATGGCGATCGTCGAATTCCCAAAGTAGGCGATGGGGGCGGCGCCGGAGGCGTAGTGGTGGCGAGAGCGACCGTCGAATTGTTGAAGGATGCGATGTCGACCGCCGAATTCGCCAAAGAGGAGGTGGCGTTGGCGACGGAGGCGTTGGTGACGAAGCCGATGACAACGGAAGCGGTAACTGCGGCTGAGATGAGGGAGGTGCAGAGGATAGAGTAAAGAGGTTTGGAACTACTCCTTTGCCAAGGAGACTGACAAAATTGTAGAGAGGGTAGTGGTTATGACAAGGACGGAAGTGAGAGCGTGATGGAGATTGGGAAGGCAGAGGGCGGTGGCTATGGCAAGGACGCAAGCGCTTTTGCGGTGGTGGAATCGAGGTGGTAACAGTGATGGGGATAGGGTGTGTGGTTTCGGAGGCAGGCCAGGGCCACTGCTGAGGCAGGAGGGAGAGCTTTGAGAACAGGATGACTACGGCGTCACAGACTGTGGCTGAGATGAGGGAGATGGAGGCAAGATGATAGCGAGATGGGGATTGAAACTGCGGCTTCGCCAAAGCGATTGACAAAATTCTAGAGAGGACGGAATTGATGACAGGAACAGAAGTAAGAGTGGCGCCGTCGGGCTGAGGCGACGCCGTCTGCGGAGGTGGAGACGAGGTAGTGGCGGTGATGAGGAGGGGAACTTCGGAGATAGGACTTTGTTGGTAATCTTCAAAAAGTGAATGTACTACAAAATAAAATTTTAATAAATGTTTTAAAAGCACCATAGTATATTAGAAATGATCAAATTTTAAAAGAACTCTCCACAGAACCGCTAAAACTTGGATTCTAAAACTTTCTTCTAATTTATATTCTCTTCCATATTTCCCACCCACTCCTTTTACAATCAACGTAAATCAGTCAATTTTATTCCTCGAATCAAAACAAGGTATTCTAAAGACCTGCATCCGCCATAATTTGCTGTAAATCCGGTTCAAACATTCCTAAATTCAACATGTATTTCTTAATCCAAATATGGAATGTATTTTTCTGAAGGACCCATACTGGGTTTCCTTAGTAGTTAGTTTCAATGTTATTGTTTTCAAATATTGTACAGGTATAATGAAATGTAATTAAAATGATTGTGTATAATTAGTAACATAAATGCCCTTGAAAGACAATATTGTCGGACGAGGATAATAAAGAAATTATTTTAAAAAAAGGCTTTTGTTGGCTCTGCATTTACAGCAGGACCAGCACTGCCGCTGTCTGTGCAGCGACCCATACTGCTCCTAGCCCTTTGCACTCGTAAGCAACGAGCATAATACACGTCATACAGCTCGTAAGGCATGTCAGAGATGCCACAAGAATAATGGCTACTAGCTCGTAGCAGTATGGAATGTGACGCGTCCTACAACTCATAGAGCATGTCTCAGATGCCACACCAAAATACTTAATTAACTAGTATGGCATGTCAGAGAACCACGCCTTTTTCTGGTATGTAAAATAAAGTTTTTATTGTTGAATCGATCCAGGATACTATTCTATTTTTAAACAATATTGACGCAATAATGTGAGAACGAGAGAACGGGAAACGAACGGAACGGGGAAATGCCGAGTATCGGTTGAGAGCTTTGGCGCCATTGTCATCTTAGATATGCCTTACGAGTTCTTGGCCCTCAATGCGCTCAGAAAACTCCAACTGCAGAGTGCATTCATAGGTGGCATGTCACGAATGTCCTACGAATGCAAAGGGCTAGAGTTCAAGTCCCAACGGTGGCTGTAGCGAAGTAGCTTGGTCGAATTAACCTTCGAACACTCGCGCTGTTATAAACAGTACAACAATGAAACATTTTTAATAGTTACATGAAATGTTGAGCTTTAGTAGTGAATTTCTTTTAGATATTCGTTTATTGGTACTTCTTGCTATAGTAGAAACACAGATCACGTAAACCGTTTGTTAAGTTGTGGGCGAGCAACGTGGGAGTAAAGGTATCTCTCCTGTACATTTTACAACGCATGAGTTCTGGTGTTAATTTCTCCATGGCGACAATAACCACCTCCCGATAGGAAACATGCACTACACCTCCGGGACTAATGACAGGAGTTGGTGCACACTGAATCACTAACGTTCATACGATATAACGATCATGGGTCATTTTCAATCCCCGATCTCGGGGTCGCAAATTTGGTTCTTTCATTTTTTTGCTTTTGCTCGTTTTGGAATGCTATCGTTGTTACGAGGCATAATTACTTATTACATCATACTCTATTCTTATCTTTGGAAGATTAGGTTGTTAATGTATTATACACTTTTTAGTTCATGAGTAAGCGATTATTATTTTGCTCATTGTAGAGAAAGATTACTATAAGAAGAGACCAATTTGACAACTTCTGCATTTAAATGGGCTTCCAAACTCGCCCGTGCTACTCGATGGGTCATTTGCAATGAGCGATTCCCCGATATTGGTGTCTCTACTTCCGTTCTTTCATGTTTAGGATTGGCTCCGTTTTCGAAAGTTGTTGTTACGAAGCGTAATAACCTAGAAATTCCATTACAATCTCTCCTGCGTATTTGGCTTGATGGTTGTTAGATATGCTGTAGTATCCTCATTTTTGTTCAACAGCCAGCTATTATATTTTAGCACATATCAGTGCTAGCCCTTGCAGCGTAGAGATTACGGTGTTAGGCGCGAGCTGCGCGGATTGCGGGTTCGAATCCCACCTTGGCATAGGTATTTGCTTTAGTATATTGGCATGGTAGGGCGTGCCACTAATCACCATTTACTACCTTTAATTTCATTCCTTCTCAGTCCCCTTCCTTCCTGAATGTTGTGGATGTGACTGACTGTGTACCAGGGAGAGAAATGATTCGTAGAGGGGTTCACGGTCGCAACCTGCGCGCAACCTGACCACCACCATACTTCTAATTCGACGGCCGATGGGCTCATGGGTCACAAGGGGCAAAAGCAGTTGCTCGACCGCAATGGGATTCTAAGCCACTGCGGAGTTTGGAACTGAAGACTACAGTCAAGGGACTTTAGGGTATCAAAAATATAGGTTTTGTTTTTTTACGAGGGTAGGTGGAAATCTTCAAAAGACGCTGGGCAGCCCATATTACCCAGCCTGTGAAACTTTTTCTCACTAAAACCGAACCTCCCTCCATCCTCTCCGTGGAACCGCCGATATATCGTGGAGAGTGGAACAATGACCCAGCTGCATGGCGTATTTAATATATACTGGTGTTCATCGGATGGGATCATGATTCTTCCCTCCTTTCTTTTTAGAGGTGTCTCAATTCGAGCAATTATTCTTGTGCAAATGTACAGCCCGCCTTCCAACTGCCAAATAAAACATTGAAATGTACCATTCTCACGTCTCATCAAGATTGTGGCTGTAATTATGTCCTGTTCCAAATTTATTCAGATTTGGGCGCCAGAAACAGGTTACATGAATTACTACCAAAGTTTTTCTATCTGATTTTACCAAAATTATACAAAAATCCAGCTAGCTTGGGTCGATGGGTCCGGATACAAATACTCGCTATCGCCTCGATAGCCGATTACCTGATCTGCCAACTATACAGTATGGCGTGGAATCTGAAATGTAATAATGATGCTTCCAACTAATTAAAAATTATGATTGACAAATGAAACTCTTTTCGTTTCCAAAGAACAAAATTCAACAATTTATTTAACTTTAAATAAAACAATTAATTTGATGGTCATGACCCTTTTTTTGAATAAATTGTCTCTTTTATACTGCAGTATCTTTTACCGTTTGTGCATGCCAACGCTCCGTGGTCGCTTCTCACTTGGCCGTTGTTAATTCCAATTTCGGCTTCTTTCTTCGTTCTTGCTCCGCTGCTGACACGTCCAGTCCACACTGCCTAAACTATTTGTTAGTTCTTATCCGACGCTCCCGGTTCCTAGTCTCTCCCACTGGTTATGTAAATTATTGAAGTCCAACTGCAATGTCCGAAAACCTGAACAAGTCCTCCGCGAACTCACTTCTGGTAAATTATTTCAAAGTCCGGAAACAAACTATCACTTCTCTCACAAGAAAACTATACAAGTCTCACTTTCCCACTATATTATCTACAAACGATCCTTACGCTACGGCACCCAGAGTCAGAATGTACGATCTTCACTCCACGACACTCCGAGTCAGAATATACGATCTTCACTCCACGACACCCCGAGTCAGAATGTACGATCTTCACTCCACGACACCCCGAGTCAGAATGTACGATCTTCACTCCACGACACCCCGAGTCAGAATGTTCTATTTCATGCCTTCTTGAACCCTTTATGGCTCGGTAGGCGTCCATCCTTCTATTTTTCCAAAACACGGCGGTAAAAATTAGACTATCTAATCTTTAATAGCCAACCCGTGCGTCTCTTACAAATCCGAGTAGCCGCGACCTCCGTCAGTCATTCGTCTTTGCACCAATTACATTTTATGTTCTTCAGCCCTCTAGCCGGCGTCCTGACGTCATCAAGGCCCGTGTATAGTTTGTTGACCTTGCCAACCTCTGCGCTGACGTTGCTAAGGCCGCATATACCGCCATATTGTATACCCATTTATAGCTAACATCATTAAATAAAAATCTATAATATTCTGGTATATCACAACATTCTTTCAATAAAATAAGACATATATTTCTTGAAGCTCAATAACATTTCACAACAAAAAAATATGTGTTTTAGATTGTAAGCATGATGGATTTTCTCAATGCTGTGCTACAGAACGGTTTATTTCAATGTTATTACGTGAACACAAATTTGTAATATTATCTGTAGATATAAACTACTTACAACCACATAACTTTATTTTTATGATGGTTATTGTTAAAAAAAATAGTAGTATTGTAACCGATAAAGTCGTTTACATCAAGAAAAATATAAGTTTTTCTTCGTAAATGCGTCTTATTATCTAGAAATCATGTAGTTACTAGATCAACCAATAGAGAACGCTAGACGACGAAAGTAGTTCGAAAGAAAGCTACGAGGAGCGCTTACAACTAGTATCAAAATCGTGATATCAAAATCAGTCAATGGAACGACTTGACCGACCAATGGGGATAGAGTAGGCAAATATTGGTAAATTAAGAGCAAGAGTAGACTGACCCGGCCATTTTTGCTACTAACCAGCTGATGAGACGTTACTCTGAGGAAGCTAGTGGAACGACGGACCACGCCATTGCAAGAATTCATCATTACAGAAGCTTTTAGAATAAGAATACTTGGACCTGTTTGAATCAAATTCGATCATCGCGACATCCGACGCAACAGCAACGCCGACGTTAGCGACGCAAGCCCCAAGAAGAGCAGCGCAGTCGACGGGAATCCTTCGTGCTCAAGTTCCGTTACGGACGACCTCGAAGAACGTCAAGGCTTCGTACGCCGCGGGAGACCTTGTGAGTTCGTCTAACTCATTTCAAGTTAGAGGTAGAAGCGTGGGCCAGATTGTAGAACTATTTCACTACAGTATTTTACGAGATGATTAACTGCAATATTACTCGACTTCTCTCGTGAGTTTTTAAATACGTGTCCGAATGCCAGATAGGAATACAATATCGTTACTGGACCCAGATACTTGAAAGGTATTACTGTAAAAAAATTAGAAGTAAAGACAATAAGTTTTTTGATTGATTGACATATTTTGTGTGATGTAAAACTCAGTTGTTTAGCAGTTAGCTTAAAAATTTCATAAGATAAAGAGATCTCATAGGAGTAAATAAAATTATTTTTGCTTAAATTTGATTAAACTGAATATTGTTGTATCAGTAACAGTTATACATTCTTTTAAACAAGTTAATTTGTCAGAATAGTTAGTAGATTAACATACTTTCTATATAGGAAATAGCGTTGGTACTATCAATTTACATTGGATATGAATGGTATTTATGTGTACTGCATATTGAGTGTATACTATTTTATGTGTTTTCCAGCAAATGTGTATAATGGTAATTGTGTGTAAATAACGTATTATAGGAATTACGATTCTTTAAATCATTTTAAGAATCTAATCGGAAGGTTTCAAAGTATAATTTCAATAAGATTTTCATGATATTTTGTAATGATATTTTAGTTTTTTTTTCTCAAACCTGATTTTAGCAGGACATTATTAGTCAATTCCTGTTATTCAATGTACTAATTCTGAGAACAGAATATATTGCTTTGGTTATTTTCGCAAAACATACGACAGTCGTGTTCTCAATCATATCCCAGTACACAAGTCTTGAACCCTTTCCCTTGGAAAGAAAGTCTGCGAAGGACCTTCTTGTATGAGTGTGTTGTGGCTTGATATTATTGAAGCCGCAATAACGAGTAACAAGGAAGAATTACTCGAGTCACCAGTCTCCTCCCATACTCAAGGTAATTCTACCCATATTGTTGGACAGGCTAAATTCAACTACGAATTTGGACCATGTGCTAGGTGGTCGTTTACTGCCCCACCTATCGCGCCACCACCAACATTGGGAGGAAGGCAAAAAGGTAAAGGTGGTGACAGTATATAAGTAGGTATAAAAATGTTTATTGGATACTCAGTCATATTCAACAAAACATAACATATTGACCCTCAGTGTTCCTTATTTTTTTTCTCTTGCATTTCCGTGATCCACCCTTCATGCAAATATTGAAACCGAAATGTTGGCGCTAAAGGGCAAAAGGACACCCCGAGGGCCATCAGCGCTGCCAGACGCAGCCGGCAGACAGCGCGCCTGTGCCTCCAGTAGCGGAAGTGGAAGCCGCCCGCGGAGAGAGGATTAGCAGAGACATGATGTATGCGGCGGGCAAGAGGGTTTTTGGGGCGGCTCATCAAGTGCGGGGCCTCGTGAAGAGGCGACGGCGCGAGCGCCCGCGCTAAGTGAGAGGTCCAAAGACTCGTGGCGCCCCACAGGCGAGTCGGACTGAGCGGGAAACGCAAGCAAGAGATGCGTGTATAAGTGGGTGGAGTTGGGAAAAACACACAGGGGCATGAGAACGTATGGGGAAGAGTGAGGAGCAGGCAAGGCGAATGGTTTAGAATGTGGTGTGAAGAAGGGGAGGGTGGTAAATGGCGGGACAAAGAAGAGAGGAATGGTGAGAAGACGGGGAGGATAAGGCGGTGGTGAAGAGATAAGTGCATGTGTCGGGTAAGAGCGTAAGAAAAGGATGTCGAAGGCTGGAGACTGAGAAAGATGGAACATTTTGTGGACATTTTCCCATACGGCGGAGGCCAAAAGTTGAAGCTCCAAGATGAAGGCCCGAAGGCGAAGTCCCGAAGGCGAAGGCCCGAAGGCGAAGGCCCGAAGGCGAAGGTCCGAAGGCAAAGGTCCGAAGGCAAAGGTCCGAAGGCAAAGGTCCGAAGGCAAAGGTCCGAAGGCAAAGGTCCGAAGGCAAAGGTCCGAAGGCAAAGGTCCGAAGGCAAAGGTCCGAAGGCAAAGGTCCGAAGGCAAAGGTTCGAAGGCAAAGGTCCGAAGGCAAAGGTCCGAAGGCGGCAAAGGTCCGAAGGCGGCAAAGGTTCGAAGGAGGCAAAGGTTCGAAGGAGGCAAAGGTTCGAAGGAGGCAAAGGTTCGAAGGAGGCAAAGGTTCGAAGGAGGCAAAGGTTCGAAGGAGGCAAAGGTTCGAAGGAGGCAAAGGTTCGAAGGAGGCAAAGGTTCGAAGGAGGCAAAGGTTCGAAGGAGGCAAAGGTTCGAAGGAGGCAAAGGTTCGAAGGAGGCAAAGGTTCGAAGGAGGCAAAGGTTCGAAGGAGGCAAAGGTTCGAAGGAGGCAAAGGTTCGAAGGAGGCAAAGGTTCGAAGGAGGCAAAGGTTCGAAGGAGGCAAAGGTTCGAAGGAGGCAAAGGTTCGAAGGAGGCAAAGGTTCGAAGGAGGCAAAGGTTCGAAGGAGGCAAAGGTTCGAAGGAGGCAAAGGTTCGAAGGAGGCAAAGGTTCGAAGGAGGCAAAGGTTCGAAGGAGGCAAAGGTTCGAAGGAGGCAAAGGTTCGAAGGAGGCAAAGGTTCGAAGGAGGCAAAGGTCCGAAGGCAAAGGTCCGAAGGCAAAGGTCCGAAGACAAAGATCCGAAGACAAAGGTCGAAGGCGAAGGCCCAAATGCGAAGGCCGAGGCCAGATGGTAGAGGCCGAAGGCGGAGATGCAAGGCGGAGACGCAAGGCGGAGACGCAAGGCGGAGACGCAAGGCGGAGACGCAAGGCGGAGACGCAAGGCGGAGACGCAAGGCGGAGACGCAAGGCGGAGACGCAAGGCGGAGACGCAAGGCGGAGACGCAAGGCGGAGACGCAAGGCGGAGACGCAAGGCGGAGACGCAAGGCGGAGACGCAAGGCGGAGACGCAAGGCGGAGACGCAAGGCGGAGACGCAAGGCGGAGACGCAAGGCGGAGACGCAAGGCGGAGACGCAAGGCGGAGACGCAAGGCGGAGACGCAAGGCGGAGACGCAAGGCGGAGACGCAAGGCGGAGACGCAAGGCGGAGACGCAAGGCGGAGACGCAAGGCGGAGACGCAAGGCGGAGACGCAAGGCGGAGACGCAAGGCGGAGACGCAAGGCGGAGACGCAAGGCGGAGACGCAAGGCGGAGACGCAAGGCGGAGACGCAAGGCGGAGACGCAAGGCGGAGACGCAAGGCGGAGACGCAAGGCGGAGACGCAAGGAGGAGACGCAAGGCGGAGGCGCAAGGGCTAGCTTGCGCGAGGACCACGATCCGCGGTGGCGGGTCGGATAGAGAGCATGGGGAAGGCGGATTGTGTTTGCGCGAGAAGGGAAGCGGTGATGGCAGTGGGAGAACAACCGCGGCGGCCGTAGAGTTTTTCTTTCCCTTCGTCACCGGAAGCGGTGGAAGCTGCTGTCAACAACTGGGCTGCCGCCCGCACTGAAGGCCCTGTGGTACACCCAAAGGGGAATGCGGGAATCAACACAACCAAGAAATTTTATCCTCATCCCGCACACGCTTGAAATGCTACTTCTCAGGGCTAACTGGTTATGTAATACAGAGTGTTGGCTATAATACAATCATTGCCTGTTATGAAATTATGTAAATATGAAATCGTTTTGGGGTAAAACCCTTGACGGAAACTTAATTTATGATGGAGAGGATATATTCTGCTTTTCTTGCGTACAGAATTCCTAATAAGTTACACTTGACGTGTTTATATCAGTCAAATGTTCTCGTACCTTTTGACGGTCTTCATATTTGAATTATAGACATTGTTTCTTGTAAAGTTTCTTAAAAAACGTTTATTTCTTTTCAACTACTCTTAATAAAAATTAACAATTTATTTACATAAATTGAAAAATAAAACTAGAATTTTTTTCTTGAAAACTATTTCGAAACCCGTTCTGTCACGCACAAGTAGTATTTGATGATGGACAACCTCCTACGTGATTGTGTAATATTTACGAGTGTAATTGAGATAATTAGTGACTAATAATAAAATATAATTGTACAACTCAGACTGCCAAGTACTACTATCACCTAGAATTTTAATCTAAGTGGCTTGGGGAACTTCCCTGTGTTACGCAGGAGACCTTACCCCTACTAGGGACGATTAGACATGTAATAATAATAATACAAATAACCTCCTATGTGCCAGAATTGGAGATTTTTACATTTTGGTATCAATGATTCATAATTGGCTTATTCTTTAGTTTAATGAGAAAATTTCCAAAGGTAACTAGAAATTATGGTAGTAAAATATGAAAAAATTATGTGACTTTTACAATTTATTGATGATAGAATATGTCGTATGTGGTAAGAGCCACACGGGGGGGGTTGTGATTTGCTTTGAGAAAAAATTTACAACAAATAAATATTGAATAATATTGTATAAAACATGTAGAATGCCTAAACTTAGCCAACTGTTCATTATTATCATAAAAAAATTGTTCTTCGTTCCTCCTGTAACATTTTGTTTTATTCACATTGGAGGTTGTCTATTATCAACGATGATATTCTGTTTACGCACGCTGCTATCGTTTCAGCTGCCCACGTGCCACCTTGTTCTAGTTTTCGGATCACGCCTCTCTGCGTCCGGTCGGATCTTTTCTCATTAAGGGTGTTTTGATTCCCGCTATCGCCGCACTGACGAGCTCGCCCACCGCCCGGCCGCCGCCGTCCCCCTCCTCCTTTCAACAGTCACCGTCAATGATATTGTCGACGAAACGGAGTGCACGTTTACGATTGTATACTTCGATTGAAACACTTTTTTAAATATATATTTTATTGAAACATAAAATTCGTTAATACTTGGTCAGCTATGACGCTGTCCTCCAACCGAGAGCTTGAATTTCACCATAGTGTCGTCACTATAACGACGTTCAACCTCCCGATTGGATGACAGCGTCAGAGCTTCTCTAGTGTCAACAGACTTAATGTGTTAATTGAAGTATATTTACGCAGTTCCTGCAAAAGCCGCCGCACAAATGGGAAGTCTCGTCCGCGTCTGGTAGCCGCGTGTCTACGTTCTCCAAGATGCAGAGGTCAGAGAGGACAGACCCATGGTCAGGTACTGCGCTCCCCCTTCATGCCCTCAGCCGAACTGTTTTCTGTGTATCCAAAAGAAACTTTTAATAGTATCTCAATCTTATAGACAGTTGGACTGCATATTTTAAAATCAAACTAAATACCACAAAAACAGCTATCAAAATATTCTCTTTAAGAACCCATTAACTGGCTCCCCTCAAATAGTACTGTGAAATACCTCGGTCTTAATACGGATACTAAACTGAACTAGAATCAACACATTAATAATAAAATACAACAAACAAAAAATAAGCTACTTCATCTAAAACTCATCAATATCGATCTTCCCACCTACCATTCCCAACAGCCATAACCATCTACAAAACCATCATTAGACCACTCCTCCTTTAAGCCTGTCCAGTGGATCTCCGCTCCAAAAACTAATCTTAATAAGCTTCAAATAGTCCAGAACCATTTTCTTGGAACTATCACAAATGATCCTTCGTTTGTCACAAGCTTAAAGCTCCACGAAAAAATCTAATTTGACTCCATACAACAGTACATAACATATCTCTCAACCAGTTCTATCACTCCATACCTCAGATTCCACACCTAGTCACCTTCAGTCTCCGGAAAATTCCTCACAGAACCAGAATCAAACAGAGATGTCCATATATGTATTCATGGTCACATTTTTCGAAATAGATTGTTTTAGATGTGCTTGGATAAGACTTCCTCACACAAATTAGTTTGTAGTTTAAATTTAAGCAAATTAGAATGTAAGCCTTCACAACATATGTAAAGAAAATTATGTACTGATGTATGCTCTTAAAAAAACAATTAAAAATATCTTAAAGTAATTTTCCCCGGCCTTTCACAGTCCTCTCAGAACGCGCTTAAGTAACTTCTCTTTAAATGAGTCTAAAATGATCTGATTCTTGACATACTTGCTCTATTCGCACTCGAACGTGTGTGATCTACGTTCTCAGTCGGCACTCACACAATGCCATGACGTGCTAGTTCATTAATTGTACCGCAGCGGCGGAATCATGATAATTGGGGCTAAAAGCTGTCTCTCTCTCTGCTCGCCCCCCTGGAACATTTTTAATGGCGTCACTCGCACACTCGTGAGTAATGTAGGATGTTCACTGTGCCCAACACGCTGCATCGACGGCGAAGGTATGTTTACCACGGTGTTAAAAGCAGAATTGGCTGTGAGAGCGTAGGCTTCCGCGGCCGGAGTCAATATTAAGTTGGCTGTCCGGGTGACGCCGCGTCCATGGCAAAGGTGCCGACGTTTCGGTCGCCATTCTGCGACCTTCCTCAGGGCGTCACCCGGACAGCCAACTTAATATAATACAGAATTGGCTGGTTTAAACCACACTGTTTTAAACCATAATTTAAAAAAAAACAGGTTTTTATAAAAAACGAGGATGTTTTTTTTAAATAATGTTTGATCCTTTGAACCAAAACAAAGTTTTTGTTTGAGTAGTAATATTTTGTTTAGGTTTCAGTGAGTAGAAAAGAGCAAAATTTGATACTTGTAGTGCGTTTGGGTTCGTTTTTTCGGGGTAATCGCCAAGGTGCATATTTTTACATTTTTATTGCAGAATGAGCTGATTATACAACGTTCAGACATACGGCTTTTCGGTTGTTAGGAGCGAGCACTGGCGCATGTTAACTGGGAATGCCTTGGCTGGGCAGGGGAGGGAAGGCGCGATGCGGTGACTGATGGTGCGAGAGAAGGGAATGTGGGAAGGGCAAAGGACACTTACCGGATCACACGGAGAAGAGAATATTATGCAACGTCAACGCAGGCTGACTAAACCATAGAGAAATGATATCATGGCCGATAAAAGGAAGGAATGATATTATGGCTTTATGGCTGATAGAAGGAAGCGTCATTCCTCGATCTGATGCTTCGGGCCAGAGCTACGATTTCACTGAGCGATGTTGATTGGAAAGAAGGGAGCCGTAGCGCGCGATGACAGCCGGCTGGCCCTCTCTGCTTGCGATGACTTGCTAGCGCTCGCTTGCTCGCGCACGGGCAGTTGCAACTTCTTTCTGTAGTGTATATATATATTCACCTTTTCCCGTCACCTTGTTGGAAAGTTATTACGCTCGGAGAATATGTTCCGCAGTCGTATAGAATACAAATTGTGACCTTATTACTAAATAACAATGCGTTTTTAATAATTAAGTTTGTTCAAAGAATTGGTCGGAAGGCCCAGGTTCAAATCCCGGTCGGGCCGACCAATTCTTTGAACAAATTTAATTTCTGTAGTGTGTATTCGTGATGAGATTTCAGGGAGAAGGAGGGACATTGAATGTCAGAACTTTGAAGAGATAAAATGTTTATCAAGAAAAGGTGAAACAGCTAGATGCAAACTTTTCAGTAGTGAAATGGAGGGGTAGGTTTTGAGATTGAAAATGCATTTAATGAAAAAATTATACACATTTTTACGAAGAAATCGTCATTGCATAACCACTACAGACAAATATGTGTTTTTGTGTATGTGTTTTCTTGTATTTATCCGGCGGTAAGTCTATACTCGCTGGCTTCGCGTCATAGTGCGTCGTGATGGGTACGACACGCAAGTGCAGCATACGCACGCGCCAAGACGTTGCGTACGCATACATCTTCAAAAATGTGAATTATAATTGCACAGAGCTTGACCTGAAATATGGGATTTCTTAAGCTGTCTGAAAATGTGTAACTGAGGAAGAACATTATGTAAATTGAATTTCGTGGTGGTAGCAGAAATCTTGTGGCAATCCGTAATGAGAGACGGGGATAATCATCTACAACAATAAGAGTTATAATATGTATTGTAACATGCCCAAAGTTAACTTTCGGCAAAATAATTTCCCATCTTCAGTGGCTAACATAGAGAAGGAAAAAATGAAAAATTAACATAAAGAAAGCAATTTAATTAATACAAAATTTTATTAATATTTATAGAATTTGGTCAGAAATAAAGTTCCTCTTGAATGACGACAAATTGTTATAATTATTAAAATCCCAATATGTATAGTTTCTTCCACATCAGAAACTTAAACATCAACTTTTTGCGTCATGTTCAGCTGTAGAATATTAATGCTTCTAATGGGCAAGCGCTCACTATAGAAGTCCCTGTCGTAATTTGTAATTATTTTCTTCCTAATTTTAAAGAATTTCAATATATTTGTATTGTATTTTAGATTAATTAATTTAATATTTATACTATGGTGTCCTATATCTCTTATTATTTATAAAACATTATTATAACATTAGTGAGCAATTAATATCAATCCTACATTTTTTAGATTATTTTTTAATTATTTTTCCTTAAACGCATATTGTGTATCTGAATGAAAATTTTATGAAACGTTTGTAGGATGAATTTGCCTTTCCAATCAAGATGTTATCGCTGGTGTAATTCATGCCACTCGAAGGATTTCCGCAACTTGAAAGCAAATTATCTTCTCGAGACCGATATTTTTGTTGGAGACGGGCACTAAAACTAGTAGGGAAGAAATTAATCTGCCCACTGGTTCGAATTTAGGTCAATTGCAGACAGACTTATTTTACTTCTTCTGATAAGCGATCCTAAGCGTATTTTATTTATTTCTACCAAATCTTATTTCCTCTTCGGAGAGAATGAACCTCTTCAGAAGGCCATTAACGGTATCTGTGCTCCCACCGTCCACTTCTGATATTTATCGTTCAGTGATAGATGTATATTGAAACAAAGTAACCATTTTTGCACGATTTCGTGGTAATATACACTTTAATTAATGTAGGAAATAACCGTATGTAGTGAGAGCCAGGGACCGCAAAAATAAATACTAATCAAAACTGTCGCTATTCACAATAGAAGAGACACCAACAACTACCAAATTCAATGTACCATTATTTTTTTAAGTATGTCAAAAATTTCCTTCTGTTTTTTCAGATTATTCGGTAGTCCACCGTTGTAATCTCCCCCACCAAATGGTAATTTCAGACGGCAAACAGTAAAATGGTATGAAAATGTGAAATTGTCGAACAACTCGTAAAGAAAATGGAAGAAGTGAGGTATAACAAGCTGAGAAAACCACTAATAAAAGAAGACAAATCTACCTCTTCCAATTAAATCGTTAAGTATTGTGACGTGTTGGAACGTCATCAAATTACGATGAAGTACTCTCATTCTTATATGAGAACACTGAACCCTTTATGCGGGTTCCGGGAAGTTAGACAACCCGGGGCTTGAAAAGGTGAGCGGCTAATTAAACTGTGTGGTCATGAAAGCGAACTGAGCGATTTTGAATCTGCAGTAAAAGTGAGAAATAGTTTTGACGGGAATGATGAATAAAAAAATTGAAATGAAAAGTAGTTTTAAATAAGAATTACTAAGTTGTCGATATTTTAAATATATATTGGAAGTGAGTATGTCAGAAATGGCGAATAGCTGAACAATTTCCTCTTTGCTTTGGTAAGATGAATATATGCTGGTAATCTACTTAATAAAGCGTCATAAAATCGTTTCACATTTTTCTCAAAAGATTTGTCTATTATTTGCGTTTATGGTCATTTCAAAGCGTTAAATGATTTATGTGTATCTGAAAAAAGTTGCATATTTTTACCGATTAAATAAGTAGTTGTGGGCAGATGGCGCATTTCATAAGTGAATGTATTACACGAAAATCGTGCGGAATTTTGTTCCTAAGTAAATGTTTGTAGCAAATTGTTGGATGCATATTTATTAAGAAATCCTCAGCCACTTTTATGATAATTACCACACAATCTATATATATGAAATAGCTCTGAATTGGTATTGGATATATCCACCTTTCCAGGGCTGATGTCTTGAAATTATGGATTCTCAACTGTGAAAACGTGGAATCTATACACATTTGTCGGAAACCAAACCATAATATTAAATTGAGAGCACTATCATTCCGAATGATATGTAGTTCTTTGGAATAATGCTACAAAACAAGATTATTCGATTAAAATAGTAAACCATGACATTAAAATATGTAATCTATTCTCGTAGAAACTAACTTAAAGTCACAGTTTTTCAGTTTTATAACTATCATTGCACTCTTGTAAGATAATTAGCAACAACTTTTCCATCAATTTATACAATGAATAAATGAGTGAATATTGTATGGCGAGAAAACAAACAGTTCATTTTCTATCCACGAAAAGAACATAGGTGACACGGAACATCTGCTCACATATTTACGCTGTAAATATTAATTATTACTCTTGTCTGCAAGGGGCAATGCAAATGTGTACTTTTCATTTATGAAACTGGCTCAAGGGGACTACAAGTGAAAAGTCCGTGCGCCTCGCAAGTTTCAAGAGCAAACGAAGATGAAAATTCAGCTTAATTTTGTGACAGGCGGATTGCTCTATTTGCATCAGAAGTAAGTTAGTCTGGTAGAAAATTAACATTTTGATTTGATTTGCTCTGTGAAACTTTACGTAACACGTAAACTTTCTCTCGAAAATATGAAATGCGTGTAATGGAGGTCGGAAGAGAGCTCGCCAAGGTGAAGAAATCTACTATGATGTTATCAGCTGCATCATCAGTAAAAAAAAGTAGATATTAGGCGTGGTTCAAAGTAAATACTACAACTTCATAATTAGAAATTCACCAATTAAAAATTTTGAAGTAATCCATTACGTTTATTACACTTCCAAATTATATTATAATATATTGTTATTATTGCACACTATTAACATTATTATATTCCAAATATTTCCAGACCAATGAGTAAAGTAAATCAGAAAGTATATTACAAGCATATTTATAAATTTAATAATTCATTTTCAATGTGGCTCCATTTATAGAAGTATTTTCGAGTAGAATCTGCATCTTTTGTTGTTGAATTTATTTTCGGGTATCGTTCTAGCAAATTATGTAGGTACTTTTTCTGTAAGCTTTTACATTTTAAAAATAATATAGAAAAAATGTACAATGTATTTAAACAAACATATACTAGTTCATTATCCAAATAATTTTAGAATTCATCATTGTCCAAATAATTTCATTCTGTAAATTTGAAGGAAATTGTGATTGTCATTACCTGGCATTACAAATATACTTAAGTTCGAAGGTAGATTATACACGCAGCTAAGTGGAAAATCAAACATTTTGAATTTTTAGAACAAGTAAAGGTTTATTCAAATTCTGCTAAAAATATTATATTCTATTCAAAATTTTTCCTATTCTCAAAATTATCGTCTTTAAAATATTTCTATTCGAAGAAAAAGAAGTTACCTGAAGTTACATAGTGCGTAACTTCAGATTTTTAGTTTTACGAGCAAGTAAATTCAAATCCTGTTTGTAGAGCACTTTTACATACTTATTTGTAAAGAAATCTATTTCACAAATGATAAATTGGTGAGAAAAAAATTTTCTTCACTAAGTATTAGCCGGAGTCGTTTTTTATACATATACCGAGAAAAAAGTATCTATAATTTAGAACAATATTAGATTGTGTAGAATGAACGATTTTTATGAGAAAATGAAAATTAAGCACTGATGCCCGCTTAAGTGAATAGTACATGTCGTTATGTAACGAACGTCCACATGGCTACGGCAAGCTGTGTACTTTGGATTGAACCTTTCTTCACTAACTGCTTGTGGCAGAATTTAGGAATGTGATAACTGCGAACAAGTAATTTTCTACATGCGTACATTTTCTATTTAACCAGATAAATTAAAATGCCACTTTACAGGTGAGTACTAGCTTTTATCTTCATTATAAACCATACTGGTTCGAAGTTACGAGTAACTGTAATCTAGAGCTCATCATATACCTATTCTGATCGACGTCATCCCCACTGAGTACCTCTGTGATGATTGTTGTTAATTTTGTGATATTGTAGGTAATAATAAGAAAGCAATATATAGAGCGAGTGCTGAGAAAAAAATCTCTAGGTTGCGGGGGACGGAACAGATCTTTTGGGAGACAAAATTTTATTCTTGTAGGAGCAATGTTGTTTTTTTCGAGGTTAAAGTGGCTGATGCAAGGAGCAGTTTGAAGGATAGAAAAGAATTTGGATGACAGTAATGTAATGTAATTTGTAATGGGTTCTATGTCTAGTTCTCTATGAAGTTGTCTATTAAATATATACCACAGGGCGTTGGTAACTGTATGAAGCATTTTATTCTGGAAGGTGTGTAAGGGCTTCATATCGGAAGAGGTGGCACATCGCCAGATTGGTGTTGCGTAAGTTATTGAGGGTCTTAGTACTGACTTGTAAAGAAATAGAATTTTCAATTTTTAGAGAAGACTTTTTACTTTAAAAGGGATATAATTTGAATAGTGAGGTTTCTATGTAAGACGAGTATCCAGGAGGACGCCTAGCTATTTGATTTATTTATATGTATGGGTCCATGTAATCGGATAATTATTTATCTTTAATGGAAGAGGGGTAATTATTCTTCGCAATGTAAACATTTTAGTTTTACATTTTAAGGTGTTTAGCTGTAATCTCCATTTTTTATCCATTCAGAAAAGGAATTTAAGTCTTGTTGCAGGTCATTTATTGCTTCAGAGATTAAGTCGCTGGACGTGAAGATAGCTCTGTTGCCAGTATAGAGAGCAGTAGCAGTGTGAACATTTATTTGATGAAATGTAATGTAAAATTTGCGATACAGATATGCAATACATTGCAAACATTCATGTACTAATGGTGCTCGGGAATAAGAATTAACATTTTTGCACATAACAAAAATATCCAATGACAACCATCAATTATTTTTCTAACAGTGCAGTACTTAGCGTCCAAAAATTTTAGACAAATAGCAATTCAACGTTTGCAAAAATGTAAAGGAATGTTACAAGAGGTTTTTGCAATGAAAGATACGGAAAGGTGGGCTCACTGTACAAAAGAAGATGAGCGCGTTGGAAAACAACCAATTTAATGTTTCTGCAATATACAGATCCAGTTCTTTCAAGACCATTATTAATATTATTTTTCCTTTTTATCACGACTAAAGATGTTATAAGTCGACTGAATGTAAAATCTCCTCCAGGTTGCAAACAGCTACCCAAGCAGGTCGAGGGACTGTCGGTTCCTCTACAATACATTGCGCAAAATATCGGCTGCTCCAAATGAAGCAATTTCTTGCACTTCCCGGTCTTTTGAAAGACCTGGAAGTTTAGCAAAGTTCTTACACAAATTTTGCGAAGCAAATCCAAGAGCTCCGGTAACTATCAGGACGACCTTACGTCCCACATTCGGCTGACCTCTATTTCCAAACTCTTGTATTGAAGACATTTCTCTGCCTCGTTGGTTACAACATTTTGATCACAAGGCACAGCAACATCTACAAGTAGACACAATTTTTTCTCCAAATCACGGATAACAATATCCGGTTTGTTTGCTGATATCATGTGATCCGTTTAAATTTGTTTGTCGTACAATATTGTACTCGACTACAGGTACTGCCAAACTACGAATTGCAGATATTTTATTCCTGGAGTTCAGAACAGACTGCAGTCTCGCTCTTCTGTAATACTCCTTGCGAATTCTCTCTTTCACGGTCTCGTTCGAAATGGTCTCACATTATTATTATTATTATTATTATTATTATTATTATTATTATTATTATTACGATAACGTATTTCATATTGATGACAACTGCGCCAAATTTATATCATGCAAAGTAGGCGAACATCACCCACAGACGCACCGAATAACACCAGCGGCCCTATCCTTGCAGCCCGCAGTTCCCCCGCAAATTCTTTGGAGAGTTGAGGCACAAGGGCCGCGCGCCGGGCTCGGGCGGGCGTCCGCCGGGCGGCGCTGCTCTTAAAAGTGGGTCAAAGAGTCACCAAGAGCGCTGTGCCGGGCAGAGTGCATGCTCTCTGAGAGAGTGCGTGCGGTGCGGTGCGGCCCAGTACAGTACCGGCAGCATATGAGCGAGAGTTAACTCGCCACATATTGTCGTACGTCATGTGACCTGCTCTGAAGCAATCAGCTTGCGAGGATTTTTTTTTCTCACAGTCTGGGTTCAGCGTTGCCGCTCATCTGACTCACACGAAGTCGCGGAGGCGATATGGTGTGGCTCTGACGAAAGTTATGAACATGATATCAAGACCTGTCATAGCCTGTCAGTAATTGTTAATATTTTGAGATTCCATTCATCTGTGACGTAAGTGGTGCCGCGTGCTTAGTAGTGTATGGCAAAAGCGTATTGAACTGCCAGAGTCGCTTATACACTGCCGGTGCTGTAGTGTAAACTGGAAACGACACTGTGCTGAGAAATCATGACGGTCCACTAAGATGTTGAACACGCATTCTATCTCCTCTATCTGTCAAAGAATAGAAAGAACTTTAACATTTACTCAAAACTCTTGCAATGCTGCGATAACACTAAATGAAAAGCATACTAACTCGGCGAGGCTACATGACTGATACAGTAAAGAAAATGTAACTAGTAGTAACATTGCAGAATGTATTGAAGCCTACGAGGCACAAATGATTAATTATTATAAACACATGTCTTGAATTTTCAAACCAGACCAGACCAGACCACACCACACTCATAGTAAAACTGCTTCTCCTTTTTACACATCTGTCTAGTAGGGGGTCCAAATGCACACATAAAAATGCCCTTCGCTGACGGTAAATGTCCGCGGGCTTGATTAAGCTCTCCGTTTTGAGCGATTGGCTGCGTGTCACTCCCTCAGCCCCTTGTTGCCCACGCTCTCCCCGCCGGCCCCGCGTCTGTCCACGGCGCCCCGAGATCTCTCCGGGTGAGTGGAAGGGGGGACCAAGGGGGGCCCGCCGGGCGGGCGGTGGGGAGAGAGGGGGCAGCGACGGTGGTGGTGGTGGTGGTGGTGGTGGCGGCGGCGGCCTGGCTGCAGCCGCATGACGGACGAGGGTGCTCCGTGCGTAGAAGCGCAGGGGAACAATGGTTAATTAATTCTTTAATTAATTATTTTTTTAAGTGGGCCGCGCGAATTTTGTGTTCGCGCCCCCATAACACACTGGTGCAGCATGGAACTCCCATAATTTGGCGGGAAGACCACAAAGAGTTCCCAGCTGGGCGAAAGTCACTGCAATTTATCCGCGCCGAGAAAATGTGCTAACACTATTCAATTTTTAATTATTTAAATATTGACCTACAATACTTTAATAATACAGTCTTTGGTTTCTTGAAGAATTGTTTAACCTTTACGCAGTGGAGTGTTCTTGGTTTGGTATTTTTAACAATTTCTTTAGTTCAACTTATGGCAAATAATAGTCGTTGTGTAAAAAGAAACGTATGGCTACCAAACAATAGGTAGTAATGCTTTCTCATCAAATTTATGGCACAAAATTTATGTGAACGTGGAACTTAAACCCATTTCCATTTTTTGGTGTTCTTTACAACCGAATGCAACGCAACATTTTGGTATTTTTCTTGATTGAGCCTATTTTATGCATTACTAACAACACACACGAAACAAGAAAGTCTTTAGGTAGACGTTAACCGCAGCCAACCTATAGAAAAACGATCTTCACAATTTTCAGCACTCCAAAGCATTGCAGTTATGCATCCAGGTATAATGTGACCACTAGTGCGCTCTGGAGAGCTGCGTCCAGCCCAGTGACGGTGCCACTGCAGTGGGGCTGTTGACCAGGGCATTCAAACTCTTTATCAAAACCGAAGACAAAGCAGGGGAATGCTTCTTTAGGAGGTGTTGGTGTCGCTGGATAGAGTTGCAAGTTAGACTCGCCAAGATCCGCACATAAAAACGGGGAAAATTGTGAGAAATACAAAAAGTGCCCTCTAAATGTTCAGTTATTCATAATATATTCATATAAATAAACACCGAAGAAAGCGCAAACATCAGCACTGTCTTTTGTAACATATGCGCCCACTTGCGACCCGCGAGCCCACGCAGGAACCACGCACGTCTGAAGTATTATTTTAAGCGGTTTGTATTTTAGTTCCTGTAAGAAGGTGCTGTAGAAGAGCGCGCCACCATGTAACAAGAGATGGATTGATTGTTAGTGATTCCGGGCGCATCAAATCCTCAGGTCATTAATCCCATAAGTGTAGAGCGTGTTTTTTCATCGGAGCGTGGCTGTGATCTTCCCCCGCTGGATGACAAGATCCGGCGCCGACATACCGACTAGCGGGGTTTTCTCCAACGAGGTATCTCCCACCAGCGTGTCACCAGTCTAGCTGTCATAAGCTCTAAGCCCCCAACCGGTCTCCCCGCATGTGTAGTGCATGTTAGTGCATGTGTGTGTGTGTGTGTGTGTGTGTGTAAAGGGTGAGGGTAGGAAAAAGAAGAGGTTGGAAAGATCGCGCGCGGTCTGTGTGGCCCATTTGTTAGGTTACTGCTCCGGAAAACTACCGATTAGAGCAGTCGAACTTCTTCTTCAGGCAGTGCCTAGGACCTCCCAGTCAGAGGCAATGCAGTGACATCAATTGATGCACTGAGCCATCTCTCGCAGTCGTTATAAAGGAGTTGAAAGGCACTGGACGGGGCTATTAACTTAAATGGCGTACCCGCTGTCATCACTGTTTTACCGACCGAGTTTAACTCAGAGCCAGCGTTGCCACTTGCTCTGCAGCAATTTGTTCGGAAGGTTCCAGAGTTCGAGTCCAGACTGTGGCAGAATTTCGACACTAGCTAGCAAGGAGGAATTCAGCCGCTATCTGGAAGAGAATATTACCGTCTGGCTTCTGTTATTAGTCTTTTTCCGTGGTTTTGTAGATCACTACCAGGAGAAAGCCGGAGCCATTCGTTAACAAACAAGACATGGACTGCTCACGATCAAACTGATCTTCCGTGTCATATCCTCCAGTCTTAATCACACACACACACACACACACACACACACTAGTACTTGTGCTATCACACATGTCGGAAGAGCAGTCGGGTGCTTAAATCATGCTCGGCTGGGGCAGAGCTTTGCTGAGAGAGACAACTAGAGAGGAACCGAGGTGTCAGTTTTTACCATCGTGCCGGATTTTACCATCCAGCGAAGGGTGAACTAACGATACAAATGACCAAAATGGTTGATTTACCGGGAATCATCACCCAATTATTGTTGCTATCACCATCTCATAGGTCACGGTCTCCGCCATTCCCCCCGCGCTCTTACCATTGCGGCAACTACCAGGGGCAGATCCAGCCTATCGTTTTGGAGGGAATCGTCACAGATTTTTGTTAAAAAATAAACATTTGTTATTATTTTGTATTTTATTTTTGCAGTGTATAAATGATTTAAATAATATTGTTTTAAACAATTTCATAATTCTAACAAAATTAAATATTTAAATCTATTTTTCAAAAAAAAAGAAAGTAACGAACGAAAGCTCTAGGCCATTTGGGGGGAGGCCAGAGCCCCCATGACCCCCCCCCCGGATCCGCCACTAGTCACTACTGCCTCTTTCTCTGACACGACCACTTACATGTCCATTGGCATCTTCGCCGCCTCCTTTACCCCTAACACCCCACTAGTCGCTCCACTGCTATTGCTCCGCCTGTTTTCCACATTCATAACCACTGACAAACACGACACTTTAATCGCATTTCGGTGTGTTCCACCACCGTTCTTTTTACTTTCCCGTACACATACGTATATACGGAGTAATATACGTAGTATAGTGAATGTTAAGTAATGGTGCGCGAAAAAAACGGCAAATTTTCGGCAGGAAAAAATTCATTGCCGGGCCATGACAACGCAAAAAGGGTAAAACCAGATGCTAAATTAAGAAACAAACCCCCTAACACGTGGTGTAGCCAGAATCCCTGTTTTGTAATTCCTTGATACCGAAAAACCAATTGAATAAAAAGAAAAAAAGTCCGTCTGTCCTTCCGTGCACCCGAAAGCCCATCTGTGAACACCACTAGCGCCTAAACCACTTGCAGGATTTTTTTCCAAATTGAAGAAACTCTCGTCCACCCGTCACTAGTCGAAGCTTTGAGATTTTTAAAAACTCTCTTCAAAATTTGAGGGTACTTTACATGAAACCCCCCGGACATTTTCATAATTTTCTCAAAAACGGCCCCAAATTTTTCCTTTAAATTTCTTGTAAAAATAGAATAAAATACACTTATTATGGTGGCATATGTCCGATTTTAACGGTTATTTCTGAATTTTTGAAAATTGTAAAGGTTTGAATTGTTTTCGGGCTCTTCCTTCTACTACAAAATTAGATAGAGATTTTTCCTTCAAATAAAATTTGTTCTCCATCGTGATATCTTTCATTAAGGTCACGTAAATGGTCTTCAAAATTTTAGTAGTTTTTGCGTAATATTGTGTGCAATATTTGCAATGTAAAAAATTACAAAAAAAAAGATTTTTTCAAAACGGCTCCAAATTTTTTCTGTAAACTTTTGGTAGGGATAGTGTCTGATATATTCTATGAGATGACATACACGTCATGTTGCTCTATTCTTTTGTTTTTTCAAAAATTACAAAAATGTATTTTTTTAGTTGTTTCCCACGCCGTTAATATTAACATTAGCGGCGATTTGTTCACATTATTACATTACAAGTATATGTGCTTTAAATAATGTCTTAGAAAGTTTTTTCGAGAACTCAACCATTTCTATGAAAATTAGCTCAAAATTCCGCATTTTCAGAAACGCTCAAACGCCATTTTCTCAAAAGAGGTTCCAAATTATTTCTTCAAACTTTTCGAACGGATAGTGCTAATTACACTCTTTAATATGACCTAAAGTTCAATTTGGGGTATTTTTTTTCTTTTTCAAAAATTACACAAATGTACATTTTTGAAAGATTTCTCACAATAATATGCACATTTTCAGCAATTTGTAAACACTATTATATTTGTGAGTTTAAGTGCTTCAAATGACTTTAAATTAAGTTTTTCGACAACTCATCAATTTTTCGTGATAAAGAGCTTTAAATTTTGCATTTTTAGTAGCGATTAAAAGTCATTTTCTTAAAAACAACTTAAAATTTTCAAAGAAAATTGCCAGTGTAGACGAGTTTTAAATGTTCTTTAATATTATAAAATTAATATTTTATTCTATCACTAAGAAAGCGAAAAATTAAGAACATTTTCAAAAAATGTAGTGTGGGCGGTGATAGATGGCAGCTGGCAAGAGTATTGACAAGTATGGATAGCTAGCGCAGACCCAAGGAAATAGAAAACTAATACGTGAAAGTCTGTGCCATTATGTAACATCACTGGTTTAACATCTAAATGGCAGAACCCCTGAAGATGCGACCGTTTGGATCGCGAAACGTTGTGATTTATAAAAGATTCGAATAAATCATAAGTAATTAAAAAATGAATTGTTTGATTGTCTGTAATACGAGAGGATATCACTTTTATTCGCTTTTTCTAAAGCAAGTTGTCAAGCAATTCTGACAGAAGACGTTTTACTAGACCATCCAGTTTGGTTGTTTAAGCTAGATGTATTCTGTAAAGCAGGGAATTAAGTCTATTTTTCAACACGTTTATAAGAATTGTCGCAAACGCAAAATTCAACTGGCAGTGTCATATTATATGCAACAAAGTGTTTTACAAAATTTAAAGTTGAAAAGACCATTCTCAAAAACCGCGACAATTTTCGAACTGTTGAATAATATTTTGTCTTTTTCTGAGCCGATTTTCTTTATGCTCCGTAGTTTTCAGTTGTTCTTTTTAAACGTATAGTAATGAATACGTATCCACCGTGCAAACAAATTGCACAGAAAATGTGTTGGATTCTTTCTGCTTCGTTGGATTCTAGTTGCAAACAGTCCTCAAATATTCGCATGCGATGTAGCTTTATATACATGCAGTGGCAAAACGACGAACATGTATTTTGCTATGTCTTTAATTCATTATGCAAAATGAAATAAACCTAACGCTGCCATATTGTAGAGAGAGAATCACCTCCTGAGAGCCCCCAAATCGCACAAATAAAAATTCAGCAATAAACGAGACCTAAATATTTGATTGTAAAATGCATTTGTAACATTGTAAAAACTGTATAATAAAAATAATAAATATTTAATTGTAATGCATGATATCTTCACTTCTATACAACATGGGTTTGAGTGTTAACTTTTCCTTATGACCCTTACCGCAATGCAAACTAAACCATTGCACGAATTCACCTATCCCTAGCACTTCTACTCATCTTTCTATTCACTCTACACTAATTGCAACGCTCCTCCATTACCTACAACCCTGTTGAAAACTATTGAATGGCAAGTCCTCAATCTTATTGATGGCATTATCACAGCAATATTGCTATCACATATTGTATTCCTCGTAACTCCATTTTGCTATTGCCATTGGATCTATGCAGCAATTTTTTGGGTCATCCTGATGTTTTCGTTTTACATTACTTGCATTACGTTCTTTACCTAATCTCTTTGCATTGACCTTAGCTATTCGTAATGACCAGAGCTCACTCATGTAATCTGAATTGATACCGTCATTACTTTCCGTTTTTCATCACAGTTTTTTAAAACATAACAGTCCCCATTTTCCAGCGGTTACCTTCTGAACCAGCATACCCTATTATTCGTTTTTTCGTCTTATCCCTCCAATTATGAGCGTTAATGCGACGGCCATCTCCTCTTCCAACACGGTCTCCGTTACCGCCACCGTACTCCGTGCCGCCTCTGACGCCCGCGGTTTCAATTACTGGGGCGACGCAAGGAGTAAGGGCCGCCGGAGGGGTGGGGCGACGGAGGATTAAGAGGAGGAGGAGCAAGGTAGTGCAGAGAAGAGGCGGGGCAAGGGGGGGGCACCACCGAGCCCCGCCTACGCCTCTCAAATTGGCCTTCCCCCCTTCCACCCACCCCATGCCCCTCCCCAACCCCCACCGGTCTGATTCGTATTTATTCCATCAAAGAAACCTTATTCGGTCCTTACTGCGAAATCCAGCCTTCCTCATAACGCAGTTTCCAGCGGATGGGTAGCGAATCGGCTGGGAGGCAAACATCCCGGGAAATAAATAAATAAAAAATAAATTGGAAGCGGAGGAGGGATGCAGCGGGATGCGTTGCGGCCGGCGAGCAGCGGGCGAAGGCTCCGGAGGGAAATGCGCGGGGCCTGGGCCGGGGCTGCGCCGGGGCTCCGTGGGAGACGGCGCGAGAAGCGAGGCAACTGCGTGAATAATTGGACGGGTGGGGGTGGGGGAGGCACAAGGCGCTGGAAACAATGCGTTCAAACGGCCCATATTAAAAGCGGGATTGCGGAGATGGAAAAGAACCAAACGAACGACATGCAAATCAGGAGTTTATTCGTGAGAGTTGAAAACGCGGAATTCATTTGATATTAATTTTGGTACTTTTCGGTTAGAGTCACACGCAGGCGGGGAAGGCTTACGCTTTTGTACGAACGTTTTTTTCTCGTAATTTGTTTACGTGAAAGCAGGTGAAGGAAACGATGAACATGAAATCTTGATGTTCATTTTTAATTTATCGTGCATGTAGTACTTATATTCGGAGTAATACATGTAGTGTAGTTGAAGTTATATAATGCTGTATAAAATAATATTGAGACTTCAACGGAAATATAGGTTTTGGAGCCAATTTATAATGTTTCTTTTTAAAAAGGCTCCAAATTATTTCTTTCATATTCCCTCGGTTGGAACACAAAAGTATTGCAGTAGTTTCTTAAAATTAGACAAAGTGGAAAAATTCCGCAGTTTTAAAACTTGATATGATTGTTTGTCGGTATCTATCACACATTACACTACAATTCCTGAAGTGTGGGGTGAGCCGGGGGTGTGAAAAGCCGTTTAAAGGTAGTTTATCCACGTTTTTACTTTCTCGCCTTACGAACAATTCGTAAGAAGAGAAAGTTATGTAATCGTGCGGCGGAAAACGGGGAATTTTCGCCAGAAAATCTCTTATAGCAGGGGTCTGGTTTGAATTTATTTCCATAACTCTCAATCCCACCAAAACGTATTCTCTATACAAATATAAAGTAGACAAAACTTTCTACAATAAAATTTCTATAGTATTTTCTTGTAAAATTAAACCTTTTAAGATCTTAGTCTGGAAAAATGTCTTGTTTTTATTTACAAGGCCGTTTCTTAGACATATTCCTTACAAACACGATTTATGATATATTTGGTGCACGGGAGTAGTTAAATTTTTGTTGAACATTTATTAACAATATGTATTTGCATATTTTGTGCAAAAAATGAACATTTTACATCTTATCAAATCTTATTTTGTAAACACTTGCGCCTTTTTGCGGTCATTGGGTCCAAGATTACCTCGGATACGAAAACTGATAATCCATACTTTATTTGATAAGGATCGAGTTCAAATAGTTGGTAAAAGGTTGTGTACACTGTCAATGTATAAATTACATCAATTAATATAGGAGTCCAAACATCTTAAATGGAATAGTCATACCGTGTACATAGAGGGACAAATAAAACTGAGTGTGTCAATGAGGGACACATTCAATGTTTGAAAAGGGGATCCAATGATTACGGTATTGGATTATTAAGTACACGGAAATGTGAATTTTTTTGTCGAAAACTCGCCGATTTGTGCCACAGTATTACAATTCTGTCTCTTCACACGTACGTTTTTCGGTTACTTAACTCTTTCTAGGCAATTTCAGTTTAGTTGAATTGAGCATTGGCAAATTCACTGTAATATACATAGCTGAAAATACCAACATCATAAAACATTATCTCTGATATAAACGGAGTAAACAAATAAAAATCATTTTCCTAGAATTTGTGGGAAACCTCCTTACATATATATTTCTGTGCGTATCTTCACGGCCAATTCCACTTTACATTGTAGAATAATGCATTTCAACATCAGAACTTTTCAAATATTTTACTTCATACAACCTAGTATCACTTTAATTCCAATCAAAAATGAAATATAAACAAAACCTGTATTACACAGAAACGTTCTATTTTTTAGTCTGTTTAAAATTTTTAAAAATTATGAATAGATAGAAACCTATTAATATTGTAACTTACACAATATTCATATTGCTAGTCAAACTCCGCTAATATTTAGTAGGCGAAATGTATCGTGGAAATTTATTTGCCTCGAGCACTACGTTTAGGAAGTGCAGGGGGCTGCCTCTAAAAGGCTCTTCCGAGAAGCTCCTCCGACTGCAAGGAAGTCGGGAGCGGCGCATCGCGTCCTCGGGAGCAGCGCGTGGGAATGTAGGTCACGAGGCAACTGCACGCGCGGGGTTGCACCGGAAGCGGATATGTAGGGGTCGCGAACAAAGATGAAGCTGGTCGCCTACGTAGAAGTTCGCGACGTAGTGGTTGCTCTCTTCTCCTTTGCACTTCCGCGACCGCGGTTCTAATTCCGGTCGATCGATGTGGCTTCTTGCGGTGCACAAAGCGATCCGGTGGTGGTTTTTTATCGAATTTCTTTCGTTTTTTCTGCCTCTGTCCCACCACGGCATCACCATTAACTAGATACGAGTACGCCACGTCCAACAAAGCCATGATACACCACGTATCATACAGAAATAGTAGTAGTACGTAGTATTAGTGAGGGTCTTTACAGCTGACGCCGCTTCTCGCATCCTAGTCGCCACGTCCTTCGATCTTCCCAATCATCCCCTTGATCTCGTTTCTTCATTGCCTTTTCTATCTCATTTTCCCATGTTTTTCTTGGTATGCCACGTTTCCTGTTTCTTTGAGGTAAATAATCAACATGAAAAAACGATAAATTATTCACAATCTAGGGAAGAGGCGAATAGACGGTACGAATATCTCCGCACGAGAAAAAATAAAGAAAACCATATTTCATACAATAGAAAAATCAAACGGTACACACCAAATGAGCAACTCATGTTCAATACGTGAATGAGTGAATGTGAGATGTGTGCTAATAGACAAATAGTTTATGGAACAGCATCAGGAAGATGTCACATTAGAAATTCCTTTAATTGATTATTTATGGCAATTTGACAAATATTTTTGCACATAAATATCCCGGAATGTTGAAATTAAAGTAATATATAACATGTTTGGCAGTCGAAAAAACAAACATGCAAAAAAAATTTTCAGTTCTTCTTTCAATTTACTAAGTGACGTGAAAATAGTGTAAAGCGAGGTTGAAGAAGTGTACAATAATTCACTGAATTCCCAACACATTAGCATTATATTTTATGTAGCACATTTCCTTCAATTAGCCTTGAGAACCGGCTGGCCTTTCTTAAAGTTAATGAGAAATCTGGGTAATATGTGAAATAAATTCGTATAGGAAATAATTTTTCCCATCCTTATTATTAAATGGTTTGTTTCAAAATGCATTCAAATTTCCAACCAGTACGTCCATGGTACTTATAAAACCAAATACAGTACATGTTTGTGGGAAAATTCTGTTATCTTGGAGGCAGGCTCGGCCATAACGCTTTGTTTTGAAACTGTCCGCCATACACACACCCCGAATGGCGGCTCTAACGAGGGCGCTAGCGGCAACAGCGAGCCACAAACAAGGGAACGTCGGCCCACCGCCCCCGTCTCCGCCTCCACCAGGGAGGTACAGTAGGTCGCGAGGCAGCGCTCACTCGACGCAGAGGGCGAAAGCAGCAACGGAGATGAGAACGAGGACGAGGGTGAGGACGAGGGCGGAGGCGCGCCGGTCCTCTCCCCACCCCCCACCGCGGGGCGCCGCAGTGGTCGCTCCGTAAACAGAGGCGGCGGCGGCGAGGGCGGTGGTGGCGGTGGCGGCCGCCGATGCAGCGCTGAAATAAATATGAGCCCGGGCGCATTACGCTGCGAGGCCATGATTTAGGGCGCTTTTACATCGCCTCGCAGGCCCCTGCCCGCCCCCACCCGCCCCCGCGCCCGTCCCGCTCGCGCGCGCCACCGTTGCCGCTCCCCGCCCCTCACCGCGCCGCTCCGCGCCACGCCGCGCCGGGCGCGCGGAATCATTATGTGTTCGTTCGGGCGACAGAATAAATTCGCCGCGGCGGCGCCGCCCGCGGCGCCCCTAGCGGCACGTCCCGCGACTAATGCGTGCGACGCGCGCCGCGTGCGACCCCGTCCGGTTTCCCCTCCCTGTCCCCACAGTGCCCCGGCCCCCACCCGTGCATCCGCGAGCTGCCTCTGCAGTCCCCGTAGACGTTCGCGACGGGTTCCCCTCACCCCACGCCGCCCCGCTGTGGCCCGTCCCACCCCACCCCTTCCCGTCCCGTCCCCGCCCTCCCCCGCTCCCAACCAGGCGCCTCTGCGACTTTTCGCCAACTCGCGCGTTCGGTTGTAGCTTTCGCCAGCTTCTATTCGAGCCTGCTGTCGGCACCCGCGCTTTGGAATTTGGTCCGCTGTTCGCTACATTTGGCACGACTTCCTATTACCCACGTTCTTAGAGTCATTCCAAATCTCTACCCTTCTGTTACAAAAGAAAAACGTTTTCGGCTGTTAATATTCATTAACAAAAAGTAATAAGACATTTTCTAAAAATATAAATCACTGGATCTCATGTCTTTTTCTGCGTTCCGTATTCCTTCTCGTCGTTGGTTAATTAAATTCATTTGACTATGTCCCCATGGACTTTAGCGCCATTATTTAAACCATTACAGTCTGCTGTATGATACATCTATATCATTAATACTATAACGAACGAAGACGTTACTTTGACGGCTACAACGAATTCAAGTAATGTTATCTTTATTAAAATGAACAGTAAGCCATTGTGATTTCTTGACTTTAAATGTATTTATGATTCTAAGTATACGTGAAAGTTTCAAAAATATTCATCCACTCAAAATTTTTATATTGATCGATTTATCTTAAACCCCCAATAGCCGTCAAATTGACTGCTTTCGAATAGCACCTACACTTGGCGCTCCGTGTGTCCAATTGATTTGTTTATATCAACTTATCTCTCTTCCGAGAAACCATGGATGTCTCTAAATACATTTTTGATGTTTTTTAAAATTAATTGATAATTCAAACTTAGTAATAAAATTACAAAAATGCTGTATTCATTCTTGTAATAAATTTTCCTAACAGCAGGCTTAATGGAGAAAATATTGCCGCCAATCATACTTTTCTACGAGCCAATCATAGCCAATAATTACACACGAATCATAGTTTTCTAGTTGGAAAGCATTAATGTCCATCATGTCTAATTGTCGTTGTTAGAATTTGGTGATGAAATGAGACGCTGTAGGGAATTAGACGAAAGGCAACCCATGAGTGAGCGGCGAGAATATACGTATTTGTTTTTATGTCAATTCAATATATTCTTATAATTACTGTAATCAATCAATAAAATGATAAATGAAGTACGTAAATTTGTGTGTATAAATTCCCCCAAAGCCAGAAATATCCCATTGAATACATGAGCCGTTAAAATGTCGGCGCGCGAGCATTCTCGTTAAATGCAAGGTGCAGGCGTTCTAGTGTTAATTTCGAATGCGCTCAGAAATTGAAAGGAAAGCATGCTGCCCTAGACCATGTGGCCGCTTGAGTTCTCACACTCAGCGCATCTCTGCTTACGTCACGGCGGACGTCTTGCGACAGCAGAGAATCAAGAAGAGGCCACTGCCATTCAAGAACTTTATTTGTTATTCTTCAGGAGTGTGAATGCTCCTTTTGGGAAAATCGTTTTATGGTTTTGTTTAGCTTCGGTTTTCCTGCTGCAAACCTCTAGTCATATGTTAATTTCTTTTTCATTTAATCTAAATGCAACGTGATTTAGAGACATGGAACAGCAGATCTCAAAAGACATTTACAACAGACCATAATACAGTTTATGAACCATGTTATAAGCAACTTCTGAAATGTATGATTGCTAGATGGTGATTTAATCGAGATTACATGCGCTTGGTTAGAGCGAACTCCTGACTTTCTCCTATTCAGATCATCTCCTAGAACGGTGCTTAGCTACTATATGACTAAGGTTAAGTGAAAGGGAGACGCCGCTGTAATGCACACTTTGACTTGTTCCGAAGTGAAGAGCCGCGATATCTCAACTCGAGCGCTCGATTGTAGTATCTCTCACAAGGTTTTATTGGAGACTGCTGTCTGCACTCGCGGTGTACAGTTACGTCCGCGGTTCTCTGCATTTGGAACGAAATCCTATTGCCCATGATCTTAGAATATCCTTCTACATTCCTACTTTAATATACAATATCTATTTGTGAATTGGCGTAGATTCATAAACAAAACATTACGACTTACTTCTAAAGAATGTTACTTCGGATACCACGTTCTACACTTTTCCTGTTAGGGATTGATTCACAAATGAAACTATTGGTGCTACAGAATGGTACAGACTTTCCCGTATTAATTTGTATTTCCTTTGGCCTTGGCCGGCTATTCGGACTTGACAAATACTCTTGCCAGCTGCCATCTATCGCCACCCACATTACATTTTTTTTGACATTGTCCTAATTTTTCGGTTTTTCAATAGTTGAACGGAAATATTATTTTAAGAATATTAAAGGGAAAGTAAAACCTCGTCCTAAATGGCATTTTTAATTGAAAAATTTGGAGCCGTTTTTAAAAAAATGGCGTTTAAGCGCTACTATAACTGCGAAAATTGTAGCTCTTTTTCACAGGAATCTTGTGATTTCAAAGAACTTCATCAGAAGTGATTTGAAGCACTTTAACTCAAAAGTAACTCTTCAAAATTGCATATATTGCAAACAATATTGCGCCAAAGCTACTAAAATTGTCAAAAAATGTACATGACCTTAATGGAAGAATTCACTATGGAGAATACATATTATTTCAAGGAAAAATTTCAGAGTTAACCGTGAATATCGGACATAAGCCACCTTCATAAGTTATTTTACTCTATTCTTACAAGAAACGTGAAGAAAAAATTTGGAGCGTTTTTGAGAAAATTTTGAAAATGTCCGGGGGGCTTCGTGTAACCCCAAATTTTATAAAATCTTTTTCAAAGTCTAGATGCTTTGACTGGAGCCAGACCAACAGGGATTTCTTCAATTTGAAAAAATTCTACTATAGGCGATAGTGTTGTTCACAGACTGACTGACGGACGGACAAACGGACGTTATGCTTTCAATTGGTTTTTCGGTATCAAGGACCCACAAAACAGGGATTCAGGCTACACCACGTGTTAGGGGATATTTGTCTTCATTAAGGAACTGGATTTATCCTCTATTTGGTTATCAGGGCCCGGCAATGACTTTTTTTTCTGCGGAATGTAAGTTGATGCATTACTGAGTGAGAGTTGATAGCATCTCACATTTTCCTTCAAAGGAAACCAAATGGTAGCGGAGGACCACAGGTGGTAAATACTTCCAGACAAGCCACCAGCCTTGTGAGTTCTGTAAGGAAAGTTCAGATGCTATCATTGTCAAGAGATATTACTGAGGTGGAATTAAACATCTATATTATGAAAATCAACAAAATTACAATAGAGTGCTCCTTGCAAGGTTTAATGACTAAATTAGTATTGATCACAAACAAACAGGGGTCACGTTTGAACATAAGAAAGAATATAAATTATTGTCTGCTTGAGTTGTAATGTTGCGTTGTAAATCCCTCGGTGGCCGACTGCGATGATGTCAGATGTAGTGGGGGGCCATGGTGTGGGGAAGTCTGTGTAGCCAGACAAAGAAGAATGCACTGGCTGATACGCACGTGAAGCAGTTCATATGTTGCAAACGAATCACTGGTTATACAATGCCATTAATTCTGGCATGATAACCTTGCTGTTCTCAATGACACAATGTAAGAGAGCAAACATTACACATAGAATTAACTTGCACACACGAGTTCAGTTGCGTGTAAATTATAGCAGAATCATCCATATGTCGGTATACTTGTTGCGTATAAGTTGGTAATGGAACATATAAGAAAGGTACTAAACAGCACAGTTTGTAGGTGATGGCTTATGGTACAGTTTGTAGTAAGTGCAGCAATGCACATTCATGCACTAATACAAATTCAACACATTGCGAGACTGCATAACGTGTGAATAAATTACTCACTGTCATATGTAAGACGTGGAGTAGTATGGTGTCGCACTTAAAAACTGTTGTGGCACAATTAACAATGTTCAAACGTGCATTTACAATGTTGCGTCATGCGCGGACCTGAGAGTGGCATAGCGTCTGCGCCACATGACTTACTCAAGACTGACTGCCGTGGCAACGACTGTTGGCAACGCGGCGGCGCATCCGCACGTAAAGTTAGGAATGGCCAATCGGAAGCCACGTAATATTGTGACAATATTGGATTAAGCGTTGTTAATTGAAGGACATTACATTAAAATGCATGCATTACATTAAAATGCAATTAAATATTAAGAATTTACATGTATGTTGCATGATTAAGTTTCTTAAAGGATATGATAGTGCGTTTGAAGAAGTGCTGTTATAGCCAGAAGTGGCGCTGGGGACGGTGGAGTTCTGAGAACGGCCGGGCTGGCGTAGCTATGTTGAAATTCTAGGAACTGAGGCGTTGAGAACATGCATTCGTATGAATGCTGTTAAAATAATACACATACAGAATGAAATGTACAATAATTTGTATATACAATGTGCATTTTGTATAATTAAGCTTGTTGGTTCGGACACGAAAATTAGTCGTTTTTTCGCGCAGCATTACATAAATTTCCATACCCTACGTATATTACTCCGTATATACGTATGTATGAAGAAAGTAAAAATACTGTCATTAGAGAGTTAGTTCTGCATGTCTTACTTTTAAACAATGAAATAGTAGGTATTTCGATATTATTTCCACACAATCTACCTACACAGACCTTTGCAATCGTGAACAAGTCTGTAAAATTTCAAATTATTTTTATTGGTAGCGTACGTTTTTCCCAAACATGTCAGCCAGAAAATTGCGGGTCATTAGCATCAGATTGTGAGGCCATGTTTACGTGAAAAATATGAATTTTAAATTAAATAGTTTCATATTTTATTTTAAGTACAATAGTAGTGATGAACTAAAACGTTGAACCATTACCTTTACGGTGATTTATAGATGAAATCAGAATGCTTTAACACACTAAAATCAAGATTATAACTCGCGTACTATGACAAATCTCAGTTCCGTACTTTCAGTACATTCTAATAAACGTAACCAACGCAACGTTCAGAGTTTGTTGTGGGCAACAATGGTGGTTGTTTTACATGATTTCGTTGCCGAAGAAACACTTTTCTTCTGGATATTAATTAGGAGGAATTCAATGCAGAGATACGAAACTGTTCAGACAATTTTCTTCAGAACAGAAAACTGTTTTAAAATTTGATATTGGGTCATTCATAGTGCGTGTAAATTAAAAAAATTGTATAAAATGTCTGCATTCTATTTTTTGTTGAAAGTCTAAATTTTTTCGAAACTGTACTACGCCTTCAGAACTGACCGTATTTCATTCTTATGCAATTTATCGTCAGTATTAGGTCTTTAAATAATTTTAAACAATTTTTTGGTAGATTTTAAGAACAGGGTTCGGCTCCTATTGACGCGCACGATTCGGTTCCGAACGAGTCACTCGCGGCGCCGCCACAGTGTGCACACGGCCACGTGGCCAACGCACTTTCGTGTGGAATCGTGACGCTTCGCTACCCGTGTCCAAGTTGAGGACGAGGCTCGGGCCTTCGGCCCTCGCGTTAACATAAAACATCCTTGAGTCTGTCCAACGCATAATTACCAACGCATTGTATGCATTTAACATTATGCATGCAACGCATTTTATGCATTTAACCATTGTAATTCTCCATTACACATTCGCACCACACCGCATAATGCACAATGCAAGCAGTGTTCCCTGAGTTATCCGTTCTCGTGGTCCGCGCGAGTGAACCATGCGCAAGTGAACCGTGCGCCGTTGTTTTAGTGAGCCGAACCCTGCCCTTAAAATCAGCCAATTTTTTTAAATCAACGTATATAATGTCAAAATATTATTTTGCATAATTTTGAATTATATTGCGTCTAAATTCATTTTTTTTCGGAACATATACTTCACTTTCTATATTCAAACATTATATTAGTTTTCTAACTTCTACCTACTAGAAAATACCAGAGCTATAAACAATTTCTTACACTTTTTTAAATATGACTAGCTATCACCATTTTTTAGAACATTTTAATTTTGTTTATTAAAGCATTACATTCCTTGTTGATACCGAGCTGCCAACAAGTGGCAGAATCCCCTGGAAACACTGCCTCTGCCATTGGTTTGTGTTATCGTAATACATTCTCGCATTGAGTTTTGTTACCACTATCTTATATCTGAATAGATAATAAGAGAATACCTTGTTTCCGGTGATGCTATGTTCAAACAACAACGCGTAGCGCGATTTCATTTTCAAAGGCGGCATTTACATTGCCAACGCGATAGCTAGGTTAATTTATTTTTTCCTTTTTTTATGTTTCTCCTGTGATGGGTGCAGATAAATTAGAAGTTATTTCTTGGGAGACTCAGGAAGCTGTTGTTTCGGCCCAACTCTTACACCTCAATTGTCTTCTGCAATTTGAGCAACTTGTTGACTACTTATGCATTGTGCTGGCCTCTAAGAAATATTGAAGTTTGACTCACACCATTTTAACCCGTGATGAAACAATGTTCGAACCATCCAACAGTGCCTCTAAATCAAATCTTCCAAAGTTTGACTTACACCACTTTTGCTCTCAACGGATCATTTGGTAATTTATTTGGGTTCGGCATTTCTCTTTTCTAGTTTTCTCAAAGTCCAGTGAAACTCCATTTTCAATTTCATTGCAATCCACTTACGGTAGACTAAAGTTAATTCTCGCCAATGACAGTGCCTCCGACCGGGTCGTATCAGAAACCACAACTATCATATCGCAAGCTATGAAAGCAACAATTCCATGCTGAACTGATCGTGAAGAATTAAACTATCAACAAAGTCTTCAGCATCAACAATTTCAACTACAGCGGTAGTAACAATAGCGACAGCAATTAGATACTTTCCCCTACTGCAACCTCAACCATCAGAGACGTCGCAGCAACTTCAATCTGCACTTCCAGGTAAAAGAAATGTTGAACAATACTACAGCAAAGCTGTAAATAGCAATGTACAAATCCTTCTATCAATCAATTCTGAAGAACGTAAAAAAATTGCCTTAATAAACTGATTTCATTCCGAATTGTCCTTCTGGGCGCTGTGTTGTTTCGACGTTTGTTCTAGAAGACATTATACACTCATCCAATTTCATACTCAAGGACCAAACAAATTGGAATTAATTTAATGAGGTTGTGAACAAAGCCGGATACCTGCGTGACAGACAGTGTCTGGATAGGTTCACACTTGGACAGGTGACAGGCAGTGAATAGTAGTAAAATGTCACTCTTTAGAGATAGCGTTTGGACCTTACGGGCTCTTCAGATAGGAAATCAGCCTATGACGCTATTGTTCTCAACATTTCTTTAATGTGGACATATTCTACCCTGAGATGCTCAATATTAACTGTGGACTTTGTTCATCAGAAGATTTGCGGAGACCTTGCATCGAGGAAGAGACTTCCAGTGCCAGAGTACCACTTAATGGCAGCTAGCAGTGAAGCAGTTGTTGTCAAAAATACCGATAGTTTCAACTCGTATTTAAGTTAATATGGACATTAATATCCCATCCACAAATATCACTACTATAATGACACAAACTTATTCAGTCTACTACTTCTCCTATCATACGTAGAAAGCAAAATAGCGATTTTCTTTCTCCCCAAGTCGTTGATTGATTTATTACTTAGTATCCGGGCGCGTCAGCTTCTAAGATAATTGGTTCCGTAAGTGTAGAGCGAGGTGGCGGTAATCTTCCCTCCGCTGGATGGCGAGATCGGGCGCCAACCTACACCTCATCGGGGAGAAACCGCGGCAAACTACCTATCAGAGCAGCCAGCCGCTTGAATTCTCATCCATGCAGCAGCTGAACTCGACCTAGCTATGTAGCTAGTGTCGATAATCTTACCACTGTCGGGACGCGAAACCTAGAACCTCCCGATAAGAGGCACTGGAGGTACAATTTGTACCCTCAGCCACCTCAGCGGATCCAGAGGGTGGCCATGGGGGTCATTCCCCCCACAAAAAATGGCCTAGAGGTTTTGTTTCCCTTCCTTTATTTGGCAAAATATATTTAAATATTTATGTTCGAATTTTGTAATTATTTAAACAATAGTATTGCACAGTATCATATATACAGAACATAAATAAAATATAATATACTAATAAATATGTTTATTGTTTAACGAACATATACGATGAGGGGGCCATGCCCCCCAAAAAAAGAACGATCGGCAGGATGCGCCCCTGACTTAAGCTGATACTACATATGTCGTGAAACTTATTAGACCAAACGTATTAATAGGTGCCACTTGATTGCAAATAGAAACTCTCCATGAGTGGAAGTAATGTTCCTTCTCTCACATCAAAAAAACCAATAATGTATTCAGTGGCTCTAAAATTCGAAACAATCCGAATGATATCTAATCGAAAGATTAAAACCTAATCCAAACTATTTTAACGTACAAATATATGAAAGATGAATCAACTCCTCATCACATTCCACAGCCTATTTACATACAGAAACTTTAATCAATATGTTGAAAAGACTGGATAATTCATTACCAACAACTTTATCAACTATCCACCGGATACACCGGGAACACAACAGCCATCTTCAATGCTCATTTCTTTTTACAATTTGAAAACATGCAAAAATTTTACCAAATCATCACCCCAGAAACAAATGCTCATGATCCTTCCGACCACAGATCCATTAGCTTCCTCTCAAAAATTCCATTGCCAAAACATTTGAAATATTAATACTCAACCTCCTAACCAACTTCTTAAATGCTAATTTTTCCAAAAATCATTTTGACTCCAACCAAAATTTATTTCGGCTCCATTCAGCTAAAACATTACAACTAAATCTCAGGTTGTAGAACATACAGCACACAGCTTTAATTCCAAAGAGTAGCAGTATTTTTGAAGATCACAAACAGTTGGCAGCATTTGGTACAAAGATCTCTCATGAAGACAGTCATCTAACCAACTGAACATTGTAAGTTAAATAAACCGAGTTCTTTTGAACACAAAAATATTCTCGTAAGGCTTCCCCAAGCTTCACCCCTTGCTCCAAAGTTCTTCAGCATTTACATTTCACATCTACCTCACAGCATGACATTATATCATATCCACATCCATATGCAGATGACTTAGCTTTATTCACACATCACCGAAATATTCACATCTGAACTCTTCCAACATATAATATTAATAGCATCACAAATCTTCACAAAAAGCAACTAAATATTAATCCGCCAAGAATAATAAAATAACTTAATTCTCAGAAAGCCTAAAAATTACCTTCGCTAATAATTACCATCCAATTCCTCTAGTTAAACAATTCCACGTGTGACATATATCTCTGAATTTTAGTAGATGTTAACCATGAACTGGTGACGTGCGGTCACAGTGACCGGCAAGGAAAAATAAACTCACTGTCCTCTCGACCGGTGCAACGGAGAAAGTTTTGGTTTACAGTACCTTATTGTCTCTTTCTAGACAATATTCGGGCGTGGGCTAGCTTATATAGTTGCAGCCGTTCGCTTCTGAGAATCAGTTGAAGTTACGGATTGGTCTTGATGACCGCACCTCACCAGTAGTAGAAGTTTGTACTTGGTAATGCAAATTTATACTTAGTAAATAATTTTCATTTAACAATGTATTTTTTTATTAAAATAAAGGTTGTTTTAGGTAGTCAATATCATTTCAAAGCCCTTCTATTCGTATTTCAATCTTCAACAGTGAAGAAAAATATTGAGCAATACATGACCTGCAATTCTCTTAATAAGTAATTAAAAATTATATAATTTTCTGTTTATTTTATAAACTACAAACTCTTCGATTTTCTCTTTATTATGCCTCTATTAATGTGAATAAATTGTGAATTCGATGTGAAATGAAATAAAGAATATAACTAGTCTAAAACTTTCCCGGTCACAATGACCGCACGTCAGCGGTAACATAAGTTCGAAGGCACGTCACCAGTTGACGGTTCACATCACGTCAGTTGTTTAACAGACAACACAAAATTAACACGAAATTTTATCTATTCGTCAAACCATCATTCTCATTAAAATTTATTCTTGTATCAAAGCATCATTAGACTCACACGAGTAAACAATTAACCATGTCAAATTTTCATAAATGTTGCACCTAGAAACATTAACACAACACAAATAAATTCCTGCAATTACTTCTTAACCCACGTCTTCTTGTTACATACCACAATAACCATATTCTACATGAATATTCCTGTACTCTAAATTACAGAATGTGATAAACTTATCTTCATCATTTTATAGTCTCTTGCCATTCTGCCTAAGTGCTGACCATTTCGATCTAATCAATAAGGATTTGCGAAAAAAAAGAATTAAATGAAGGTTTCCAAAAGATAACTTCAAACCTCCATGAAAGAAAATCACACAAACAAACTCAAAATTTCCCATGAACCCATCAACTTTTCCTCGCCCATTATATGAACCATTATGCTATAGAACATGCTATTGACTTGCATGTGATTCCCGGTTAGGACGAAAGCAGTTTAGAAAGTTTTCTGTCCCAGTTTGCGGTAATATACAACTCTACAATATTCCGGTTGATAAGTTACACACTGGTTTAAAAAGAGACATTTTTATAATTCATTGCAAATTGCACTGAATTATCAACAAATTTATATACAATATAAATTTTAATGAACAAAGAATTTCCAATACAAAATGCTAATAACAAAATTAGTTTTCTATTAAGTGTTTGTATAACACATTTATGTTTAAGTATAACTGGAACTTTGGATCACATTGATGAAATTAAACATTCAGAGAGTATTCTACACTTCATCATTCTGAATTTAAAGACACGTGGTTTCTAATCAAACCAGCTACCTTCATATCAGCCCTCAATATGTAGATTCCAGCCCCACCTCTGATCATCTCGCACTGTGCTATCAGCCCTATTGCCCTGCACTTCCCCTCACCCCGCAAATTCATCATCGCTCCCCTTCCCTTTGTCAGAGCGTGCACCCTCCTCCCTATCAGTTCCATAATGATGGATCCCATTGACCAATCAGTCATTACTCAATTGGTGACAGTGCTAAATTATTCCAATTATATAGTAGGCTTCATGGGAAGTAGCAAATATTTTAAAACTTGGCATCTGGTCTAGACGTTAACTATTCTTCTACCCTTGACAAACTACAATCTGTAAGAAACTTTAGAGAAAAGGGATGATTTTTAAATTTGGAAGACAATATTGATATTATGTGCATTTTACTAATATTTCACAATATTAAAAATTAAAAATCTTTCTTAATGGTAAAAATCTAATTGACATTTAACTCTTACAAAACGAACATTTTAATCAAAATTGTTGTTAAAACTAAACTATATTCAAGGTTGTTCACGTTTGCATTAAAATTACTTGAAGGAATTTAATATTTTTCTGTGATCAAACGTTTTAGCTAACTTAATTATTAATTTTCTTTTAACCATAGAAATATTTTATATCTCAGTTATATTAAACGTAATTTGATGGAAAAAGCTTTTGTCAATCACTTTTTTACAACTTGAACATAATTTTAGAAATAAATTATTAATCTGTAATTGTTAATACACTCAAAATACATTAATAACAACCCAAGGTCTTTAAAAACTTTCAAAAGTTGTTTCAAAACAATTAAATGATATTCTTAAATAATTTAATAAGTTCACAGATATAATCAAAAGTAAACTTGAAAGTATATTAATACATTATTGAGATAAGTGATTTTTCCTAGACTTACCGTTCAAGTCGACCTGTATGTAATCTCTTGCTTCAGCTACCATAGTAATGTTCCAATTGTTTAGTCTTCAAATATAAGTAACAATGATAATTAAAAAGTTTCTGGATATTCATCATTACAAGCGATTGTGTATACAAGTTCATTTTTTGTCTCAATTCATTTCGTTTTCTTCATAAGTCATAAGGCACAATGCATACAGTTTTATTGAACACAAGTATACTGACACGAATTTTTCATCACAACCACTAATGTTTCGTCTTCTGTACACTGCCTAGTCTATCAACTCGTATGCTATACCTCACTGAAAAAAATATCGTTCTCGAACCAATGTTTACAGTTACATTTCGCAAGCTCAGGCACTGCGTAAATGAACGCTTAGATAGAAGTTACGAATCGTGTCCGAGAGCGACTCATATTGAATCGATTCTTTTGTCTCATTTAATCAAAACGAATGCAAGTAAACTGCTATATTTTTTAAATTTTGTGTTTCTTTACATCTACATTCTACACAATGCTCTTGAGATTACATAACCTTCTCACAAAACCTCACTAAGTACTGTAACGTAGTTTATTTTATAAAGAAAACATGAGTAATAAAATTATAATTTTACACTTGAAAGGTCCAGATTGTTTTGGAATATAATAAGAGCAGATTTTAAATGAAATGTCATTTTTGATTTTCATTTCAGAACTTACTTTACCTTTTGGTATAGGTATTAATTTCATGTTATGACAAAACGAATGACGCTTTTTTGATGACAATTTTGGGTAATTCTTTTTTCAGTTTTGACTAATAAGTAATTTTTTATTTTTCCGTCATTTTTAATGCATGTTTCGCTGATTTAATTGATTTTAATATTATTTGAATGATATTTGATACAAACTTTCTTTTATGAGATGTAACTAACATTCCCAATAGAATATCTGAGTAGCCAATTCGATTTCTTTTCTCAGAAATTGTTATGGCAGCTCTTGTGTCTATATAATCTAAGTATATTCGTATTTTAAACAACTATCTCAGAGAGTACAAATATCTTATTCGAATGATGGAACATGATGTACACACCTTTTCGATTCATTGTCAATCGCACATGGAGACTTGCAAAATTCTATATTAGGCCTATCATCTTCCTACAATACGTGAACAATATGCAGTTTTCTTTGCAGATGATACGAATATTCTTTGCTGTAGAGAAAACGTACATTGTAGAATATCAGATGTTTTTATTGGATCCGTAATAACACATTAATATTAAATGAAAAGAAAATTGTTGCCAGTTTTACATTTCAAATAAACAATTCTGTACTCTAATGAAAATGAACGGTGTGCCATTGACTGATGTCAAGCTAACAAAATTTGTAGGTCTCTCAATTGAGTCAAACCTCAAATGGTACGTCCATTTAAATAAATTGAACACAAAATCAAGTCAATTAGGTTGCTCTTTCAGAACTCTTTCAAATTCAGTCAGCCTTCATGCTGTTCATTCTGTATTGTAATATACAAAATATTACAGGAAAACAAACACTGCGCTAATCTGGACGGTGAAGCGGTTACTAGGTAACGAATGTTTGTTTACGTGCAGGAGGGGGCTCTGAACTAGAGAGTTGGTGGTTGACTGGCATCGTGGTGGTAGCGGCGCGAATGTAATCTGAATTATTTAAGTAGGACATCGACGTGAATAGGGAGGATAGATTGTGGAACAATAGTGCAAGAAGTGAGTCAGCAAGAAAGAAGCAGACGACTTCTGCGACGACCGGCGCGAAGAGGGATTTTTCGGCGCGGAAGTCAAGGGGCTACGAACTGCGGGGCCATCGTTTCACAACGCCAGACAATTTGGTACCGTGAACCTCATGCATGCAATCAATCAAGAGAATTTATATTGTTAATCCCAAATTCAATTTTTAATAAACAAAATTATTGTTGTGCCACGTTATATGCGATTCCTTCGGAATATAGATAATTTCAGACTTCCAGGCTTCTCTGTATAGAGAGCATGAGATCCAAAGAACTGAGCTAGCAAATTATAAGTGAATCATTCATTATCCTTTTATCACAGTATATTTCGCAAAAGTTCATTTCCGACTGAGATGAGGCATAATATTCTAGGGAAATACACCATATAGCTCCCAGGCTTTTAGATTATAAAAAAAATTATAAGAGACATGTTTGCAGATTGTCTTGTTTACCAGAATCTTATTTTATGACATTTCATTTTTTCTTATCAACTGTATCATTATAAAAAATAACTAAGAAGACAGACATTGTTCAATGACTTAAAATTCTATAAATCATTATTTCATTCGAAGATCTGTTGAAAGTAGGTGGAAATAGTATAGACATAGAGTATGATAAATTGGTATCCTTGTGTGCTACATTTCTTTATCGTGCATTTCTGAAGATTGTAAAGGGTCCTTTGCTCTTGTTTTTATTCTAAGTATACTTGCTTCAGTGTGCAAAATCTAGATCAAAAGCTAACAATTACGATCTAAAGTTACAATCAAAGCATACATCAAAACCTTGTTTTTCTTTTCCAATTCAAATGCATTGGCAACTTTCTAGATAATTTTGTGTTCGCCGCTACTAAACGTCCTTTTAACTTTTCTCGGGCGTTTGAGGTGCCTCTTGTGTAGGACCTGCACCTGCCTCAGCCATTTCTTTACTTACGAGAAAGAACACGAAGATAAACCATCGCCTTTGAAAGCAACTAGCTTCCGTTTCGCGCCAACGAAGTTTCTGCGTTTGGAATGTGTTTTTCAGTGCTCACTGCGAGCATTTGCCTTCAGCTGTTTACTGATCAAGGGAGGGGAAGATAGAACAGACTCACAAAACGGATTCTGTCAACACAAAGTGTTAGAGAATAGGGAGCAAGATTTATTCAATTTTTCGTTACTTGGGCCCGACAATACAAGTTGTGTCGAAAATTTGCCGTTTTCCCGCGCACGATTTCTATACTTTCTCTTCTTACGAAGTAAGTGCGATAAAATAAAAATGAAAGGAATTCATGTTCATATAATGTTTTGGATATTAAATATGCATATTTGAGAATTTCGTAAACTACTTCGCCACTTGTAATACGCTCGCTTTCGTTAATTTCCAGTGATGCAATTTCTCAAAAAATGATTCTTTATTTTATTTAATTTATTTTAGATAGCTCAAAACTATTTGGTCATAAGCGATCAAAATCTATTTTACATTTCACATAATACTAAAATGTACATTCTTATTTACATAGCAATATTTCTTAACATTATGTTTTAACTATATAAAACATTCAACAATAATTACATATATTATTACAATCATGTGAATATTTTGTTTTAATAAGATAGGAACTCTTATACAAATTTTTCTAATTTTAACACATAGAAATTTAGGAATTTTGTCACATCCTGAAGTGGAATTTAATAGACAATGGATATCAGTACCAAGTTTTAATTTTTTCCTGATGTCATTTGTGAAAGAACATGCAATTAATAAATACGTTGTAGAAATAACTTCACCACAATTTTGGCAATTTTACTGTAGTTTTCGTAGATAACCAAAAATATCTAATTTGAGGTATTTTAGATGAAATGATTTAACGTTTACTCATATATATATATATATATATATATATATATATATATATATATATATATATATTGTTACGAACAATATTTGATGTCGCCACTCCAATTTTCCTGTGTCTGCTGATTTTTTTCTCGACTTCTCAAATCAATACGCTAAGTAATTTATCAGTTGCAATCTCCATTATAATTCACTTTATTGAACATAGTAGCAAATGATATTTCATCAAGTTTTCTAGAGAATCCAAAAATTATTTTAAAATCTTGATAACTAAGATATTTGCTCAATTACCCGTCTTTGAACTGTCAGCACACCTTCAAACTTTGCACAATGCAAATACCTCAAGTGCGATACATTTTTAAATTCATAAACAAAGGTCAATATTATTTGAGGGGGTAAGAAGCCAATGAGTACAAATTAATGTTTGGTGAAAATTGAGGTGAGATGCAGAAACGGACAGTTCAAGTATGTGAAATGGTGGAAGTGGTACTTACTGCATCTCTGTTTTGTTCTGCAATGTAGAGACCAAAAACAAAACTACTTACAGAAACTGCTTTTTTAGGCCAATCAGAAATAGCACCTCTAATAACCCTTGTGCGGCAAGATTTTTGTTCTTCTCAGATTAACACGTGTTTCATCAGCTAGTGGACGTTTTAATTTCATCTGATTATTTGTTCAAAGCAGCAATGGTTGAACCTCTTCGGTTCAGTACCTTCGGTAAATCATTTCAATGCAATCAGAGAGCTTTTGTTAGTAATTTAATGCTACATCAGCTCTTTTAATTTCCTTACAATCTAATGCCAGTCAAACCGGCTAAGGTGATTCAGAGCATCGTCTCATGTCGATGCAAGCCTCTGACCGGGAGGCTCTATTGTTCCAGTTCCGATGGCATAATATGAGCTAAGGCATGCCTTTATTCATATTACACGTGGTGAAGTAGTTTATGGAATTTCAAATATCCATATTATCAGTACCATAAATCTTGTATTAATATGAATTATTTTCATTTTTACTTTATCGCATTTTCGACACTAGCTAGATAGCTAGGTCGAGTTCAGCTGCTGTCTGGAGGAGAAGTCTAGCGACCGGCTACTCTGATCGATACTTTTCCGTGGTTTCTCCGAACACCACCGGGCGAATGCCGGAGCAGTGCCCTAAGAAACGGGCCAGGGACCACGCGCGATCTTTTCTTTCCATTTCTTGTCATATCCTACCTCTTACTTACACACACACACACACACACTTACACGTAGTACACTATCGCAAATGCCGGAAACTGGTCAGGAGCTTAGAGTTTGTCTCGGCTGGAGCGGGGTCCCGCGGGTTGGCGGTACCTGGTCGAGGAAAATCCTCGCAAGCCGATGTATTTCGACGCCGGATCTCACTATGCAGCAGAGGAAGATAACCACCACCTCTCTAGAAAAACACATGCGTTACTTACGAGACTAATTATCTTAACAGTTGGCACGCCCGGAATCACTAATCAATCTATCAACGACTAATATTGATAAAATTTCTATACTTCACCAACAGGAATATATCATTATCGATGCATATGATGCTCGCGGAGAGTGGAAGTGCGCCCGCCTGCACGCAATGACTGGGCGAAATGAATTGTTTTATTCGCGAATCTGCGAACACTTTTTTAATAAAATTCACACACCCGCGGGAGGTTCATTCAGCCAAGTGGTAGACAACGGTTCACGGACGATTGGCTGTCCGTCCTCCGCCGCTCCTGCGTCAGAACGGCCATCTTTAATGGCGGCCTCCACGTCAGCGACTCTTTTTCTGTCATTATGAGCCGAATTTCAAAAACGACGAGTAAGCCGACAGAAGAAAATGCCTTCTGGAATCTTATTAAATGAGCTTTTGCAACCTAAAAAAGTCGTGTGACTAAGTGGCTCATATTTTTTAAGGAGTTGTAGCATTGTGTAAAAAGCTATTTAAAAACGATTTTTCAAAGTAAAACATTAATATTATTCAAGAAATTGCTGTATTATAGTAGTTTATAATTGTAAACATTTGATCTATTCATATGTGTGTGTGTATGAGAATGCCGGAAGTCTGAATTTTTGAAAATTGCAAAAGTTTCAAATAATTTAGGCGTTTTCGTAAAACAACATTGAATTTTTTTCGGAAAAAAACCTATTTCTGGAAAACAGGTCTAATAAGGTCAATGACACGTCTTCAAAAATATGATAAACTTTCGGATACGTTTGCGTGAAATATAAACAATATTGAACAATTATTTTTTCAAAAATGGCTCCAATTTTTTAATTTTTTCCCTTCAGATTGAGTGGTGATCGCTTAAAAATGGCATATTAGTTCACACTGTTAAGGCATTGGAGTACGTCGTTTGCTTGGAGAGCGATTTGCTGACAATTTGTGGGTTTGCCCACCTTATTTTACTCCAAATAACGTTTTCGGTATTACCGTGACATTGTCACAGGGCAACATGTAGATCGGAAAAGAATAAAGAGCAAAGAAGCAAGATAAAGTAAACTATTTCATTCTATGTAGAAGATTGTCATAAATATTTGTAAACTGATTACTTTCAATCAATGAGTGCATAAATTGATTTAATTTTGTTTAATATTTCTGGCACTGGGCGGGAATATTTTCTATTTGGGTGGTCTAGCTTATGTTTTTGAAATCAACATTTTATTTATAATTAATTGTATATTTTGTCAATCCGTTTTGCTGGTTTGGATGATCAAGGGCATTTTTGGCATATTCTTTAACAGGTAATTTTATTTTTGTTTAATTTTCTTGAGGAGATTATCTTTTAGTTTTTTAATACAGGGCAAAGGGCAACCTATGTATTTAATACTACATTTTCTAGTTCCAGCGCTTTGTTACCTGTCAACAGTTTTTTGTTGGAAGCGTTTTATCTTATATTTAATTATGTCGATGGTACAATTCCATTAAATATTTTTGTAACACAGGTAATGTAATAAAATATTATAGTAGATAAATGTAATGTGTCATTACTTGAAAGGATATTAGGGTAAGTAAAAACAATTACGACAGCAACAATGGTGACGGGAAGCGATGTACGACGAGAACATTATGAACAGCAATATGAGAGAATGCGTATGTAAACGGCATCTGAAAAAATTAAATAATATTGTGCCGAGATTAAATAAAAGTATTGAAACATGACCGAAGTCTGTGAGGAGGAGAATGAGTAAATAAAATAATTACGAAAGGAAACAAGGGATAAACAAATAGTGGGCATAAATGGAAGTGATCAATAGAAAGAGGGATTTCGATAATGAGAATTTGAGATGCGCAGGTGAGGCAAGGTGAGGCAAGGAGGTGAGGTAGTTGTGCGTAGTTCGCACAGTATATTGTTGCAGACAGTAGGCAGGCGCACAGAATGAAAACAAAACGGGGAGATGATGCTAAGACTCGGAGGAAATCTGTTCCGTGAATAGTGAGGTGCTCAGTTCCGTGAATAGTGAGATATAATTTTCGTGTTAGTAAAAGTATAACTCGAACTTGGAATTCGTACGGAATAGTGGGAAAACGTGAGTAATTGCGTCATAGTTGAACAGAATAAGTGATTAATTAATCGATGATGACGTGTATAATCCTGAACATTTTTATTGTATGAAAACTCTGATGGTGATGGAGGAAACCTGTAACGGCGGTCCAGGGTGCAGCTCGTCTGCAAAAGGAGGGTAACATCGGGGAATCCTGCTTAAAATTCCGGAAATGTATGAAGACCAAGTTTTGCTCAATAAATTAAGAATCATATTAATATAGTAAGGAAATTAATGACCATGCATGCATCGAGGGAGGGAAGTTAATATTAAATAAAGCTTCGAAGTAAAACAAGGGATTAAATTCAATATTTTTAGTAGTTGAATTTTTGGATTCATTGTTTTGATTTGGGAAGAAAGAAAAATATGTGTAATTATATATGTTATATTTTCCAGTATATATTAACATACGTCATTCCAAAAGTAAGTATTATTATTATTACTGAGCCTAGTAATAACTATTCCAGGTCACAGGGCATAAACCAAACGATAACGTACATAAATTTGAAATTCCAAAATCATGTAGAGGCGGACTATCTAACCTGAAAATTTTTAATTTTTCGTGATAGAGTCATTTAGGCTTGATAACATTAAAATAAGGGCTAGGAAAAAGAAAATATAATATTATTTTATATAATATCAAAGTAAATGACGATCAGATTTGACTTGCTAGTGTAGTAAGTACAGAAATATTTGTTTAGGTAAATAATAATAAGCTGGAACGAAAAGCTAGGATCTTATAAGTTATTTTCCATCTTATATTCGGCGATATTTTTTGTTGAATGAAATTTACATGGCGCCAAATATACTCGTACTTTTCAATAAAGTTACTGGGGTAATTGTTTTGGAATGGGGGGTTTCGTACTATATATAATTTGTATATCTGCAATGTTGTATTAGGTACTTTTCAAACAGGATATAAACATACCTGTCTTTTGTTTTTTGGTCTTTAGATAAAAAAAAATTAAAATAAAACCGTTTCCAACACGTGGTCTTGCGACATAATGTCACAGAAACAACGAAAACATATTCAGCAAAATAAGGCAACACACTAAAATGTTATATGCACCAAAGTAAGCTGTGATTTAATTTTGTACTTTGTGTAAATGTGTACGTAATTGATACACAAGTGTCATGTATTTAAATGTCTTAAGTGAAATATTACAATATGATGATGAAAACAACTCAAAAACTCGAATAATTCCCAATAAAACAATTTGAAAAAATATAATCTCGTACATTGGTACATTGAAAATCGCATTTTCTCAACAAACATTAAGGTCAAAATAAAGTATCATATATTGAAATTTGATATAATAATACGACAATACAAATAATAAGATACAGTTCAAACTTGATTTTTCATGTTTTCTAACTTCAGTCTTCGGTCTTGATACGATTTTTTAATGAAGTTACTATAGGCTTTTCATGAAACCTAACTTTCACTAGTACGAGCTGAGAAAGGGTTTTTTAAAAATTACTTTTATTTTTAGTCGGATTAATATGTCCCATATTTTTAATACACACTCAGTAATAATAATCATCAAATTCTTTTTTAATACTTATTGTATTAACTTTTATGTGAACATTTTGGAATTCAAATAATTAAACATAAAATTGTTTAAGGAGACAGTGTTATAAAGTCTCTTATTCAAAAGCTATTCACAAGTGTATGTAAAACACAAGATGAGTCTCACTGTCTAAATATCGTCATTAAAACTAATTATCTTCATTAGATACGCATCAAGAGTAATTAGTATTATATTTCATGACAAAAATGTTTCGGGACGTGTCTCCTGTATCCACTGTTTCAATATTTGCGCGAGAGATATGTTGTTAGTTTGTACACAGGGAATATTCATGTGTGTCAACGGCAGATTTGTTATGGAGCATACATACGTTACAAGGAAGAGAATGATGTTTCATACACATGATAGAGTTGAAACTGCTGTTGTTTACATGGTGGACTGTGCCAGAACATATTTCCTTCGTCAATAGGCCATGGTCCAAGTGTGCCTACTCGTTATTAGCAAGATTCGTAATAAGATTCTCACATAAAAGTAATTTAAAGAACAATAACGAGGGAAAAAAATGAAGAATGTAAAGTAGAGCTTAATCGCGTTGTATTTGAAGGGTTTGGAGTTAAAAGATGGCAACCTCAAAGTTATAGTTTTTGTGATATTACAATTGTCGAGCTGCTGTTCATGCACTGGGATTCTCAAATAATCCAAATTACAGCTCTGAGTTGTCCCTCAGCTGTAGGCATCTTTATGCGCCTTTTTAAACCAATTTCAGTAAAACGTTTTTCTTGTATCTCGCAAATATTTCTACGTGGTTTCCACATGTCACATATCATTATATCTTCTTCTTCTTCACTTCCAGGATTAGGCGTCTGCCTGTTCCGGCCTCACAGAACTTCTCTCCATCTCTTTTTCGGCCTCCCTATATCTCTTGTTCCTCTTGGTTTATATTGGAAGGCCAACTTCGGTAAACGAGAATTATCCATCCTTTGTACATGTTGTAGCCACTTGTTGCTGTACTCCATCATTCTTTCATTGAGGCTCTTCACATTCAGTTCTTCTCTTATTTCATCATTCTTAAATCTATCTTCTCTGGTGCAACCTTTTTTTCTTCTAAGAAATTTCATTTCTGCACTTTGTAATTGTGTGTATGTGCTCTTTTTAGGGACCCAACTCTCACTTCCATAGAGGAGGACAGGGATGGCCATTGTGTTATAGAACTTTATTCTCGTCTCTTTCCTTGTTTTGTTTTTCATTGTCCTATGAATTATACCACATACTGATTGAAATTTTGACAGTTTCTTATTGGTATCTTCATCATGTCCTATTTCACACCCTAAATTGTTGAAAGAAGAAACTTGTTCAATGATTTTTTGTCTACTACAATCTCTGTTCTAACAGGTGATTTTCCACAAAAGGCCATAACTTTTGTTTTCTCTTTTGAGATATTTATGTCATATCCCTTGCATATATTGTATAAGTGGTGTACTGATCTCTGTAAGTCATTCTCTCCTTCTTGTAGTATTACGGCGTCGTCAGCGTATAATAAAATATTTAAATAGTCATTTTCTGTAATACATATTCCTTTTTTTATAATAAGCTTCCATTTTTGGATTGTGTCATTTATATATATGTTAAAAAGCGTGGGCGATATTGTGCACCCTTGTCGAACTCCTTTATTAATAGGTATTTCCTCCGTCTTCTTACTTCCGGTGTTTATTATAATTTTTGAATCTTCATACATGGTTTTCATTACATTTACAATGTGTGCTGGGAAGCCTTGTTTTTCCATTATGTCCCATAATTTTGTCCTATTAACTTTATCAAATGCTTTTTCAAAGTCTATAAAAGCAAGATGTGTTGGCAGATTGAATTCTCTCCTTTTCTCTAAAATTTGCTGTAGGATGAATACATTGTCGGAGGTTGATCTACCTTTCCGAAACCCATTTTGTTCTTCTCCCAATAAAGCTTCAGATATTGCTTTTATTCTTGCATTCACTATTCTGGCATAGACTTTATACATTGTGCAGAGTAAACTTATTCCTCTATAATTTTCACAATTTTTCTTATCTCCCTTTTTAAAGATGGATATTACTTCTGCTACTTTCCAGGTATTTGGAATCTTGAGTTTCTGCCAGCAAGTGTTTATTATATGTAGCAACCTCCATTGTAACAGCATCCCACCATACTTCAGTAATTCAGAATTAATTTTATCTATTCCAGAAGCTTTCCTATTCTTTAACTGTTTGAAGGCTTCTTGTAATTCTTCAATAGTAATTAGGTCTGAAGTTGTTAGATTTGTGTTATCCCAGTTCGTTTGCACGGTGTTCTCTTGATACCATAACTTCTTGTAATGATTTATCCATTTGGTGTCTTCTATTACATCTATTCTGGCATCATCTTTTTCAGACCTATTGTAGTTCTTTAAAACTTTATATGCAAAATTTTGCCTCCCATGTACATCTTGCTCTATTTGGCTAATGAAGTTATCCCAAGAGATTCTATGTGCCTCTTTCACAATTTCAGTTGCTGTATTTCTCTTCTTCGTGTAGTTTTATCTTGTTTCTTCATTTTTTTGCTGTAACCATCGGCAATATGCTTCTTGTTTATTTTTTATAGCAGTCTGAATTTCATCATTCCAGACTCTTAACCCTTTTCTACGTCTTATTTTTTCTTTTTACCAATGGCTTCTGATGCTGCTTTTTCTATGCAAAATTTTACATTATCCCATTCAATTTCTATGCATTCTACCGTTGGTGTTTCCAGAAGATAATGTTGCAGTATTTGTTGGTATAGACGTTGAATGCTTTCTTCTTGCAGAAAGTAGGTTTTGTAAACCTCTTCCTGCATTCTTTGTCTTGATTTTTGAGACTTCCATTTCATCCATAGTTTTAATTTTGGAACTACCAAGTAGTGGTCTGAGGCAATGTCACATCCTCTATATACATTGACATCTATTTATCTGTGGTCTCATTTTTTCATTTATTAAAAAATAATCTATGATTGATCGCAACCCTCTTGCACTCCATGTGTATTTGTGGATGTCATGTTTTCTAAAAAATGTGTTGGAAATTTTTAGATGGTTCATTGTGGCAAATTGTCTCAGTTCTTTCCCATTGGCATTCAGATGATGTTCTCCATTATCTCCCATTATTTTCGGAATTGGTGTATTTCCAACTCTTGCATTAAAATCCCTACATAAAATAATATAATCATTTTTCTTGTTTTTTTCCAATTGTTTTTGTAGCTGATCATAAAATATTTCTGTTTCTTCACGTTTTCCATCTTCTGGAGCATATATTCCGATGATTGTCATATATCCTCTACTGATCTTTAGTCTTAAGGTACCTATTATTTCATTTATGAATGCATAGCTATCTATTCTTGATTTCCACTTTTTATGTATTATTATTGCTACACCAGCTTTTGCTCTAATGTTTTGAGGTACACCACTGTATATCATAATATATTCTTCTAGTTCTTTTGTCCCTTTTAGCTTTTTCTTAGTTTCAGTTGCCACCAAGATTTGTATCTCTCTTTCTTTAATTATGTTTTCTAATTCAGCCTCTCTAATGCCAATTCCTCTCACGTTCCATGTGGCTACTTTAATGTGTTCCGAAATTCCAAGTCGTTTGTCCTTTTCATGCCTAGTTCGTCGTATTGTTGGGGTAGCCATATTAATTCTGTGAGGTTTTTCAGTAATGAAGGATTCGTCTGGCCGCCTCACGAGGGCTACGCAGATATAGTTGGGTGGTGGGGCTGCCACCTTACAGCTTCCCAACTTGCATGGTTTATATCGGGCTTCCTTCCCTAGACAGACTGCCTTCACTACGGCTACATCAATATATACCAACATAAAACAAAATAGAACTGAACAAGTGACTATACGTATGATTTGAATCTGAGTTTACAAAATATTTTTATCAATCAATCGATAATCATTGTGATAGTTGATTAAGAAATTCTGATTGTGCAGGAAGATGCAAAGTTTTCACCGTTCTGTCTGTCATCGCGTTGTTAAGCTAACGCCACAGAAACAACAACTACCATGATTCTCAGCAAAACGTAAAGCACAAAATGTCGACAATTCCTTAATGCAGCATGCCCATTCAACGGCAGCTGCCTGCTGCTGTGCACTGTGCCCAGCACCATGCCTCACGCAAGGTCATCCCCCATCCGCTGGTGCCATCTAATTCCGCGAACCGATCCGCTCGTAGCCCCTTTCCCGCGCCATCAGCACCGAGCCGCCCTCGCATAAGCCTTTAGTCAGGAATATGCTGACGCTCATTTGTCGGGTCGCGTTCGTGGTGGAAAGGTGTGGGGTGGGGGCGCCACTTGTTGGGCGCAGAGCCTCCGTGGCGCATCCCCTCCTCCTCCCTCTCCGTCCCCGGCTGTTCGCTTGCTCGCGCGCTCGCTCGCTCGCGTGCATAAAAGCAGCGTAAAAACACCATTCCGGATTCGGGACTTCCCCGGCGTGACGCTGCCGTTGCCTGCCCTGCGCCGCGCGGCAGCAGTGCCACGTCGCGTCGCCCTGCCATCGCGCCTCGCCGCGCCGCGCCCGGCCTGAGCGCAGCCCTCAATTTCGCAGGATTTAGCGGTGTTAGCGGCTTCCGAATGTTGACCCCACCCCTGCCTCCGCCCTTCCCACACCTCCGGCCCGGGCTGCAGACCTGCTGGTTGCCGAAACGTACGACCGCGCCTGCGACGGGAACAGGCTCAAATACAGTTGGCTGTCCTGACAGTTCACAATTGTGACAAGGGATAATTAACTCTGGACACGAAACGCATCCTAATATACTTCATTATCAGAAGGAAAGTTTCAAATAAAAATGCAATGGTTAAAGAATTTCTAGTGAACGCAGAAGTACACGTCGTCTGCATATCATCTATCGTACATCACCATTATAAAATATTTACAAATAAATGTATTTACATCTTATAAATTATTTTATATTTAATTATTAATATAATATGTTTTATGAGCACATATTGCTGCATATTCTTGAAGAAAAAATATAAAAACACCATTTAAGCTGTTTTTGATAAAAATAATAATTGCTTCATTTCAAGCAAAACTACGTGAAGAGTTCTACAAGGCCTTACTTACAGATTGAATATTTTTTTAAATAGGTTTCATTTAGGAAAAATATCTATCAACAATATTGTAATTTTGAAGTATTAACTTTTTGCAATCTTCGAAAATACATTTCACCCAAAATGCTAATGAAAGTAATATATTCTTGCATCTGAATAGAAATAATAATATTTTAATATGTAGTTAGTACAGACTGAGTCAGATAAATGAATTACACAAAGTTGAAAAGACCAAGAAATAGACTTAGGTAACACAATGCATCTACAAAGTGCTCGTCTAATCTTAAAGTATTTTTCACGTTTATTCAAATTACGACAGCTTGACTTCCTTCTCAGCGAGACGGTTAACACACTAACCGACAAAGTAAACATGATGGCATCCTGTCAACCATGACATTTTCGTGGAGTGGAATGTCATCAGAAAACATTACGGTCCTGTGCCGTGTATAGGAAGCAAACGTAAATGCAATCACTTCTCATATAAATCACCCAGCAACATGATGACAAACCTAACCAGAAAGCTTTAGATTTCAGAAGGTTGTATTCTACATGCAGACAACGAGTTATATAACAATAGTCTGTATAAAACCTCTATAGGCTCACAGATATTGGTGCCTATGGCGTTACAACGGAAAAAGCTGCCGAACTATCAAGGTTGAAAAATGTTAAATCCTTCAATAATTCCCATTGTAATTGAATCTAATTTTAGACCATCAAGGGACTGACTTAAAAATGAATAAAAATAACTGTTTTATTGTGGCAATCCCTAGCGGTTAATGTGAGAGCCTATATTGAAAACCGCCGTGAACTCATGCGGGATCAAATTGCAAAATTCATCGTCAATGAAAACAAGGGCAACTGAGTCTCATCTTCATTGCACCTAGGGAATCATTTGCTATTGGCTGGGCGATAATAGAAATAACACAACATTTTGATTGTAGAGAAAAATTAATTATATTTGACCTCTCCTCTTGTACGTGAAAACAGAATATGAATTCACAACCACAGTTCAGTTGTTGAAAAGCTGATGATACCTGAGCGGATGCGATGTGGCATTTCAGGTGCGGCCACAAATCGGGACGAACATTGTGGTGGCGGAAGACCGGAGCATGTCCATCTGTGTTGGAGAGCTATCCATTGGCCAAAAGTGAGTTAGATGGACGTGATAATTCCAGATTCGTCCGTCAGAAATATTGGGACACAATTTATTTTTCGTAGTGCTGTACTGTTATTCTTCGGTTTTTATAATTTGGCGCATCAAGGCCTATCTTCACGATGGGATATGTCATGGCTTTCCTCGTCTTTCTGGGCCGTACCGATAGATGTTGCATGATCGCGCACTGCTTTATACGGTAGGTTTATTTTGAGTTGCATAAACAATAAAATTATTAGCGACTTCGTTAAGTTAGAATAAGAGCAACAGTAACAAAACGGCATACAATAATGCCTTTTACATCAATTTACAGCTTGAAACTTATATTTCATATATATCATTAATAATTTTACAGAATCTAATTATTATCTCTTGGTGCGCAGAAAAAAGCAACATCACATAAGCATCTAAATCTTGAAAGACTCCTCTTCACTGTAAAGAAAATTTAGGGCATGAATTAGTGATATGATCTATGTTAACGCAGTTACGTAAATCACAGGTATGGGCAGTCGTCTTTTGTAATAGGTGAATATCGGTTTTGTTTAATACGTCAAAATATATTATCTTCTAATACGATAGATCAATCAATTAATACACCAATGTAAAGCAAACGAAGCTAGAAAAATCCCCACAGTATTCAGCAGTCTCTGTACTGTTGTGGGCAAAATTGAATAGTTTGTGATGAAATCTTTAAACTCACGAAACCCTTTTTAAAATAAATTTGTGGAAAAAATAGCTGAAACTTAATGATTTACTGCATTATTTATGAAAATCTAACTGCGTAACATTACTTGGAGCAATAGCTCAAAATAAACTACTAATAACTATAACTTCAATCTTGGACGAAAAATTTTATTTCAAATATCTAACATAATTTGTGATTTTTGTTTCCAATTACACAGAGTGACGGATTAATTATGAGCAGAACATCTCGATATCTTATTGAACTATATAATTCTTATTCATATTTTATAAGCACCATTTACTTTGAAGTGATTAATTGATTAGGTTTCTAGATACACTTATATATTCTAGTGGAGTAGTGCAATGGTTTTCTAATTATACATTTTTATATAACAGAAAAGTTAAAAATTTACTAATTTGTTTTCAAAAACATAAAAAAATCTATTTGAGATTATAATGTCTATAGTTTTTATAACTGTGAATTTATGTTTATGTGTTTAATTTTTTTGTCTATTTGTATTTTATACGTGATTTTTAAATAGTTTTGTAATGTTTCATTTAATTTTTGTACATGTGCTTTTTTCCTAAACTGACACCGAGCTTATGATCATTTCAGAAATACATTTTATTATTATTATTATTATTATTATTATTATTATTATTATTATTATTATTATGTATTTTGATGATGTGGAGTTCGTATTGGAAGGGCGACTTTGGTCACTGCGTCTGCGCCTCGGGGACCACGGATGGATCCTCGGGGACTCGTGTGGAATTTGTGGCGTGCAAAACATGTTGGCGGTAGGTTTCCCGCACGATAGGAGGTGCGGAAACTTCATTTGCCACTAGCAATGAGTTGGTCATTAAGTAAAACATTTTATTTGAAACGTTTGAATTATACGCCGAAAACATTGACGCCATGTCTGTTTTCGATTACTAGAACGTGTTTTATAGATCCATTCAGTTTCGCAAAAAATTCTTAAACACATTTTTTCATTTAATGGATAAATATTTATTAATCCTTGTTTTAGAGCGTTTCAAATCCATAATCATTAACGAAAAATATATTTAGCCACAAATTAATTGTCGTTTTTGTTATTAAAAATTGCCCCTGAATAATATTTGCATACGCCGCAAAAAAAGTCTGGCATTACGTTAAATATATTTTATGATGAATGACTGGTAAAATTCCAAATCGCACCATGACCGTTTAGCTTAATTTGATTTCCGCCATTACTCCAAAATTCATGCTTGTTATTGTCCATCTCACCTATCATATAACAGTGCTCTCTCTCTCTAACACTACCCATCGCACTCGTAGAGATAGAGATAACCAGCCAGGGACAGTAGTGGTTAGTAGATCCCTTCAAATCAAACCAATGCGATGTATAAATACTGTAGTGGGGGCTTCACGAATGAGAGAGAAATGCATTGATATTACGTCAGCTATTATAGGAATATCAGCTATTATAACGAGCACCGTTAATTGTGTTTTGCTTCGCTGTTTACAGGATAAATATCGAGCAGTTGTTGAGCTCAACTGCAGAGGCGCATGTAATAGGTTCTGGGGGCGTTTCTTTAATTAGTTAATTCTAAGACAAAATTCTTAATTTTTTTAGATATTTAAACTTACTAGGTAATTATTGATATTGATGTATCAGAAAATATAAGTTACATTAAATATAATGGAATTGGCGCCTTGTTTCATTTGAAAAGATTTTAAACAAAATCATGAAATGTATTTTCAATTCCGAAATCACCTTACAGTGAGTGTAAAAGTATTCGTACACCCGTGCATTTTATTAATAAAGTCAACAGAAGGAAAATGTTAGAGTACTCTGCTGTGTGTTTTCTGCTGTTTTTGGTATTAACTTTTCCGTACACTTAGGTTAATACTATGATGAAAAGATCTATTGATTATAAGTTAATTATTGCACAATAATAACAATAATTGTTAAAACGCACTGGTGTACGAATTCTTTTTACACTCACTGTATGTTAATGTTATATATGCCGCATAGACAGCATTTAATAATTTCATACTTTAACGCTTCACTTATGCTTGCTGAAGATTTCCAAAAGTAATGATTTCCGACTCATTCATGATTTGTCATGTACAATACTTTACTTTGCTAAGAAGAATCGATATTTGTTGAATAAATATAACATTAATGCGTAGTCAATGTCAGAAAAAGTAATAATCATTACTTAATTTTGCTGTACCTAGAACAATATGTGCTGATATATGTTAAATAATTTAAATGCCTAAAACAAAAGTATCCCAGAACTTTATTCTTCAGTCTAATTAATATTTAATTAGACGTGCTTCCTATGACATTTTCCCAATTTAAATTATGCATTATCTTTTTTTTTATTTCAGTGGCCTGGAAACCATTCTTCTGTGAGATAAAACATTTAACGTCCTAAACTTCATCGCTATTAAAACCACAAAAACTTTTCTGATGCGATGTTTGATTAATGAGGCTTCAGGGCGAGTTTTTAATTTAGAAAATACTGACCATTATGTTCCGTAAAAAGTATCATAAATAATGTTTTAGAAAGGGGTGAGTTTTGGGTTAACGTACTGCTGTCTAATAATATACTGACAGCAAAGTGTGTTAAGTGAAAATTTCGACTTGAATGCACTATTGTAAAGCTACGCTCTCACGTTTGATCTACGTTTATATTCGTGTTGACACCTGTAGTCGGGTATTGATCGTAATTTTTGAAATAATCATAGTGTCGTTGTGAGAGTGTAATAATCAAGTGAAATATATACTTCCAAAACATACTACATGGTAAATGTGGACAAACAATACTATTTATACTAATTTTAATAACATCTGCATTTCTTTCCGTGTTTTTTATATTGAAGTCGCAAGTCATTTGCATTTAGAGCATTGCCATTCAAACTTGTTTTACTTTCTTGTACCGTGGATTGTTTTCCTTCGTTAGGACACTTGGAAACGAATCCAAATAAATATGTAGTAACTACGGACTGCCGCTATATGTCGCATGATTGCGATTGTATACAGGGACCGAATACCGAAATAATAGCGGTAAAGGTATTTATACCGGTATAGAAATACCTTTACCTCTATTATACCTTTATTCAAATACCTTAAAAAATACCGGTATAACCCATATCTTCCCAGAATATTTTTTTTTTTGAAATTCGTAAAAATAACGTAGTATATTATTATTTGAGGTATATATTTCACATAAAAAATGTTTATTTCTTTGTCATACCATATGTACTCAGGAAACATCGTGTTCTTTTAAAAGGACACTGGGCATAGATGGGACCATGCAATTTTAAATGGAAGTGGAAAGTGATTTTAGTAGTAATAAATTAAAACACTTCCTAAGACAAAGATTTATTCCTAAATTCTCGATAATATTACTCGGTTTTTATAAAAACACATGTTTTCAAAGAAAGGGTATAGGGCATATTCAGGCCAAACATAGAAAACAAAACTAAAAAGGAACATCTTATTATTCATTTTGTTGATCTCTTATGCCGAGTGAAAAATCTCGAAACAATTTGGGTGAACAGCAATATCACATTTCTGGATTTGCATTTTGCTTTCTTTGAGCACCAACCACAATGAAGTTGTCTTTCAATTGGCACAATAATATGTCAAATATTATTGCCATTTCTTTGATCTTATCGTATATCGATAAGCAGTAACATTCTCGTCACATCTGTCCCCCCCATATACATATTATTATCGGCAACAGAAGCAGATCTCAATTTTACTCTAAGTTTTGCTACACCAGCGTCTCGACTTTCCCAGAGGGAAAATATATTTTTTTGTAGATGTAACTGTGACAATGTTGTTGTAATTACAGAGAACAAGGCTAATGACACTGGCTTTTTCTGTAACAAAATCATATGCTCCCCTCTCTTTTTTCATGACACATACCTCTACAAGAGGCGTCTGCTCAATCCTATCATTTCTGATGGTTCCTGTGCAGTCATGACCTAGACCTAGACCTTTCATTTCCTCAAGAAGTTTCAGGGAGGTAAAAAAGTCGATGTAAATACTGTAAGTGGAGTTACTAGGCAGCTTAGACATTAGAGGCATCACCACAGATCCTCCTAATCCTAAATGTGGCATGGTATTGCCTGTTGAGCCTCCTTGGTAGGATATTCCATACACAAGATACCCAAGGCGAGTGCACATCAGTGCACATGCTCTAAATTTTGTATCCAAAACGAATTGGCTTCCCGTGCATGTGCTGCTTCGTTGAATGACGCCCGTAATCATCGATTAATCTATACTTAGATTGGAATCATTTGGGAAATATTTCAGCCATCTTTTGTTTAGCTCACCCCACTTTGGAAAACTTGTTATCCTTATCCAACTGTGTATTGTCACATGACAATAACGCTTCAAGTCCTCAAAGCGATTTCTAGACATAACTGATGATACTCCAGCATGGTGCACATCAATAGAGTTTACCCCGAACATTCTGTATCTGCTGTAGGAGCAATAACCTGTCAGAAGAATAATGGCAAGAAAGAGGCGAATTTCATCACGTGTGGTTCGAAAAGATGAGTTTTCTTTTTGAACAGCATAGGTATTGGTGTAAAAACATATCTATTACAGCTTCATCAAAAAAACATTCAAATAATTCAATTGGAGAATGATTGTTTTCAAGAAAGTCAGGTAAATCCCAATCTCTCTCTCGAACCAAAGGGAGATCTTTCTTTGACCATTTCCTACATTTCTCACAGCCTTGCCTCTGCCTTGTCGCTCAGCGGTTGCACTAACTACGTCCATGGAACTCCTATCAAGTTTGCTTTCCTTATTGGCTGACGGTCCTATTGTATCATTTCCGTTTTCATTCTGAAAATTTTGGACATCGTCAGGTGTAATTATATCGATTTCCTGTAGCCTCACATTAGATATTATTTTGTCGCTTTCATGAGCTCGTAATTGATTACCTGAAAGATTATTTAGAGTGACAAATCCATCTTCATCGCCGCTATCTTTGTCACTAAGTAGGGGATTTTCTGGTGGAGAAATAAATATATCTCCACTGAAAAAGTCCTGATCTTCTAAAATACTCGATATTTCATCGGTAGTCAACCTAGAAGAGTATATTCCATTGCAATAAATGACTACACAATTAATAAAAGTAATGGTGTCTCCCGTTCCCAGTGTCCTTTTAAAAGAACAGTAATGTTTACGACATTCTACGATGATCATAACGACGAACTGGACGTATCAATTTTATAATATTAAAAGAATATAGTATAAACAATACATTTTAACAAAAGAATTAGGAAATTCGCTTTAGGTCGTAAAATACAAATTACAATTTTCGGTGTGCCATTGTTGGTCGCTACAGCCGATTTTCGATCGCCCTTTTACCGCAGAGAAGATGAGGGAAAACGTTACTTTGGTTTCTAAATCAATCAGGAATGCTAACGCAAACGAAAAACTCTAAATATACCGATTAAAATACTTACAGACCAAAAATAGAGCAAAATATATCGCATGTTCTTTTAAAAGGACGGTGGGAAGATATGGGATAAGACGTCAAATACCGGTATTTTTAGAGGTATTTTACCTTTATTCGACGTCTATACCGGTAAAATACCTCTATTTAGAGTTATTTTACCGGTATTTTCTCATGAAATCTCATTTTCATGACAAAATACCGGTATTTCAGTAGAATCATACAGGTTTCGAAGGGAAACAATCTGACGTGTAGGCGCGCGAACGCGCGTGTGGGAGCGCGAACGCGCTTGTGGAGTCGTGCGAGCGTGAAAGGGAACGAACGCGCTTGTGGAGTCGTGCGAGCGTGTAAGGGAACGAACGCGCGTGACGGGGCGCAAACGCGCGTGGGATCGCGCGCGCGTGTGGGCGCACGAACGCGCGTGGGCGCACGAACGCGCGTGGGCGCACGAACGCGCGTGTGGGAGCGCGAACGCGCTTGTGGAGTCGTGCGAGCGTGTAAAGGAACGAACGCGCGTGTCGGGGCGCAAGCGCGCCGGGGGTCGCGCGCGCGTGTGGGCGCACGAACGCGCGTGTGGGAGCCCGAAAGGGGCCACTGATCGGACATTATCTTTTGTTCCTAATCCTTTCGCCTTAAATACACACTCTTTCACGCTCTACACTATTAGACCTCAGGAGACTAGTCAGAGTGTGTTCCTATTAACGATTGAATGATTATAAGTGATTCCGAGCGCGGCAATTGCTAACCCCGTAAGTGCAGCGCGTTTTCTACGAGAGGTGGCAGTGATCTTCCTCATTGCATGGCAAGATCAGGCGCCGACGTACCGTCGATTAGCGGGATTTCCCTAAACCAGGTATCTCCCACCAGTGCCCCCCTCCCCAGCCGGCAAAAGCTCTCTCGCGGTCTTCCGGCATGTATGGCAGTGTAATGCATGCTAGTGTAAGTGTAAGTGAAGGGGTGAGGATAGGACAAGAGGAAGGAAAGATCGCGCGCGGTCTGTGGCCCGTCTATTAGGGTACTGCTCCGGCATTCCTCTGATATTGTTCGGAGAAACCAAGAAAAACTACCGATCAGAGCAGCCGGCCGCTAGAATTCTCCTCGGCCCGCGCGCGATCTTTCCTTCCTCTTCCTTGTCCTATCCTCACCCTCAAAACTCATAAATATGAAATTTAAGTGCTGTGAAGTATGGCAAGTAGTTTTTAAAACAATTGCAACGTGCCACCTCTCGAAGTGCAGACATCGCCGCGCGTGGTCGAGCCTGCGGCCTCTGCCAGGATATGACCTTCGACATCAGTTGTGAATGAACGAAGGCGACAGAAATCTGACATCGGTTGATAAGACTTCACGCAACGTTCCTTGGCGCATTCCGATTCTCGAAATCAGTTCCCCTTTGTAAGAACTGCGCGGGCTGCGCCGTTGCGTAGGCAGTTTCCGGAGGTCAGCGTTTCGACCCACGAGCGTCTCCGGTTCGGCAGAGGATAACGCACTCGACCTATATACTCCACGCTATTAATTTCTTTTCGCAGTGAGTAGAATTGAAATATGAGCAAAGGATGTTTGACCGTAGGCCCCAACAAACGCTTTGCCGAATGTGTACTGTGTGTGTGTGTGTGTGTGTGAGAGAGAGAGAGAGAGAGAAATCGAAAGAGAACGAAAGAAAGAAAGAGAAAGAAAGAGCGAGTGTATATAGCGCGTGGGTGCATAGAGCGTGAGTGTATAGCGCATAAGTGTGTAGCGCGCGTGTGAGAGGTGCAAGCGTGTGTTAGGCGCTCGCGTTTATTCGGCTCGCGCGTTTGTTCGGCGCGCGCGTTTATTCGGCTCGCGCGTTTGTTCGGCGCGCGCGTTTATTCGGCTCGCGCGTTTGTTCGGCTCGCGTATTTGTTCGGCGCGCGCTTTTGTTGGGATCGCGCGTTTGTTCGGCGCGCGCGCTTTTTCGGATCGCGCGTTTGTTCGGCGCGCGCGTCTAATCGGATCGCGCGTTTAATCGGATCGCGCGTTTGTTCGGCGCGCACGTGTGTTCTAATCGCGCGTTTGTTCGGCGCGCGTTTGTTCGGATCGCGTTTGTTCGGCGCGCGCGTTTGTTCGAGTCGCGCGTTTGTTCGGCGCGCGCGTCTGTTCGGCGCGCGCGTTTGTTCGGCGCGCGCGTTTTTTCGGCGCGCGCGTTTGTTCGGCGCGCGCGTTTGTTCGGCGCGCACGTGTGTTCGGCGCGCGCGTGTGTTCGGCGCGCGCGTTTGTTCGGCGCGCGCGTTTGTTCGGCTGGCGCGTTTGTTCGGATCGCGCGTTTGTTCGGCGCGCGCGTTTGTTCGGCGCGCGCGTTTGTTCGGCGCGCACGTGTGTTCGGCGCGCGCGTGTGTTCGGCGCGCGCGTTTGTTCGGCGCGCGCGTTTGTTCGGCTGGCGCGTTTGTTCGGATCGCGCGTTTGTTCGGCGCGCGCGTTTGTTCGAATCGCGCGTTTGTTCGAATAGCGCGTTTGTTCGGGTCGCGCGTTTGTTCGGCGCGCTCGTTTGTTCGGATCGCGCGTTTGTTCGGCGCGCTCGTTTGTTCGGATCGCGCGTTTGTTCGGCGCGCTCGTTTGTTCGGATCGCGCGTTTGTTCGGCGCGCTCGTTTGTTCTGTGCGCGCGTTTGTTCGGCGCGCGCGTTTGTTCGGCGCGCGTGTTTGATGCGCGCACGTGTTGGCGCGCGCATGTGTTCGGGGCGCGTGTGTTTGGCGCGCGCGTGTATGGGCGCGCGCGTGTGGTTAGCTCGCGCGTGGGTTTGCCGCGAGCGCGTGTGGCACGCGTTTGTGGCGCGCGCGCGTTTGTGGCGCGTGTGTGGGGCACGCGGTACTATTTCCATTGAAAATACCGGTATAATACCGGTATAACCTTTATGGACGTCCATACCGGTATAGACGTCCTATAAAGGTATTTTACCGGTATAAAAGAATAAAGGTATTTTATACCGGTATGAAAAAATACCGGTATTTTACCGGTATTTTTACCGGTATTCAATACCTTTTCGGTCCCTGATTGTATAAACCACTGCTTTATCATGCGACATCTAGCGGCACGATCGAGGAGGACGTGAAATACTCTGATATATTTCATCGTGAGACGGGCCTTGAGAAGCAGACATGGAAAAATCGCAGTATAACTCTGACTAGTGCCGAAAGTCCGCCACCGTCAGATCTCAAACCCTAGGACAGTGGTATCAAGGTCTTCTACTGGTGACAGTGACACGCGTTGTGGCACCGTAGCACGCCAAGAGCTTCTCTGCACAACTAGCGTTGGGAAAGCAAACTATTAGTAACCCTGCTGTATAAGGATAGCGTTTTCTCTGCTGTATAAGGATAGCGTTTTCTCTTGTGGCGGGGTAATGAACTGCGTGGAGGGGCGATTTCGTCGTGGCACCCGTGCCACGGACTCCCACTCGTGGCATCGACCTTGACAACACTGACCTAGGATTTCCCAGTCAGAGGTGCTGCAGAGTCTGCGGCAATGCTGACTCCGAGGTAAAGTCAGGCTTCATTAGCATTGACATACTGAGATAAATGAAGCCGATTATGAAGCCTTGCAAGCCGGCGTACGCCAGCTGGCTAAGTACTTGTCGCAAATTCCATGAGAACTTGAAGATGTAATAATGATTTAAATACCTTCTCGAATGTGATAAAATCGGTAACGTGTTTTAATACCTCTAGTTTCTCATTCAGAAGTACTAATCGTTTGTTTGATTGATACGTCATTCCTGACCCAACTGCTGTCATTGGTTCCGTAATTGTAGTGCATGTTTTATTGTGGGAGGGGGAGATGGCGGCGATCTCCACTGGGTGGTAAGATCCGGTGCAGACATTTCATCAGCTTGCGAGGATATTCCCTAATCAGGTATCTCCCATCACCGTGACACCACCACAATCGGGACAATCTCTAAGCTCCCGGCTGGTCTTCCAACAAGTGTGATAGTGTAGTGCATGTGAGTGTAATGTTTGTTAGTAAGGGATGAGGAAAGCAGAAAGAAGAAGGGAGAAAAGATCGCTCGCGGTCCGTGGCCCGCGTTTCTTAGTGTACTGCTCCGGCATTCGCCTGGTGTTGATCAGAGAAACCACGTAAAATTACCGATAAGAACAGCTGACCGCTAGAATTCCCCTCTAGACAGCGTCTGAATTCCACCCAGCTGACAATCTAGGGTCGAAAATACTAGGTCGGGACTCAAACGTAGGACCTCCCGGTCAGAGGCACTGCAGTTAGATCAATTGTACTGGGCCACCTCTCCCGGTAAGTGCTAATCGAGATCAGTAGTCTTCGGACAACGAGGGTGCCGGGATCGGCAGTCTATGAATGGACGTAGAAGAGTCGGCGGAGGGGGGAGTGTCTGGGAGGTCTGACAGGGGCCATGAACCATGCTATCCCGGCAGTCCAGAGCCTGCTGCTTCGGCGGTGTGAAGCAGGGCGGGTGACGAGCGAACAAGTGACAGTCTCGACGCAGGCACCGGCAGCGGAGGAGACCGTGGCGGTGGAAACGCGGGGGCGGCGCGGGGGCGGCGCGGGGGCGGCGCGGGGGCGGCGCGGGGGCGGCGCGGGGGCGGCGCGGGGGCGGCGCGGGGGCGGCGCGGGGGCGGCGCGGGGGCGGCGCGGGGGCGGCGCGGGGGCGGCGCGGGGGCGGCGGTGGCGCTTCGACGCGTGTCAATCTGCTTCGCCCCGACGTTAGCGGAGCGGGGCACGTCACGTCAAAGTAGCCTCGCTCGCCCCCCGTCCCTCCTCATCTTGTCGCCTGCGCTCAATGCGGCGTTGTGTTTTTGCTGCGCGGGTCATTATGGGACGGACCGAATTGTTAAGGTCATCATCTGTCTGTCCGTGAATGAGACGTCGCCCGGAAATGAGCTGACCGAAAATTTACTGGTGAGAAAATTAATGTTCGTAAAATGGATGTTAAACTTTGCTTCTGTGTACTCACGTGTGGAAGGCGAGGAAAAAGGTGCCCATTTAACCATAAAGTTACAATCCATTTCTTCATAGTGCTTTAATGGCTAGAGGAGAATGGAATAGTAGGAAATGGAACAAGTAATGTGATACATACAATATATGCATAGCAGTTAGAATATATGTTTTGTTTTTCTGCGGACAACGGAGTGATCCTCTTAGAGTAGACTATTAAAAATAAGTTCACCGAATCTTCCATTTTATTATTCAAAATATAACAGCCAGGAGATGAAAAAAAAATAAACATGCTATAATTTTTTCAGTTGCTTTCCCAATTTATATTTTGGGTACCTCTACAATGGTGAAAATTACCCTTACAGAAGATCACAAGTTAACCACCCAATATTAATATTTATAAATAGTTCTTTTAAAATAGAGTGATGAAATTTTAATTAAATTACAAAAGACGTAATAACCCAGACTGAAGGTAAATAATTTTATAAAATATTCCAACGTTACTTCACTACTCCAAAATTATATTCGTCTCATTTCCAGTCGCATTCTTCTTCCTCTTCTTTTACTTGTTCAATGTAAGAAATTTCCGAAATAAAATAATTACAATCATTTTAAAAATTTAAGGTATACCTTGAATTCATCTTTTGGAGTTTTCTAATGTACTTTATATATTTATTCTTCGGTGTGTTCCCCTATATCTACTACCTCTATATCAGTCTGTTCACTCTTGCAATATTTAAAATATTGCCACTCCGTTTTAATATAATAGATTCATAACAAAGAATTTTAATCCAAAGACCTTAGAACCGCTAGACAGTAAACTCATTTTCAACATCAGAAGAGGATGGAAATTGAACAGTAAGTTGTAGTGTACACTTCCAATGACACGAGAAAACCTAGAGAGAGAAAATTAGAGACACTTTTGAAGATTTTCAAATGAGAATTCACATTTTATTTTAAGAAAAAATTTTCACAATAACATGAAATCAATGTTCTAAATTACTATCATATTTTCTTATGAAAAATGATATGAAAAACTGTCTTCCCACCCCCGCAGAGGAAACATGTTCTGGGCAAATAAAATCAACGCAGTTAGTGTGGGAGCAGAAAACGAAAACACAAAATGAAATTAGAGGATATTTTTTTCTAAATTTAGCAACAGGGTTTTTCCACTTTTTCATTGCTAGAGCCAGACAATGAGAGTTTTTACATAAAGTGAGAGTATGTTTGTGAGAGTATGAGAAAAATAATTTCATAGTAACTGAGGTGGTCACCGGTATTCTATAAAGAAACTGAGAATTTTGAAGCAATTGGCTATAAAATGCAGATGATGTGGGAAGTTATGTTTCTCTCTCAGGGGGCGAACATCATTGATTTAAAAAAAATATAGTTACGCCCATAAAATGTACGTGGTGTTTCTGTTCTTTTAAGTAAACATTCCGGATAATAATGTTAAATCCAAGTCAGATATCAATCAGAGCTTTTAATAAATAATTAAGTGTTATAGAGATTGTATTTGCTATGAACTATGGAAGAATTTAAGTGAACTTAACTGTCTCAAAATAGATGTTGGAACAAATGATAATTTTCTGTAGTTTTTCAAGAAACTTCTTTGAATATTCTATGTTTTCAAAAACTGTATTAATTTTAGTTGAACACATGATATTCTTTTGTAATGACAGAGAATTATGTGCCAGATATTGTGAATGAATGTTGGGGCATTCTATGTTAAGGGACAGTTAACTGCAATTTTCGTAAACCGAAAGTACTACGACACTCTGTCAAGCAAAATGCATGAGCCCTTATCGTAAAAGTAACGTTATGGGCACTCCTCATTCCCATCAGGTATTCCATTCATTCAATGTGTTTAATTTCAATTCATTTAGTCACAAAGATATTGCTGGCCAAAAATGAAATTAATTCATGTTGATTTTGCAGTTGGTTTTCCCTTCTGGTGTTTTTTTTAATATTGTTAAGGGATTTTTTGTTTGTTTTCTTTTAGGTGTCAATATAAATGCCATTTTGTATTTTTTGTATAATGCTTACAACGCTTATCCAATTATATGTTGTTTTGTGGTCACGATTTTGCGTTTTTTTACGAAATCTTTCAAGAGAGCCACGATCCCACGAGAATTCCCCCTACAACCAACTGACGAGAAAGCGATTACACACCGTAATATAGAGAATGAGATCTTCTTGACCATTCTATTACATTTTCGTTGGTTCGACACTTCTCGATTCTACACCACCTGTTCAGAGCCAGTAGAGGCTGCAACTGTATGTGAAATTACTAATTACTTGATATTCTATATAATTGAATTACACGGATGTATCTCTTGGCTCGATAATAAAGTGAAATAAAAAAAGTTTGTATTGGCAAGGGTGTATTATATTGTTATTACAAGGTGAGATATAGATCAGGTGACGGAAGATAAGAGGGTCTTGAAGAAAAATATATATTACGGGCTTAATATGGAAATGGAAAAATAAAGTAGAGGGTAGGATATATCATGGGAGAATTCTCGTACGGGTACGCTAGTTGTTGTTGTTGTTGTTATTATTGTTATTATTATTATTATTATTATTATTATTATTATTCCTCTATAAAGACGACTAAAGATGTTATGTGTCGGCTGAATATGAAATCTACTCCAGGTTGCAACCAACTACCTCAGGAGCAAATCTAGGGACTGTGTGCTTCTACAATACTTTGCGCAAAATGTGAGCGGTACCAAATAAAGCGATTTCTTGCACTTCCCAGTCTTTTGAATTACCTGGGAGTTTAGACAAGTTCTTACACAAATTTTGCCGAACAAATCTTAGAGCTCTGATAATTACCAGGACGACCTTTGCTTTTTCGCCCCACATTCGGCTGATCTCAATTTCCAAACTCTTGTATTTAAGACGTTTCCCTGACTCCTTGGTAACGACGTTTTGATCGCAAGGTACAGCAACATCCACAAGTAAACACGATTTGTTCTCCAAATCCCGGATGACTATATCCGGTTTGTTTGCTGCTATCGTGCGATCAGTTTGAATTTGTTGGTCGTACAATTTTGTACACGATCCAACAGACGTCACCGGTTTTGGCGAGTGTTCGTACCACTTGGGGCATGTGTTTGGAACTTCGAGTGCGGTACAGATCTGCCAGTGGAGGTAACTACTCACCCTGTCGTGTCTTTTTAAGTATTCGGATTTTGCTAGGATGGACAAACTGAGACAATATGATCGATGGTTTCTACGTGTTCCTGGCAAATGCGACATTTATCATCTTGGGAAATTTTGAGAACCGCTTTATCATAATGTCGTGTTCTCAAGGCCTGATCTTGGGCAGCTATTACAAGTGCTTCCGATTCTGGCTTCATTCTTCCTCTTTTAAGCCACATAAATGATTGATTTTTATTGATCTGTGCTCTGTCCATTCGTTTCAAATATTTTCCGTGGAGTGGTTTGTCTCTCCATGATTTCTTTAACACATTTTGCGGTTCACATTTCATGTGAAGCAGCATCAGAAGTTCAGTGTCTCTGTCATTCTGCGTGTCGTGCATAGTTTTCTTTGCAATGTATCTTGCTACACTAACAATGACCCTGTTTCTCATTCTTCGGTCAGATTTCATGACCTGCCTCATTAGAGGGTCATCGTGATAGCTGACTACATACCTCCCTATCCTGACAATTGCTTTGTGCCAAGAGGACTCAATTTGTCTCAGGCCTCTTCCTCCTTCCTTACGTGACACATAAAGTCTATGTACATCAGCTCGAGGGTGGGCAACATGATACATTGTTAGCAGTTTTCTGGTTTTTCGATCCATGATGCGAATTTCTTGCTCAGTCCAGTCCACTAGTCCAAAACTATATTCGGCTACAGGCACCGCCAAACTACCTATTGCAGATATTTTATTCCTGGAATTTAGAGCGGACTGCAGGACCAGTCTCCCTCTCCTGTAATACTCCCTACGAATTCTCTCTTTCATTCTGTCGTTCGAGATGGTTTCACATTCTTCAATGCCCAGATATTTGTAAGTTTTACCTGGCTCAAGATCTTGAATCACAGTGTGCGTATCAATTTCAATGTTCTCAGACGTTGTGAGTTTCCCTCTTTTTAAATTGATTTTTGCACACTTGTCAAGACCAAACTTCATGCAGATGTCATTGCTAAATTCCTTCACGACAGACAGCATTTGGGAGAGAATCGCTTCATTCTTAGCAAACACTTTGAGATCATCCATGTAAAACAAATGTGATACTGGCCTTTCATCACCATGGAGCTTGTTACCAAAGTCAGCTTGCGACATCGGTCAAGGTAGTGGGATCAAACTAATGCAAAACAGCAGAGGGGATAGTGTATCTCCTTGAAAAATTCCCCCGTTGGTCTGAAAACATCTGGTTTCTACTGCTTCCTTTCCGCTGTGGATTAGTAACCTGGTACTCCACGACTTCATACTAACTTTGCAAAACCGAACAAGTCTAGGATGAAATCGATAGATCTCCAAGGCCTTCAAAATCCAATCGTGTGGTACACTGTCAGAGGCTTTCTGGTAGTCAATCCAAGCCATGCTTAAATTACGTTTTCGTTTCTTTACATCATTCAAAATTATTTTATTCAGAAGGAAGATTTCCTTATAGCCATAGGAACCTTTAGGACATCCTTTCTGTTCAGCTGTCATCAGATGATTCTTATCTAGATGTCTGTACATTTTGTCAGCTATGGCTGCAGTTACAACTTTTTACAGTACTGGCAGACAAATGATTGGCCTGTAGTTCTTCGCCAAAGAGCTGTCTCCCGATTTGGGAGCAAATACGTGATGCGGCGTGTGAGACATCCCGGGAGTTCCTTTGGGTTTTCTAAAATTTTATTAACAGCTTTTGCTAGATGAGAATGTATTGCTGTTAATTTTTTAATCTAATAAATCTGGATCGTATCAATCCCGTGGGATTTCCAGTTTGCCATGTTCTTCATTGCTTGTAAGAGACTCTTTTCCGAGAATTAGTGAACATCTTCCACTGTTTCCGCAAGTTCATCCGCAGCATCAACTTCAGATTGAATCCAAGATGCGTCTTTGTTGTAGGATCTGCTCTCCTCCCAGATCCCTGCCCAAAATTCTTCGACGTCATCTTTTGAAGGAGTGACAGCATTGCCATTCGGTTTTTGAGTCAGATTGCGAGAGAATCTCTTTGCGTCTGTTTCAAACAATCGGATCAGTACACTGAAATCTGTTCTACGTTTGTAACGTCTAATTCTTGAGACAATGCTTGAATTTTCTCTTTTAACTTCTCAACTACCATCAGCCTGCTTGTGTCATTTTCAATTCGGCATTTTTATTCAACATTAAGTATCTTTTGTTGAACTTAAGTGGAGTGCGTTGATTTAGAAGATGCCTCGGCTAAGAGTGATATTTCACGCCGAGTATCGGCTATCCGTTTCATAATTCTCTTCTTCCATGGGGGTACAGGGTTGTTTCCTCTGTTTTACGCTCGGCCGTCGGTGTTCGTGGCTGGCCCCAGAATTATCTGAGATACCAGATACCCAGTTGCATACATGATGTGATTATTTTCAGTAATATCTAGATCTATATCTGGGGTCTGTACCACCTCATTTAAGACAGAATTCGCTGTCTCTATCACTCTCTTAGCTTTGGCATTTTCGTATATTCTCCTCAACTGTGCGCGATTCAACTGGAAGTTGACGAACTCTTTCTATCTCGCGTCGGAGGAGATTTCGCATCATGTCCTTATTGTCTAATTCATTGCAAAATGAATTTTCACCACTGAGGTGTGTTCCATTTGAAAAAGATGAATCTTCAACAGGACCATCGTTTTCAGGTTCTACATGTTCGTCATGTGGGTAGTTCGATCTCGATCTCGTTGTTGTTGTTATTATTATTATTATTATTATTATTATTATTATTATTATCTTATCTAAATATGCAGTCTGACAGATAACACTATATAATTAAACGCGCCAACGATATTTAGAAAAGGCAGATGTATAATTCAGGTGATTTTTCCATATCGTAGAGATAATGCATCCACAATTTCGTTTATCGGAAATCATGAATGTACATCGAAAAATGATGAATGTAAACATTTGTTGCAAAACGTTATTTAGTTCGCGGAAAAGCGATTTAAATTCGATAACCTATTTACGTAAATATTTTCAGAACAATTTTCTTTGTTTTGTAATTTACGCCGTCCGCATTGTGTACAATTATTTCTCTTACAGAAACCCCAGTTTTAACGTCTGATAATGCATGTGAACATCTTCCTAGACATCCACTGACTTCTAGATGGAAATGGATCTTACTGGCTGCTGTGCTTCCATCCTCTCCAGGGGCGGACGATTGCTGCTCTTCTGTATGAAACCTCGACCGTGTATGAAGCTTGCTTTGGTGCTCGGATCTCTCAGAAGATAATGGATCCAAGCTACATCAAAAGTGCACCCGCTTTCTGCTACTGTCGATCAACAATTCAGTCACGAAATATTAAAATTCCTTGAAATTTTATCAATGGAAATAAATGAATAAAAAACGTACGTGTTGCCTTGTAAATTGTCTTGGTTTTTGTTTACTTTTGACGTATTTTGATACTGAGAGATATACAATGCTTTTATATAATCTTTGAGAGCTCGCTTTCCTACAGTTTTATACAGAAATTCATTTTTAATTTTTTGTCTTCATATTTAGTTAATAATTGGAAACAGAATGTAGAAAATTAAACTTCATTGTTCTTACAGTAAATGCCTGATAATTGATTAATGTCAATATTTTTATTTAAACATCTAAACGTGTTTGGAGGAAAATATTGTTCAAGTTCATTAGCTCGTATCCATTTATAATTTGCCATTGGAGACTTATAACTAGGGTTTGGATGTTTATGAGATGTCATATCTTTTTCTTTTTGTTATTTTCATGAAAAATATAGGTTAATCATGATTTATCTGCCATGTTTCAATCATGCAATTTCCGAGGGTAATATAGTCATATTTTGGATTTTTTAAACTCTTTCGTCATTTTTCGTTAATTCTTCATATTATGGTCATATTTTCTCATAAATTTTCGTATTTTGTCATATTTTTACATTTTTTATTCCATTTTTGAGTATTTGCTTGCAATCGTCTCAGAGATTTTTCAGTCTCCTAATTGTTATCAAATTTCTCAAAATTACATATAATTGTTGTCTATCTTTCCTATATATGTATGTGAATTAGATGGGTAAGCTACATAGGAGAAAAAGAAAGCATACCAAACACCAGCTGCGACGGAAGAGTTGGTTTGGTTTTGGTCACGTTTTGAGCAAAGTTCAACCGCTTCTATTAATAACTTAAGCACGTAGAATTGTCTTCATGGGGCGCCAAAGGAGAAGGGGTGAATTGTAAATGTACTAGATTTTAAAAGTATATCAATGTAATGGTTATTTACACAGCGGCAGAATTTTGAATGTTTCCAAAATGTAAGCAAAAAATTTTTAAGCCATATTTATGATAATATTTTAGTATATTTTAGGTTATAATTCTTGCATATTTGTAAGTCATTTTTAGGTCATAAACATCCGGGACCTACTGATGATCTATTTCATCACTTCATCAGACTGGTCTGACCAGTCCGAAGCATTTTCGTACTTGTCTGTTGCTCCCCGCCACGTGTTACGGTATTTGAGGGCTACTTGCTGGTAATAGCGGTGGTTGGGATGCGTGTTCGGTGGACGGGTCTTGGAGGAGAGGATCCGGCCGTCAGTAAAGCAATCGCCATTCTTTATTTGGCAGCGCAGAGCGACACAGCGCCGGAATTGAGAGACGGCACTCAAAGAGAAACGGACGGGGAGATTTCTCGGAAGGGGAAATGGGGTGTGAATGAGATGCGTTTGGACGGTGGTGATAGTACCATGACTGACGGCTGTCTCGAGCTATGACGGAGATAGAGAAGCTGGCGATTTCCGGCATGAGAAGTTTAACGAATTAGGTGGAAATTGTGACGCATTTGACCGTGTCTCAACGGCAGAATATTTTGTCGAATGGGAATTGAAATAAACGATTTTGAAAACTAATTATCCCACCATATGTGTGGTGATGAAATAAACATTGGAAAAGAAAAGAAGAATGTGGGACTCATTGTCCAGGAATTAGAGATCTAAACTAGTGGATTTGTGAGTCAAGCAGATGGTGCGTTAGTGTCTCAGATAGGAAAGCACAGGAATATAGTAGGATAATGGCCATTTCTGAGAGAGCAGAGGAAGTGCAAAACACTGATGCATGTCATGTGAAGAGAATAATTATCACATGATGATTATCTGCCAGCTGACGACAAGTTGAATTAAAGAGGAGCTGTGGCGATAACATTCATGAATAATGTAACATTTTTGACAATGATATGGCGCACGTGTTGGAGTCTTCGCCTGGACGATCGTCCAGAGTAATCTGAGGGTGCGCGCGCGGACGTGGAAGGATTAGGCAGAGGGCGTGGGCGGAAGCGGTGGTAGCGAGAGCGGAGACCGGAAGCCGAGACGAGGACGGGAAACGAAAGCAGTGGCGAGCGAGCGGGCGGCGAGGGCGGAACTGCGACGAGGACGCAGTTTGTATGGATGGAGGGGCGAGGCTCTGGAGTGGAGGGGGGCGGAATGTGGCGGGCAGCCGCTGAGGGTGGGGAGGCAGCCCCACAGAGAGGAGCGGAAGCATCTCTGAGGCGTCTGCGGTGCCGGAGCAATCTTTCTTTCATGTGTGCCCTTTCAGCTGTCCGCCCGCGAACCATCAGAAGTTTGATATGATACGCCCCTTCCATCTCTTCCCCGTGCTACCCTTTCTCCCCCCCCCGGCCGCGCCGCCCTGCAGCATCGGGGCGGCGGGCCACAGAGGGCGAGGGCTGGGGAAGCAGAAGGAACCGCTTAATATCGAGGGACCTGCCCTCCTGCAAACCGGTTACGCCTACTGATCTTGGCTCTCGGGATGGAGGACTCCAAGTGGGCGGCGCTGGCCTTTTCGTGGAGTGCGTCACTTCCTCGGGCGATGCTGATTGATGATGCCTCTGTCTTGGAAGCAGACCTCGGCAGTGCAAGGAGTGCTGGTCGAAGTAGTGTGCGGTCCCGAAGGCTGTATGTTGTAACCCCGTGTACAAAATGAGGGTTTTCACCATGACGTTGTAACTTAAGTGGTTTACTAGGAATTGCATCTGAACATCGGTTGTCAATCACAGCAAACCAGCATGATCTCTTTGCTATTATTCATACAATGCAAAGTAAAGGCAAAACAGTATCTTCATCTAATGCTCTTGTTCATCTACTCTTGATAATTAGGACGTCACTTATCTCTGTCATGAAGAAAGTGTCTTTTATATATACTTAAGGAAATATTATTCTAAAATCGAGTGTTACTATTTCGCCTCAACAAGTGTACTTATTGTTATTAATAATGTGACTGTATCCTGTTGAGTTTTAATTAATTGGTAGTTCGATATTGAGGATTTATTATAGAAGTTGTGGTAAAATGAAAATATAAATACATATGTTTAACCGCGCTTTTCCAATATTAGAAACATTAATATTGCCGTACATATGTATATTTCTGTATAAAGTGTTATTTATTTTTATTCACACTCAGTAATTTCATTTCACGAAAATGCTGAGTAATTTCAGCTCTAATAGGTTGCTTTTAGTTCAATACAATGTATACCTGTCTTTATTTATTTTAGAAGATTAAAATTCCAGGAACAGAGAATGTGAGATCTGATGTGTTAGCTATATTTTCAGTTGGTTTTTCCGAGGCGTCTCTCAAATGTTTTGTAAACTCTACACATACTTTAAAATACTAATGAAAAACGAGGCTAGTAAAACTATCCTCCACGACTTCATCATTGTCTCTTTCATCCATCACGCTGTCCTGTTTTCAACCACAATCGCGCATCTGCCCTCACACAAATTGCAGCCCTCAGTTCTCGCGTCATTTCGGGGCCTGCGTCTACGCGCCGACAAAGTGTCCGACCTCGTTTCGCAATTGTCCCCTCGTGACTCCGCAGAGCGCTTTTCTCTTGCCGTTTGCGTTGCACCCGCTCGCCCGCTCTCCTACGCTTCCCAAAAGCTCGATCCTCGCTCCCGCCCGTCGGCCTGCCCGCCAGCCTGCCCCATCGCTCGCCCGACCGCCCCACCGCCCGCCCGACCGCTCTATCGCCAGCCCACCAGACCCATCGCCCGCCCGCCCACCAGCCTCATCGCCCACCCGCCCGCCCGCCCGCCCGCCCGCCCGCCCGCCTGACCGCCCGCCCGCCCGCCTGACCGCCCGCCCGACCGCCCGACCGCCCGACCGCCCGACCGCCCGACCGCCCGACCGCCCGACCGCCCGACCGCCCGACCGCCCGACCGCCCCCTGCTTCATCGTTCATATATTCCCTACCACCAACCCTCGCACTCAGCACCTATGCTCACCTCCACTAGCACCCACCGCCACAGACAACACAAGCGCACACCCGGGTGCCCGCGTGGCGGACTCTTTGCCCATCCGCTTCACTAGAATCCATCCCACGCCTTTTCAGCCCATCCGCTTCACTAGAATCCATCCCACGCCTTTTCAGCCCATCATCCACACAAAGCCATGCACCAACTCACCCAGCTGCCTCCTCGCCCACCACCTTCGCCGCCATCCCATCGACCCATACGCCTCTTACTCGCCACCCACCCAACCCCTGCACTCCCCCCGCATTCCCCTCTCTCTGACCCCCCGCCTTCCATCACCATTCTTTGCTCATCCCCCTCCCACCTTCACACCAAAAACACCATCACCCACCACCGGCCCATCAAACAACCGCGCTGACTCAACAGCCCTTTTCATTGACTATCCGTCCACCTGCTTTACCAACAACCTCATTCCACGCCTCCACTCACTCACCAATTCTACCGCACGACTCCATCGACAGCAAGTACCTACTTGTAGGGATGCGACATCGATGTCGATGTTTTGAAAACATCGGTGTTTCTATAACAATATCAGTGTTTTAAACGTGGATACATTGAATCCGACGTTTTTTGACTGCTGTTTGCGCTCGATGTTTTTACGTTGTTTTTCGTTTTATTTATGGATGAAGAATTTTTATAATCACAATTTACAGTTAAATTTAAATGTATTATAATAATTGAGTTAATACTATTTTCATGCAGCACATAATCCCTTACCCGAGATGATACTGTTCATCTTGAATTTCCTTCGTTTTTCATATTTTCTAAAAGGAGAGGCGTTTTATCACTTTATTTTGAGTTAAAATATAATTATATACACGGCCACTATTAAATTAACTTTTACTACACACGAATTGAATGTCTGAGATAACTAAACCACCTTGAATATCGATGTTTAAAAACATCCATGGTTTTTGGTCGATGTTTTATTGACATCGATGTTTTAATTTTGAGCACCGATGTTAGGCAACATCAATGTTTTCTTGTCGATGTCGCATCACTACTTACATGTCCGTCTGCACTTTTCCCCTCTCACCGGCTCACTCGCTACCTCGTTCTCCACCCACCATTCTGCCCTGCGTACCCAGCCCACTCGCTTGGTTCGTTCACGCTCTCCTCCCATCGTCCGTCCGCTCACCCAAGCACTAGTTAGCGCTCTGTTTTCGCGCATCAGCGCGCTCGCCTAGCATTCTCACCCATTTGCATCAATTCGCGGCGTTGCCAGATTTCGACTCGCGCAGTTTGCGCGTGCGGAGCGCGGACGCCCGCTGCGGTCTCGGGAGTACGATGAGTCGAAATGACGTCAAACGAAATGACGTCATGGCGTAGTGTTTGACATTTCCAACCTAGATTATCAACCAGAAAAGAATAAAGAGCTGTACAAATAAATATACTAAATAAGAATTAAATGCATGAAATTGATTTCTCTTCACATTTATTAATTTTCACTGTGATTTCGTACTATTTATCTGTGCTGTATACATCTGTAAGTGAATAGTACCTGTATATGCCGTTTTCATTCAGAATGGTTAGTTCACAAATTATAATTTGCTTACTCGTGATGTTATGTGAAAAAACTCTATACATCTCTCCCTGCTTTTTGATCACATCAATTCAAAAGCTGTAAATAAAGCAACTTAATTCATTAAGAGTGGAGAACAAATTTCCGTTTAGCAATGTTTACCTCTCTCTCGATCTCCAAAAATCACGGATTTCGAGCTCAACGCGTTGTTCTCGATTTTGGTACGTGGGCCTTGCGGGCTGTTTCGGGCCAGCGGGCGTTCTCTGCGATGGTATTCCTCGCCCTGCCATTCCCCGTCCCGCCCGCTCCGCCCCGCTTCCCCACACCCCCGCCACGTCGCCGATAGCGCGTGTGATGGTCGGGTTAAGCCGTGGGAATCCTGCCATTGTATCCCGTCGACCAATTGAACAGCAAATCCGATTATGCCTCGACAAAGTTTATATTTTAACAGTCAGCGGAAAATAGAGCTCTGAGGTATTTCGTAATTACATTTTCGTGAAAAGCCCCTCTTCCCACTTTTCTCCCTTTGAAAAAGCTCTTTGCTTCTTCCTCCACGTCGTTTGCAGATTTTGTCTCGAGGACGCGGATTTTCAGTACGCGCGTTCTGTTCATCTTGGTCTCAGTTTTACTCTGTATTGTTGGTTGAGGTGCTTTCCACGGAAAAAATGGAATTTAGCAGCCTGACAAAATACATTGAAAAAGTTCGATCGTTATTAAAAGTACACTGTTGTTTTGTTTTAGTTATATTATATCGAAATTTAAAATTTAAGACTTGTCCGGAATCAATTTATTCCAAAATACCCTTGTATTAAAAGTCATGTAAATTTTCAAATTGTCTCCAACAAGTTAGAAATAATATACAAATTAACAGGCGCGTTGCGTTGCGTATTATTTGTATTGAAATTTTAAATTATTTTTTTTAACTAATTAACGTTCATTCCGTCCAACGTCCTTGACCTGCTGCACTTTTTTCTGTGTGACAATAGAACGCCTGTGCCCTACTTGCAGTTAATTATGAAACCTTGCCGAATTTACCCCCGACCGTTTGCTCGCTGCCTTCAAAACAAAATTTATTTTTGTTTCGTCATAAAAAAATCAAAACATTCCCCTTAACGGTTCACACGGTCATGGCCGTGACGAGTTTAGTCTCTTCAACACTTTAATTGAATTATTCACTAGACTTTTTTATTAGAGAAAAAAGTTGGGAATAAAAATAACCTTTTTGGAAGAAGAAATTTTCATTTGACTTAACAAAAAAATTGTTAAAATAATATTGACGGAACATAACTTTACTATACTGAATTTAATTAATGGTTCAAAAATACGAAACGTCGTCGTCCAGATTGTCAATGACAACTTTACTTCACAGATATTTGACGGGCTTGGAACCAGGTAACATGAAGCAAAATTGAGACACATAACAATTTCGTTTCTGAAACTAGAGATTAACAAGGTACTGGTGAAGTTGTATAATATAGTACAGTGATGTATGCAGTGTCTGTTAATGCAATAAATATGCCTTTTATTTTTATCACTCGATTTACCAAATTAATTGAACTCTGAATTGCAGAAATCACTAGAAGTGGCTTATCATTATCTAACCCCAATCACCTAAATTCTGACGTTGGAGTGACAACACGACAATGGCGACCATTTACTCCTGGTGCATAATACTATAAAAAATCACAAGTACCTCTGCGGATATAAACTCAGTGCTTACTATACATTACATTATTTCTCTGTTAAAGAGTATGAAGAGAGTATAAAATTGCTTTTTTCTAGCATCTTATGTGATTTCATGATGATAACCTTCGCAAACGTGCACTCAATATGTTTTTAAAATATAGCGTCCAATTTCTAGAGCATTTTGTTTCCCCACCCCCAACCCCACCCTCCTTCCTCCGCCCTCAATAACAGTACTGCGGTCACAACAGTTTCCACACCCAGGAATTAACATTTGCCAGTGCAAATGATTTAACTCACCTGTCGCCTCAATGTGATTTTGTCACAGATATACTAATTCAGCCTTTTCATAGCTACCGCACTAACGATTATTGCGGTGGTCATGAATGCCACTACTACACTGATTCTTCTACGTTTTTGTAGATATCTTCCAACAATAGCATTTCCGCTAATTAATCGACCTGTTTTCTTTCCTTTCTTCTATACTTGTCTATTTGTGTTTTATTTTAGTTTTGTTGATATGTATTGCTAAGGTTTTTTAATATTTGTATGTAGTGTTACTCTTAATTTTTATTTTTGTATTTTCTGGGTTTATTAACTGCTACTGAGCATCTAACTCTTATGCAGTAATAAATAATAATAATAATAATAATAATAATAATAATAATAATAATAACGATGATAATAATAATAATAATTATTATTATTTTCTTTATGTCAGCCTCCAACCACCACGCCTTTGCTGCCAGCTATCTCGTTGCTCGTAGCAAAAGGCTTCCTCGTTGCCTCAGGCAACGTGTTATTTTCGGCACATTGTTGGAATAGTTCAGTATTTTATTATTCATATCACTAGTGCTTCTACTTGAAAATTTCGTTCATTAAGAGGGACAGGCTATCTCTAATCACTCAGAAAACAATTTGAAAATTGAATCAATGAAAATTAAATTTTGAATGAAAATATATGGACATTGATTTATTTGTACTTTGGAAGTAGGTTCGCTGTCTCGACCCTTGATGTTGTAGTTGCCACTGCATTATCTCTTCACTGTCCCTTACTCTAGATAATTTCATATGTTTCAAATATTCAAAACCATTGGTCTGTATCCGCTGAACAGTATCAATCAAAAACTGTTAATTCTGCTCATTCAATTCTTCCTGTGGTTTCAATTTCAGTAAGTAAATAGAATCAACGTGTATTTTGTATACAAAGCTATTTATTTCCACGTGTATATTTATCTTTGTTGTTATTTGTCATATTCAGCTTGGAATTAATAATATTCACAAGTAATTCTTTTTCCAACATGAATGACTAAAACGATTTAAAATTTGTAATATAGTTTTATTTGAATGACTTTCCATTAACTTTATCTTAACAAAATTTTTCATTTCCAATTAAACTTCGTGGAAATAGTACTTGAAAAAAACTCATAAAATACTACTTGGAAAATACATTACGCTGTATCTCCTTTTCAATTCAATTCCTGGGTGCACACAGTGTTTGTAATTGGATCAATGACAACAGCTCCATCACATCCGCACAGTTGTATCAATGCTTTCAACCTCGTATATTTATTATTAAACATGTGCATAACAACGGAAACACTTTTATTTTCATTTTTCTTCAACGATCAGAACGTTGCTGTCAGCGTGTTGGCATATGACATAATTTCATATCTTCATTAAATTTTGTATGTTAATCTGGATCTCGAAACAAAAATATTACAGGTCGGACATTTGAATTACCCCGTTGCTTACCTCGAAATTTTATTACAGTTGTACTTTTTTATTTCTTTAACGTAATTGTGAAATAAAAACTTACAAGGGTTTCCTTACGTTCCAGAGTTTTATAATGATTCTTCGCTTGTATTATGAAACATTCATGAGCATTTCAATAATCATTTGCTGTTGTGCTAACTTTGATATGATCTTCTCCATCTGATCCTGTCTGACATTAAATTCATGCGAATACTCTCTCAATGTGTGCTATTTACAACAGAGCTCTGTCTCGACTAGGCCCAATCTAATAGAGCTCATTCATTTACTCAAACATACTGAATGCGACTTCGTGTACTCTGCTTTTGCATATTCCCCACCACCACGACGACGCCGCTAGCTGTTTCGCGCGGGCGCCCTCGTTTCTCAACCATCTTATTCCAACTGCTACACAAGTCGTCACGCCCTCCCCAAACCACAGTCTCCCCACTCCCAATTCCCCCCCTCCGCCGTCGTGACGCCTTCATCTGGCTGCCTCCACCCTCGCTTCCCTCACGCCCCCGCGCCACGCCCCCAACCCCTCCGCAAGCCCCGCCCCGCCCCCGCCATCGCTGCCGCCACACGCCCCGCCCGCTCCCCTCACCCACCCCCACTCCACGTCCTCGCCGCTTGCTTACAGTCCGCATCCTATCGCCCCCCGCCCCACGCGTCAGCATCTCACTCCCCCGCCTCCGCCCCGCCACTCCCACCATCCCACCGCCTCCACCATCACGCCACCTTTCCCGCAACCCTTTTCATGACCCTGCTGCCCTCCAGCCACCCGCCCTGCCCCGCTCCCTCACCCGTCCCCCACTCTACGTCCCACCCGGCCCCTTCACCCCGCAATCCCCCCGTCCCCAGCGGCGAGCGCAGCCACGGGACACAACCCCCTACCCCGCCCCACTAATACAAATATTGAGAGGAACAAGGCAATGGGCGCGCTGTACCACGCCCGCTCTATCCGCCCTCAGCCTTCCCCTTGAAGATTAACCCGATGTCTTCCCCCTACCTATCCCCTTCGCTCCGTTTTTCACGTAACACATGGATGTGACCAATACCCTTCGTTTCTCTATATCTTTTCTCATTATGCCATCTTGCTTATTCCCTCCCGCTTCATCTAACCCTTTCTCCTCAAAGCTACTCTACTTCTCCTCTCTCTTGTTTTGAATTTTCTTCAATAATAATCTGCCCAACTTTCATCTTCCACCTCACCCTGCACCTGATGTTTACCCTTTCTGCTAGTATCATTTCTATACATTCACTTTTACTTCCTTCGTTCAATCTTCCTTTTATACTTTCTTTTTCATTCTCCAACCTTTTCTCCTTAGTTGTCTCATCATTCTTATCATTCCTCTCCTTCATCGCGCCTCCTCCTCCCTTTTCTCCACTTCGGATTTGTATTTACGTTTCTCAATTCTATTTTCCAAATCTCTTCCTTCCGTCGTGACCTCTTCCATTTAATCCAACATTTCCGCGTCCTCTAACAGCCAAGCTTCCCCCTCCCTTGCCTCCTTCTGGCGGCGAAGAATTGGCGCGCGGGATTCGTGGGGATGGCGATATTGCCTCATTAGCCGCTCGCACCGGGGCTCCTCTGCGCAGGCAGCTGCCGGGGGTGAGGGAAACGGGGGCGGAGGCAGCGACGTGGGAGGCGGGAGTCGCGTGGGGGCGCGGCATTGAAACGATGCGGCGGTGGAGGCGGCTGGGTGACGGAGGTGGAGGTGATGAGGTCTGTAGGGTGGCGGGGAAGTGGTACGGGGCGCGACGGCTTGGGCAGCGTGGGCGGGGACAGTGGGGCGGCAGAGTGACGAGGGGATGGGATGGCGGAGGCGGAGCGACAGGGGTAACGGTGGTCGAGATTTGAGGGGGCGGCAGGACAGTGGGGTGGCGAGGAAGCGAGAGAGTGGAACGTTGGAGCGGCTTGGGGACGGGAGCGGAGGGAGCAAAATGGCTGGGTTGCGTGGAATGGTGGGGGCCTTGCGGGGAGGAGCGCTGAGTAGGCGGGGTGGCGGGGTGCCGGGGCGGCGGGATGGCGGGTCAGCGGGTTGTCGGGGTGGCGGGGCAGCGAGGTGGCGGGTCGGCGGGGCTGCGAAGTGCGGGGACGGAGCGCCGGCGACGGAGGGGACACCGTTGCCAGTGATGGGTCAACCGAGGAGAACGAGGGCGACGGTGTACCTGAGAGATGGGAAAGCGAGAGGTGCAGGCGTCCCGGGGTGCCCGGGAAAAGAATGGGATGATTCTAATGACACAAAATCTTCAAGTTGGATGACGGAGTTGATGTAGCAATCAGATATGACGAAGTCGTAGATGCAAAGGAAGAGGACGACAAGGATGTACTCGTTGTCTGACAAAAGAGCAGTTAAAGTTGTTAAAGCGTTGACGCTACGACTACAGGGAATGAAATGTACTGTTATGCGTACCACTTGGGGCATGTGTAAGACGTTTCTCTGCCTTCTTGGTAACGACGTTTTGATCACCAGGTATAGCAACATCGACAAGTAAACAGAATTTTTTTCTCCAAATCTCGGATAAATATATCCGGTTTCTTTGCCACTATCGTGCGATCAGTTTGAATTTGTTGGTCGTAAAATATTGTACACAATCCAACAGACGTCACCGGTTTTGGTGAGTGTTCGTACCACTTGGGGCATGTGTTTGGAACTTCGAGTGCGGTACAGATCTGCCAGTGGAGGTAGCTACACACCCTGTCGTGTCTTTTCAAGTATTCGGTCTTTCCTAGGATTGGACAAGCTGAGACAATATGATCAATGGTTTCTACATGCTCCTGACAAATGCGGCAATTATCATCTTGGGAAATTTTTGAGAACCGCTTTATCATAATGTGTTCTCAACGCCTGATCTTGGGCAGCTATTACAAGCGCTTCCGATTCTGGCTTCATTCTTCCCCTTTTAAGCCACATAAATGATTGATCTTTATTGATCTGCACCTTGTCCATTCGTTTCAAATATTGTCCGTAAAGTTGTTTGTCTCTCCACGATTTCTGTAATATTTTTTGTCTCAAATTTCATGTTAAGTAGCATCAGAAGTTCAGTATCTTTGTTATTCGATGTGTCTTGCCTAGTTTTATTTGCAGTGCTTTTATTATTATTTTTATTCCTCTAAATCACGACTAAAGATGTTGTTATTATTATTATTATTATTATTATTATTATTATTATTATTATTATTCCACTAAATCACGACTAAAGATATGAGTCGGCTGAAAATAAAATCTACTCCAGGTTGCAACCAGGTACCTAAAGAGCAGATCTAGGAACTGTCGGTGCCTCTACAGTATTTTGCGGAATATGTGGGCTGTTTCAAATAAAAAAAATTATTTTACATCACAGTCTCTTGAATGACCTGGGAGTTTAGCCAAGTTCTTACACAAATTTTGCGGACCAAATCCCAGAGCTCCGATGACTACCGGTACGACCTGTGCTTTTACGCAACGCATTCTGCTGATCTCAATTTTTGTATTTAAGACGCTTCCCCCCCTCCTTGGTAACGACATTTTGATCGCAAGGTAACAGCAACTTCGACAAGCAGACACGATTTTTTCTCTAAATCCAGGGTAACTTTATCCAGTTTGTATGGCGCTATCGTGCGATCAGTTTGGATTTGTTGGTCATAGATTATTGTACACAATTTTTGGTCATACATTATTATTATTATTATTATTATTATTATTATTATTATTATTATTATTATTATTATTATTAATAATAATAATAATAATAATAAGTAAAGAAGAATAGCAGAAGCAATGAGAAATACTTTATGGGAGACGTTTGTTACGGGGTAAATTTGTCATAAACATTTACGTAAAAGTTGTATGCAGACAATAATTCATTATTTGAATAAGATAATACATCATAATAATCCAGTTTAAACACTTATATAAAATTCGAACTCACAAAACAAAATGTGTAACTTAATCGGACATCGCATTTGGAAGTGGTGACCCTCGAAGTTGAAAGGAAATTAGTAATACTGGATTTTCACACAAACACTACTAGTTTTCGTACAAATATGTGTCGACTCTTTTCTTCGTCAAGATGTCCCTTCTTGTTCATTCGCATTACGAAAATGGTTTCTAAGAGATAATAAGATTATATATATATATATATATATATATATATATATATATATATATGTATGTAATTAATTCTGTGACTGACGATACGTAATGGGAAGCCTATTTTACATCACTCGATGTCTTACAATTTACGTTAGAGTGTATTAACATTTAGGAAACAATATCTGTAAACGAGTACTTATTTCCATGGGAAAACACTAGTTTGCTGGGACTGAATTCTAACACAAAAGTAATGCACAGATATACTATACATTTTGAATTATTGAATTCAATTTAAGGAAAAGTTATTTCACAGTACTCTCAGTAAATGTATTTTTAAAAAGGCATTTACTTTCATTCTACATCGCCAACACCACTTGCATTCCCTGAGTGTTACCACGCCCTGTGCGCCAGTCTGGCATTCGCGGCTTGCAAACTGGCGTTACATTCCTAGCGAGCTCACATACCGTCTGACAAATAAAATCACACAAGACCGGGAAAACCACCTGCGTGACCCGTCCTATTACAAGTTTAAGTTAAGTGAAACTTTCTATTATGTTTTTTCTTTACTTTTATCTGCTTGGAATTTCAATTGTAGTTGTATAAAAGAAGAAAGTTCTAGAAATAGTTATTTCAATTGCACAAGTACTCTCTGTATATGTTATGTGGTTAAATATCTTTGTAACTGAATCGCAATGCCATTGTCATATTGAGTTGATTCCAATCTTCAAATATAATATTATTGTTTCTATTTACCCTTTCTTGCGTTACTTACTCTTCTTAAATTCACAACTCGAGAAAAGGTGTTAATTTTGGATCATACTCGATTTCTTTCCGACTATCCGATTATTCGATGACTATTTGCAATGTACAAAACCTAAAACTATTCTTTGATTATGGAGAGCGGTCTACATTATATAAGAATTTTTATAAATACGTTTGTTACAATGTGTACAACAATTGTAACTGCATTGAACACATATCAGTAGGAAGTGCTGTAGAATATTTTATATTTCCGTTAGATCAAGAATACAAAGTAGGACAAGAAGATTCAATGATTAGCAGTCTAATTTTGGAATTTATTAATCGACCATTTTAGAAATGTTATAAAATGTGTTTCACTTTTCTCTTAAGATTTATTATTGTTTAACCCTGCAGTGGTAACGTAACTTTTTGAAACAAAAGTGGTAACGTGGGGTGTCTCCAGACCCCACACTCTTTTCATGATATATGTTAAGTATTAAAAAATGAATTATATATAATATTATTCTTATATTATGAACAATGTTTTGCAAATAATTAAACAATTTATTAAGAATTTACTGGCTAAACAAGTCTGAGAATTCATCAGAAAAGCATCTAATAATTGGAGTTAACTTTTCTACCGGTCTCGGTGTATTGTCACATCCGAACCTATGTTTCGTAGCACAAATTGAAATCTTTTCAAATTCAAAGTACAATAGAAAATTTCAATACCCATATTATTCACATTCCACTATTCAGCAAGATTTTGATGCCCTGATTTCACAGACTCAGTCAAAAAACGTAGCCCAATTACTGCCTTCATTTCCGCTTTGTCAGTCTTACAGGTGCTGCAATCATTTTTATTCCTCTCTAAATCCATTTAAATTTTGATATTGGTAGATTCTGTAATTCTCTCAATTGTATCCAAATCAATAAACAATGAAAACATTATCCTGGTCTTTTGGAATTGCGTCCAGACTGCTTTTTCCAGGGCTGTAACGATATTCTGTTCCCGCTTTCAGCAAAATTTTGCGTATTCTTCAACTCCTTTTTTAACATATAAAGTGACCTAAAATGTTCGTAGTACTTCCGTATTTTACTTTGCAGGGGAATCCTAACGTAAAAATACAGCATGCGATACGTTGACAAACTAATGGAATGTACGAGTCTGAAGACATCTTTGCTAACGTAGAAGGTAACGCGGGGATCCCTGGGCACCCCAAACAAAACAACGACATGTTACGCGGATAAAACTCACGAAATTGGCAAACTGAGAGCACAATACATATCATGATACAAAAACAGAAAGATACTCAAGCAATGATGAGGATAGCCAACATGGGAAATACAAGAAGCGAGAAGAAAGAATCGTGGGGGTTCCTCAGACCCCCACGTTACCACTCCCGGGTTAATATTGCCTAATAACTTGACTTAAAAATTTATTAGTAAGTAAGAATCTTTTCTCAACATTTCTTAGTCTAAGAAAAGATGTATTATAAAGAGCCAGTTAAAGCATTTGCGCTAAATTAAAAGAATTTACGTAAGAACAAAACGAACCTTTCCTCATCAATTAAATCCAAACACTATTTGAGACAAGTCGGATAAATGTTTCTTAATTAATCTTCTCACACAGTGCTGTAGGAAAGCAACACTAGAGTATGAGCGGTGCAGGTACACACTTGTTCGTATTTTTTAATTTATTAATTTCTGTTCGACGTCTTTCAGAGAATTGAAATTTATGAACAGTTGTAATGGACATGAAAAGTTACTTTTAAGAGGATTTATGAAGAAAAATTTATAATTGGAAAATTGTAGTAAAGATAAGGAGGATAGAAAAGAAGTAACAGAAAATAAAATTACGGAGGATAAAATTTACCTTTAGAAAATTTGGAAATAACTCCAAGGCGAGAAGTTTTACCAAAATGAAAAATTGAGCTTAATATAATGTCTGTAATTTGAGCCGCTCCTTCGTCACCATGGTGCTCCCAACACAATACAACGGCGGAAGCAACCGCCGGCGCGGCGCGCGGGGGGTCGTGCCGTTGCCGTCGATCAAGATGCAAAGCAAGCGCCGTCGATTCCGGCGCCGCCGGGAGCCTGGCCACGCGCGTTCGACTGAAACAAGCGAGCCGCACGCCCCGCTGCGGTGAGCACGCGCCCCGGCGGCCGGCTAATGCACCCGCCGCCCCATTAGCGGGCGATCGTTGGCGGCGCCCCCGGCGGCCGCCCCCGCACCGCCCCACCCCACCGCCCGCTCGCGCAGCTGCTCCACGCTACCTTCGGGCCCCGCCGCGCAGCAGCCCCCGCCGGCTACCGGAGAGCTAGGTCGAATTCAGTCGCTGTTTGGAGGAGAATTCTAGCGGACGGCTGCTCTGATTGGGAGTTTTCCGTGGTTCCTCCGATCAACACCAAGCAAATGCCTGACCAGTACTCTAACAACCAGGCCAAGGTCCGCGCGGTATATTCTCTTCCTCTCCCTTGTCCTATCCTCTCACCTCACGTACACACACTTTCGTGCAATATACTACAGCACATGTCGGGAGACCTGTCGGGAGCTTAGAGTTTGTCCCGGCTGGGGCAATATGGTCGGAGATCCCTGGTTTGGGAATACCTTGCTAGCCGATGGTTTGTCGTAACTGAATCTCGCCTTCCAGCGGGGGAAAATCACCGCCACCTTCAGCAAAAAACATGCACTACACTCACGAGACTAATGACCTAGCCTTTGACGCGCCCACAATCACTAATCAATCAATCAAAAACCCTCCCGGCTGGGATGGCTCAGTAGGAAGATAGCCTTTGCCTCTGCGACGCCGCTGACTGGAAGGTCCATGGATCCAATTTCTACTGTGACGGATATTCGACTCTAGTTTCACAGTGAATCCAGTCACTTCCTGGAGGAGAATTTATGGAACGACTGCCCTGATTGGTAGTTTTACGAGGTTTATCCGATCAATATCAAATGCACGTGACAGTAGTACTTTAACATACGAATCTCGAATCTCATGGGATTTTTCCGTTTTCATTCTTATCCCTTCTCTCTTCTCCCCACATCCACTAACACTTACATGCACATATTCGATTTTTTCAAATGACTGATGAAATTAAGTCATTGTTGCACCTCGTGCCGTATAAAATGAATTTTTTGACAGACCCCATTTCTGGGGCCGCAATCCGTGTTGCGAAATGCGTTCGCGAATTAATTAAAAATATTCATTTTATGAGGCAGAAGGTGTACAATGACCTAGTGTCATCGGTCACTAAAAATATCGAAGTGTATCTAATAATAATATCGAGAGGCCAGTCTTGAGATTAGAGCTTGTCCTGGTCGCAGGGATAACAGAGATATCTGCGTATGGAACATCCCACAATCTTCCATGTAGGTCAGCGCCAGATGTAATGTTTAAGCGGGCAAGGAACTCTCCAAGTTGACAGGACATTTAAGAACTACCGTAGTAGTTGACGCAACAAGAAACAATAATAAATAGCAGCAGACTCGCATTTTAAGACAAACACTAAGATGCATGATTGGCACAATTTTTGTCAGTATCTCGCTTTGGAAGTTGCAAAAGACGGTGTTGATAACGATACTGTGAGTTCAAATAGATTGCTGATATTGTGATGCGAATAATTTATGTTATAAATCTGTCTTATAATCAAATATCAACAAAGTTTATTGGTGTATTTTTATTCATAATTAAACTACGTACTGTAAAAGAGGTAGTTTTTGAGTCTGAAGTAAACGTGCGCAGGTATCATCTGACCGGATTCTTAAGTTTCTGCTTGTTACGTTTGTAGAGGTGGATCTGTTTAAGGGGATCATAAGATATTTCGTATAATCCCAATCGCTTCAATAAGATCCCTCTGATTATGAACAGATTCTCTCTGGCCCATGAGACTCCTGTTTTACATTACAGAGCAACTAGATTAAATACCAATAACCGTCTTTCTATCAAACAATTCAAAGCAAGCAGACGTCAAAGCGATACAAAGCATTCTTCTAATTCTGAACTCTTAAAAGGGATTTTTTGTTAACTCTGTGCCGTTAACCCTCCAACAAAATTGGTATAAACGTGCCGAATGAGGTGGCTAAGGGCATCACGAGACGTCACTCCAATGCCTTTGGCTGGGAGGTCCGACGGTGGAAGGATTTCCGACATGAGTTACAAAGCTTGGACGGATTCAGACGCTGTCTGGAGGAGAATTGTAGCGGCCGTCTGCTCTTTCGTTAGTTTCCCGTGGTTTCTCCTATCAACACCAAACAAATACCTGGGTAGTAACCTAACAAACGGGCCTTGGACTGTGCGTAATGTTTCATTCCTCTTCCTTGTTCAATGCTTACCTCTTACATACACACACATACATGGATTACACTACCACAAATGTCGGAAGCTTGGATGAGGTGATGCCCCGCTGGTGGGAGATAACCCCGCAAATCGACTTGTAGGTCGTCTCCGTATCTCACCGCGCATCGGGGAAGAACACCGTCACCTTCTATACTAAAAACGTGCGCTACACTTACGGTACTAACCTCTAATCGTGTATTTCCGTTGAAATCTGGAAATCGATTTTCCGCAGCATTAAGGTGGCTCCACACATTCGGCATTCACCGATCAGTAAGCTACGGCTCGCCCGATCCCGACCAGCTGATGTGTTCGGCGAATATTCGCTTCCTTTGATGTGTCGAAAAGTCCGACACGCGGTGAGTAGGGCGAGCGCCGAATGTTCGTCACTCGGCAAATAGCAAGTGATCCATCCACACTACTGCGGTTGCTCACTGTTCGCCGAATAGCGAATGTGTGGAGCCGTCTTTACATAACTTTTTTGTACTACTCTAACTACTCTTCACTATTACTCCGCATATGCGTACGTACACGAGACAGGAAAACAACAACAAAGAAACAATAAGAATGTTACTCCCACAACAGTTCACGCGCCGGGAAACACGAAATAATCAACTATTGTAAAAGCGCTAACTTTCGAGTTGGGATATCGACGGCGATGGATTTCCAACACCACGGAGGGAGCTGGTGTGAGACTGGCTACTGTCCTGGTAACAATTTTTGTAGGCCATTTGCTCTGGTCGATCGTTTCCGACGTATCCTGCGATCAACTCCAGTTGGATGCCAGAGCAGCGCTTTAGAAAGAACTACTCAGAACCGTTTAAGATCCTTTCTAATCGGGTTCTCACGCTACTGGCTGATTTTCACCGTCGGTGAATAAGTAAAATGACACATCTAAAAATATTAGTTTCATAGAATGATCTATCTGAGCGGAGATGTTTTCTCCGCAGTCAAACAGTGTTACTCTATAGCTTATGTGTTATATGAGTTATCTTTTTCATTGAATCCTTAAGTAAAAATTCACTTCTTTGTAAATTGAATAATTTACTCAACCAAATAAGACAATTTTTATGTTGTTTCAGTTTTTTTTAATGTTGCACAGCATCCTCGATGATCTAGAAAAGACTCCGACCGCAATAGCCTAAGGAGTGAGGAAGGGCCAAAGAAAGAAGTTGTGAGCATGATATGCACATCACAACATAGTATAAACATTCTTGTGTTTAATCTTGGTAGAAATAAAATATCATCAGACGTCACTGAATAGCTTTGTTACAAATTGGACAGTACTTTACATAATTTATTACAGTTTATGTGTTCTAAAATGTTTCACACCTTACCATGTTACCTGAAATGTTTTGTTAACTACCAGTTGCGTGTTTGGGGCTTGTATTTGTGCTACACATCTGGACAATATTTTGCTGAGCCGTCGTGTGCCTTGAGTGCTGGCTCTGCAACCCGCTCCCGATTCGCTCGGTGTTCTGAGCTGGGAATTCTGCTGAATTGTAACGCTCAGGGCCGATCTCGACGGACTCTCTGCTGACTGTCGGACTCTACCAAACTCCCTCAACTGCGGTTGCCTAGGCGACCCTTCCATAGGTTCGCGTGCACTCGTGTGGATCTCAGTCTGCTGACCTTTGGCACAAGACGAACGTTGTCCTAAAATACACTGATGCGCGGTCAAAAAGTGAGTATTTAAACGGGTTCAGTACAATTTAAATCCAGAGAGTAAGAGTAATGTTATTTTTCATTTAAAGAACACATCACGATTGAACTGAATTGTTCTTATCTCTCGATTGTGGGGTCTTAAACGCAATCTAGACGTCTGATTTTGTTGATTGTTGCTTTTGCTGTATTGTATTGTATATTTAACGGGAAAAATTATGCCAGACGATAGGAACCTTAATTAAAAGCACAGTATTGTTCTCATTCCTCTGTGTTTAGAATGAAATGGTTGAAATAATGCCGATACCTACAGATGTAGCGTCTGTTTCTCAGCACATGGTCATAAACAGTGGTCTAAAGTATACACTCAAGAATTTGAAATGTGCTTACAATAGGAAAGATGGTGGTGCCCAGCAATTGTAAGGGAAGAAGCTAGGTGTCGCGCTGCCGCCGGCTGTGCCCAAGATCACCTCCAGTGATTGGTAGATCGCGACGTGCCAGAAGATAACTAGAAGAAAACGATCATTCAGAAATGGCACGGCTCACAAGTTTAATATTGTATACCAAAGCCATCTTGCAGGTACTTTTTACAATTTACGGCGTCACACAGGCAATCAGTCGCCTCCAGCTCTCACCGACGTCACCAGACAATTCCTTATACTGTGACTGATCACGTATTCCATACGAGAAATACTTCGCTCTTCACCCCAACGTAGACGACTATTGACTTATGCAGTGTTCGACATAGGCAACATTGAACGACGTATTAAAATGAGTAACTTAGTGGAATCGATACCTCGAATCGACCTTTACTCATCACCTGAACGATTCCTCAGAACGGATCACCCCATTTGACTAAAAGCAGCTTCGTAAACAGGACGTTTCCGTCAGCAGTGAAGATATCTACAATCTGTTTATAAATCACTTCAAAAAGGCTCTTAACAAGAGGTAATTATTCTGTTTGTAATGCTATTCATGATGATTAATTTTTCATTAAATTCTAAAAAGAAATTTTCAAGTTTTTGCATGTGAAAGATGTTAACACGTGCAGAAGTATTACGTTGATACTACAATTTTAATCCACAGCCTTTTCGTTTTCTTTTACTTGATTCAATTTTCATGAATAAGTTATTATATTTGTGGTATACCATCCCATCAATCACCCATCAATCACATGGGGACTGAAATGGTATTAAATTAAATCCAACGGGAGCTGATTGTGGCCGGAGTACCGAGCCTCATACGCTTTCGTAACGACACGTGGCTCGGTGATGATTTCCACGGACACTAGATACCGGAATTGTATTCTGCCATTGAGAGCAAAAAACCGAACTACATCAGAACGCAAAATTGGTAAGACGACGCGCGAAATCTGTCATCTGAGAAGAGGAGCGATCCAGGGACAACCAGAGTTCTCCAAATTCGTCACCCATACCATCCACCCCCTTGATGCACAAAGGAAGGTTCACGTTTTACTTATATTGCGTGTAAAGTGGAGGTATTTGTTAGGTGTCAGTGCCCGCTGATCCACCAATCACACTAGTTCGCAAAATTCAAGTATGTAGAATAGATTAATTTTAGAACTTGTCTGTTTCGTATGTAAAAGCTTGTCCTTATACCGGAATAAATCCCACATAGTGTCGCAAAACACCTCAAACATTATCAAAACCGGAGGGCTAATTACAATTGTCTTCCTCATCAGAACACTTCTTATCTAAATCTACTGACTCCTTGCTAGGAATGTTGGTTCTTATTTATAACTCTCGCTTCCTAGCGTTCAATCTTGATCACTTTGATAGTAATCGTATGAGTAGGATCAAAATGTTCAACCAAAGGTAAATAATTCCAATTCTCTTTTAACATTTAGAAGTGGTTCTAGTGAAATTTCAATTGTGCTTAAAAAGTGTTTTATATAGAAAGGGTAAGAGCAGTGAGAGGACTATTTTTGAAGCATCTCCATCCTCTCATCGCTATTCCATTCCAGAAACATAATAATGTCCAATGTGTCATTTTCGGTCTATCCCTTAATTCTCTGGTCTATCTCATCCTCTCGCATTTCATACAATTCACAATGTGGCATTTCCAGCACATTACGCTCCATCATACTACTTTCCCGTGATGTTGCTCTCCGGTATTCTTTTATACGGCAATATTCCATTACATTCACCGTCAATAAATTACTCCTTATATTTCTCATTGTGGCACTGTTTACATTATACCTCAAGCCATCCTTTAATTTCATCAGTTCATTGTGAAGTGTTCCATAATTCTCATTTTACAACTTTTGCACTTATGGTTTACAGTATATCATTTACCTCTTTCTATCTCCCCTATCCATATATCTCCTCTCCCTCGCTTTTCCTCTCTTTAGCTCTTTCTCTTTTCCTCTATCTCTCTCTCATTCTCCCCTTTCTCTCTCTCACTATCCCTCTCTCTATTTCTTTCCCCCTCATTCTCTCACTTACACTCTGCAACTATCTCTTCCATTCTCTCTGTCCTTGTCTTCTACTCGCTCTCCCTTTCTCTCTCTCTCTTTGCACTACGTACCTGCTTACATATTACCGCTTCCCGGAATTACCGGCAGTGTTTCTAATGGCTCTCGGCTCCCCTATCGTTTTGACCACTTCCATCATTCCCATTGGAATTCCCATTTCCCACTGCCCACAACGCCCGTGGTTCCCACTCCCACCCCGATCCGCAGCATGCGGTTGGCCTCCGTGGCCCCACAGGCGCTCGCAAGGAATTAATGGATTGTCAAATTTATTTATGAAGCCTCTTTGAATTCACCAGTGCAGCCCACTAGGTGTCTACCGCAAATAAATTTGCAAACGATTTTAAAATTTAAAATTTTGTTTTCACTTTGAATAAAATAGTTTTGGCATCTATTAAAGAGTTTAATTTCTTTTGAAACGAATGTGTTTAATCTTGTATACAAATAAGATATTTCATTTTGGATAGTTAACGAGCATTTTACATTTTATCCGTTACTATTTGGTAAATCAGTCATTTCAATAGCCTAGAATAGTGCGTAAGTGTTGTGGGTTTTAATTAAATAAAATAAAAAGCACGTTAAATTATCGACGAGGAACCAGGCTTCCATCCATTTTAACACTTCATTAAAAAAATTCTTTACTTTTCTTCTTTAATTTTAACTATAATGAATAGTAAGTAAATTAAATTTACTCAAAAAAACTTATAACCAACCTTAACATCATGGTAACTCAGTATTAAGTGTTTATATTATTGACATAACACAAAAAAGAATTTTAGTCAGCTTCTTGCTTTCTCTCCCATACGAAGGTTCTTCGTAAGAAGAGAAAGATATGTAAACGTGCGCCGAAAAACGGGGAATTTTTGGCACAAAACTTCCATTATCGGGCCCTCGTTACAAAAAAGCATATACATCCAGTCGCGAAATACAGGAAAAAATCCTTCAACACGTAGTGAAGCCAGAATTCATACTTTAGGTCTCCTTGATGCCGAAAAATCGATTGACGACAAACCGTGTCTGTTCGTCAGTCTGTAGTCAACGGCAGTACCTAGACTGTTCAGCCGATTTTCTCCAAAGTTGATATTCTTCGATTGATGTGAATAAACTCGAGTCATTGTAAGCTTTAAAAGGAATATTTTGATTTTTGAGGGTACTTAATATGAAGCCTCAGAAACATTTTCAAAATTTTCTCAAAAATGGCCCCTAATTTTTTTATTAACCCGGAGTTACTCGCGTTATTTGAAAACTCTAACAATTCTGGATTTGTTTCAATAACATTGACATCTTTCAATGCGGAGATAGCACTTGAGCAATGCCTTCCCGCACGATTCGTCTCTGCATCCGTTCATCGTTCTTATCAGTTCTGCGAAGGGAAGCAATATGAGAAGGTGCTGATTAGCGCGGCGCGACGTGATATATTTTTTCTCACGCGTGAGCTACCGCTTTATATTTGGATACGATTATCACATCCACTCTTCTGTCAGTTATACTCCGCTTTTTATGTCTTTAATGCTTACATGAAGTTCAAAAAAGCTTAGTGTCTCACCTTGATCGTGTTTTTTTATACCTTAAATCAAAAGTAATATTCGTATATTTACCAAGAATATCGTCCGCCATCGCTTCACTGTAGTTTCTTCTACTTAGTTTTGTTTTATTTTTAGAGTAATGTTATGACGAGGAACAACGAAGAGAGAAAAGAAGATGCACGTTTTCTCAAAAGAGGCAAACCAGGTTCACGCAGCATTGTTGTAATGTTTGCTCCAATCACTTTGAAAAGAACCCACAATATAGACGTTTTGTTTGCAATGAGTGTAGTTCTGAGGAAGCTTATTTTAGTTCATAAATGTCCCTGTATGTTTCAAAGGGGTAAAAATGTATTGTTTATTGAATTAATTGTATTCTATGATTTACCTTTCGTAAATAAATTTACTTTACATAACACTTCACTTTACGACTGTGATTTTAATTCCAGTGCTTGTTATTAGCAACAATTACGAGTCTGCATGTCATCTTTATGCATTATTTCATCTATACAAGTTATAGAAATCAATAACAAATGTCTAGGAATATTAATTTAAATATTTAATTCATAATAAAACAATAATACAACGTAAACAGTTGTTAGATACAATCTAATACGCGAGTAATGGCGTTACAAAAATATGCGCGAGTAACGGTGGGTTAACCTTTGCCCTTGGATAGCGTAAAGGACGCTGAAGAGGGTGATGCAGATCTCATATTCTTTGATATATTAGATTTTTTTTAAATTGCAAAAGTGCAAGATTTTTGGGCGTCTTTTAATGCTTGGGCACGAGTTCAAACCTTCCCCTTCGTCTCTAGCGTAGTGGTATGACTGACGGTGGGTCGACTCGCAAGTCTCAGTGCAGAAAAATGGTTGCTGGCAGAAAACAATTTTGCATATTTATGAATAAGTATAACATAACGGAACAGATATCATGCGAGAAAGTATTTGCTGATGTAGCAGTACTAGTTAATATTAATTTCCCTCTGCTTCCTTCACTCAGAGATGTGGGTCTGATTTCGTCTTTATCAAAGTTTGAGTTGCAGAAGCATGAACGTCCAACAGCAACTGCAGCTACAAAGCATCGCTCATCGACCGTCGTGTCCAGTTCAAAGGATTCTGTGCGCTCCGTAGACCGGGTAATATTTCAGAGTGATGTCATTTCAGCAGATAACGATCGAACGGAGACAAGGAGCGAGAACATATTAAAGGCTACCACCCTCATATTTCTCAATATTTCTAGACACAATTCTCTCTCCAGTCGAATGACATACAGTGAAACAATTCCGATCGAAACATTTACATACAATAATACACAAAAATATTTCAACAAAAAAAGACAAATAACCTTACAGGTGAAAATTATTCACACATTCTCACTTATTCCTTATTGCTCATTCATACAAGTGCACTTCATTACGATTTAATTCTTTTTCTTTTATGGTCATTCTAATTTATCAGTTTAAAACAAAACACAGCCGTTCTTTTGTTATAATCGTAATATCTTTTACATTTTAATTTTTAAATATAAAATTAAATTTTTAATTAATATTTTTTTAAAATAGAAACACATTACCTGACTTTCAATTTGGCTTCCGATCCAAATATTCAACTAACCACCAAATACTGCGCCTAACCGAATCTATAGCCACAGCATTCCATCAACGAAAACACACACTAGCCATTTTCTTGGATATAGAAAAGGCCTTCGACACTGTTTGGCATACTGGTCTCCTGTACAAGTTACAACAACCAGGAACTCCGGAATATCTATTCAATGTCATTCTTAGCTTTCTGACCAACAGAAATTTTAAAGTTAAAATAAATTACACAATTTCAATACAACATACAATAGATGCAGGGGTCCCACAAGGATTTTGTCTTTCTCCCTCCCTCTTCAACATCTATTTATCAGATATTCCGCAACCAGACACCTCAGAAATAGCTTTGATTGCTGATGACACGGCACTATTCACATCACACGACGATATTTTATGCGCACATGATGAATTACAAAATGACTAAATTAAATTTTTGAAATGGACTGAAAAATGGAGAATCAAAATTAATGCTTCAAAATCACAAGCAAAGATTTTCACCCTTCGTAAATCTAAATTACCTCCTCCTTTACGCATCCGAAACACACCCATACCATGGCTACCAAATAAAACACGAGTTAAATATCTTAGACTCACAATGGACACAAAATTAACCTGGAAAGCACATATCACAAACACAGTAAACAAAACATACACAAAAATTATAAAACTCTATCCACTCTTAAACCATAAATCTTCACTTAACACCGAATGTGGTAAAATAATCTACAAATAAGTAATTAGACCCTCGCTAACCTATGCGAGCCCCGTTTGGATAAAAGCAGCCAACAGCCACATTAACAAACTCCAAATTTTACAAAATAAGTGTCTCAGAAAAATAACCAAAGCTTCGTGGTTTATAAGTAACGAACAACTGCATAGAGAATTAAAAATAGAATCTATTCAGGACTACATAATCAAAATTTCAAAAAAACTTTTATGAATTACTACTACAATCCCCAGCTACAGCAACTTACCATTTTGGTAAAAATTACAGCCAACCACAGAGAAATCATTCACGCTACTCTAAAGACATTTTCAAGCCTCCCTAACTAACTGAAAATATAAACTGTTGCTCTCTCTCTCTTTAATACGCTCTCGCACACACAACAATACCAACTCATTTTTTTTCTAACAAACTTCTACAGAAAGAGTATTGACAGACCTGAGGATGGTTCATCCTAAAACGTTATGTAATCGTATGTAAACGCCCTTGAAAGGCAGAAATGCCGAACAAGAAGAAATAAAATTTAAAAAAGGTTTGAAACAAAAAACAAGAGTCGTTCTCTTTTGTTTTAATCGTAATATCTTTTACATTTTACAAAATATAATGAAGTTTTCTCTACTTTCATTGTCTCAATAACTTCAATGTCAAAATAAAAGTCCGAACAATAATATATACAAGATCTTGGGTTTCAAACTCGAATCTTCTTGTAAATTAATGCTTATGTGATCGTACATCACAAGTCAACACATTCAATTGTCCTCTTCCAAATATGGGAATGTTTTCTGTAATTAAAAGTTTCACTATTCCGAAATGATATAAAGTTTTACAATTATTTATTCATTGATTAAATGTTCGCTATTTGCTTCTTTACTCTCCACTGGTCTAATAATGACATTGTTCTTTGGGTTTCTCAAATGCTTCTTGGTCTCACAATGGACACCAAATTAACCTGGAAAGCACGTTTCACGAACGCAATAAATAAAACATACACAAAAATTATAAAACTCTATCCACTCTTAAATTATAAATCTTAACTTAACATAGAATGCTTTCTCATATGCTTTCTACTTTACCACAGCCTCTTTGACTGTTTGTTTGGTTTCCATATTATTTGGTTCCCTAACATTTCAGTTAATTTATTACATTCTGGGACGCGTCGTAATGGACCGTTACACTACTACACAATGGACCGTTACTTCGCGGGAGAAATAATTATTAAAGTAAATATTCGTTTTAGTGAAGTACATTGTATGTCCCATGTTATTTCTAAGTCCCGTGTTATTTTTAAGTCTCTAACAACATTTTCAGAATATACTCTTAAAATTACACGAGTATGCACCAAGAGAAAAAGTCGGCATGCACAAATATGCACCAACAAATTAATCTACACAGCATCCAATTCTAACCAAATGAAGAGAAGTTTCATTTAGCTATGCCGTGAAGGAACGGATATAAATATACAAAATAATAGAAATCCGCTCCCTAGTAATGATGTTAAAGTACACAGTTTTCAAAACTCATGTATTTTCATTTAAATGTATTTGTATGAACAGCAATGAATCCGTGTTTCCAGTTTTGTTTTCTAAAAAATCCATTTTTGAACATATTTAGAGCATGTAAAATTGTTCAAAAATATTAACAAAAGGGCACAATAGACACATTTTGATAGAAATGTAATTTAAAAGTAATCTGCCAGGAATAAAAGTTTCGAAATAACTCACTAATACAAAATAGTATGAATATCATGGTTGTGAAAAGGCGGCACAATGGTCTTTCATCTCGCTAAATACATCCTCGTGAATTCATTTTCCAAAATAATAGAAGGCGTTTGCTCGGCAAATGCTTGTTTGTTGCAGCAGCGACCACAATTGTTACACAGTTTCCAATGGGGCCGCATTATTCCCAGCTGTAGCAAAATGGCGTTTTAAAAAGACAAAAGTCTGCATGTGTCAGTTGTCTGCGTTGCGAGCGTTGACACTATTACGAGACCGTATATTATTTTTAGGTAACATAACGTACCATTTCCAACACTTGTACTAAATTATTTAATTGAATATTTAAGATTATGCATTAGACTAACAATTCTTTAAAGTTGTAATGAAAAGATAAATTTAAGTATGATTTAATCTAATATATGACATAAAATAATTTATTAGTATCCTTATATCCTTGAATATACTGGTATAAAACATATTATCCTCTCCGGACTAGTTCCGGAAGACAACTGAAACTTCTACGTGTTGAGATATTTCCGTTTTAAAATTTAACATGTGAAAATGTTATATTAACAGTACTATAAATGTACTGTACTGTACAATAACTTTCAGAACCTCGAAATCTAGGTCGCATTAATTTTTTTGATATTTTGTGCTACTTAGTCTCAACTACTAGAAGACTCAACGGTGGCGAAATTCCGACACCAGCTACGTTTGTAGGTCAAATTCAATCAGTCTCGAGGGGAACTTCCTAGAGGCCGGCTGCTCTAATCGGTAGTTTTCTGTGGTTTGTCGTATCAATGACACACAAGAAGAAATCAATAAATACTCTTACTTGGATGGTTCTAAGTCTTTTTGCTTCGCTTATCAATATTGGAATGTTTATCCATTCACATTACCGACCATATACAATATAACGCACATCTGAGAGGATGAACAAGTATAAATATGGGTTAGAGTATGAAGGAGAGGTGGCTTAGTGCACCAACTGATGTCACTGCAGTGCCTCTGACCGGGAGGTTCTAGGTTCGAGTCTCGACGGCGGCAGGATTGTCAACAATAGCTGCATAGTTAGGTCGAATTCGGTCGCTGTCTGGAAGAGAATTCGAGTGGCAGACTGCTTTGAGAGGTAGTTTTTCGTGGTCTCTCCGACCAATACCAGGTGAATGCTGGAAGAGTACCCTAACAAACGGGCCATGGACTCTTCCTTGTCGTATCCCTACCACATACACTAACTCGCACTTCAGAACCACACATACTGGGAGACCGGTCGAGGACTTAGAGCATGTCAAAAGTTTCATCACTGATGCGCTGCCCCGCTGGTGGGAGAAACATGGTTGGAAAAACATCGCTAGTCAACGGTAGGTATACGCCGGATCTCGCCATCTAGAGGGGAAAGATCACCGCCACCTCCCGATGAAAAATATGCACTACACTTACGAGAATAATGACCGCGGTAGTTGTCGCGCCAGAAGTCACTAACAATCAATTAGTATGAAGATACTTTTAAAAGCTTTTCTTTTTACTTTTGAAACATTGACGTAGAAAGTGCGGTCACTAAGGCCCTCTGCCAATTAATAATACACGAGTCATAGAATGGATTAAAATAGATATACTATTTTTCAAGGTGTTTATTGATTGATTAAAATGGTTGGTACTTTCTTTCCTTGGAGGATCAATTGCAATTTAATTAAAAATAATTTTGTAACACGCCGTGCGCGAAACGCGATATCTCGTTCTAGTATTTCACGTACAAAACAGCTAATTTTCTCTTTCTAACTCTTGCAAAACATTACGAATCTTGCGCGAAACATCGCGAAATATATGCGAATTATTTTTTGTAAATGGCGTGTTAAATAAAAAGGAAATTACGTAACACATGCGCGAGGTGATTCATCTTTTGTCGCCCTCGCCTACGTTTGTGCGACAAACTCGACTTGGTGGATCTGCTTCGCGATTTTTTTCTTCCTGGAACTTTTTCCAGCATTAGGAGATGTCGATTTCAACTATCCACATCTAACACCCTCTATGTCAATAACGGGGATACATATTAACCTTTTACACACTAGACACACTAGCGAACTCCACGGCCAGAGAAACAACTAAGTCCACGGCGGGACTCGAACCCGCGACTCTTCAGATCGATGTGCTGAGTCGGCACACACTCTAGCCAACTCAGCCATCCAGATCGATCTTCTTCTCTCAATTGTTATATAACTTAATATACTCCATGAATTGTTTATTACTGTGAACGCAGTAACGTCTTATAAAGGTCCAACAGTAAACCCTCATTAACACGAATTCCAAGGGACTGGAATAATCGTAATTAGTGTTATAAAAATTCTTGTTATCCGAGTACGTCCGTTTTATTGTAATCCATTACCAGGACCGAAGTTTTGGACGTGATACAGAGAAATTTGTTAGGCGAGTTCGTGCTAACGAGGGTTTACTGTGCATGAATTGGTGTTTCCGAGATCGATAAAATCCGACACCATTTGACCGATCACTGTGAAATTCCGCATAGGGTAGTGTTTTTTCAGGAAGAAGATTTTTATTCTGTTCACGTTCTTGTAACATTGCACTAGATGGCGATACAGCGCAAGATGGCGCTTAAGTTACATGCAATTCCCAACTACCTGAGCTTCATTGTCGCCGGGTTTTGCCGTGTGTCGCGGCGTGAGGTCCATCAAGACAGAACGAGCGAGAGTAGAGTCAAAACTAATGCTGAGGTTGACGACAGTGAGGGGTCAATTGCGGCACGAGAACAGCCAGGTTGAAAGAACGCTGATGGAGCGGAAAGGCGGCGACCGGGCTTAATACTGCTAGGTTAATTCCATATGATAGTATAAAGAAATATTTTATTTGTCGATAATGCTCTAGAAACAAGACTGATTTTGTCTGTCCACATTTAGAACGTCCCTAGTCTAATTCGTGTACAGAATATGAGTAACTCGCGAGTGTGTGGGTGTTCCGATGTGCGTATCCGTCACTCACGGATAGACCACTTCCCGTACACCGAGACATATGAAGTGCAATTTGACTCGTCTCGGTTTCCTGATGGGGAACTGATAACTTGTTTTCGCATCCAGCTACTAGATTCGAAGACATTTCCAAAACATTGTTTTTCGTGTTTTTGCGCTGCGATCTTGTGAGTATGCCGGGAATTAAACCAATACCACAAATAGATATGTGGGTGGCGTTGATTAAACCCCAGTACTCCGTGGTTATTTTCAGTCCACGGCACCATGATTTTCTTTGATGGATGACACCCTGATTGTTTACAAACGAGCAATATGAAATGAAAATCGCACAGCAGCAATTTGTAAGATTCGAAGAATTTAATGGGTATAGCTTGTACTAAATTTGTAAATTGACTTGAAACATTTAAATTGAAGAATGTGAAAAAAACAGATATTAAGTAATACTAGAGAATACAAATTTTTAAGCGTGCTAAGATCGATTTTCAAATTAAAGTGATTTCTTATTCACCTTTTTCACATAAACATTCAAAATAGCAACCTTTTAATGCTTATATATATATATATATATATATATATATATATATATATATATATATATATATTTGCATTCGGAACACAAAACAGACTGTGGAGTTTTAAAGTTTTAAAAATAGGGGACAAGAACACGGAATCAAATATAGTTTAAGAAGATTTTGCCACAAAATTTTCTGAACTAATTGAGAATCATCTTCTGTTAGCATTAGAGAATAACGTTAAAGAACAGCTTACTGTTGATCTCTTTTCTGCATTTCCGTGCATATTAGCGAAAAAGGCGAACAAAACATAGCTGTACTAAAATCTAATTATTGGCATTATCTTTATCCGGAAGAATTTTTTACGAGGATTATAATTTTGATATTGCAATATTACCCCTATGTATCCCGTATAGTGGTAACATGCAAGGACTTTGGGTGTTGGGAATTTTTGAACGTGCGTACAGCATAATCAGGTACTATGATTCATTAGTAATTCCAATTCCAGAAACACTAAGAACTCGTCTGAACAAAGCTGTGCATTATATCACTCGTGGAAACAGTGCAAACCCATTAATTCTTGAATGCAACATAAATAACATTAATATTCAAATAGATTTAACTAAATGTGGATTCCATGTTACTTTCAATGCAGAATCATATTTATTAAAGACCAATAATACCTTATTGTCTGATTTTGTAATTGACGAAGAAAGACAAAGGATTATATTCTCAAAGAATATCAAGAAAACTATAATTTTATTCGATGAGAAATCAGGATGAGCCAAGTGATTCAGAGGTACAACGGATAATTGGAATACCACGTGGTTTTAAAATAAATTTAAAAATATGAACTACTACAAATTGAAAGAAAGTATTTCGAAATAATTTTTGAAGAAGTCAATTTATGAAACAACACGCTATATTACCGAAGTCCAGGAAAGCCAAAGGTAGAAATCATGATCAGTAAAACGAAGTAGTTGCAAAATTAAGCAGTTATTTCGAAACGCTGACAAATCAGCTACTGAAGAAAAGGGATTCTGAACTGACCAAAGCAAAAAGAGAAACCAAACAACCAGAAGAAAATGTGAAGAATACAAAAAGGGTGCTGAACCTATGAAAAAAAAGAAAAACTCAAACACCCTACGAAAAGGAGAAAAATGCGGAACGTATGAGGCGCAGTATACATATTTATAAAATAGCGCAGCCCAGCCCGTTTGTTTGGCTAGTTAAATAAAATTAACTCCAATTTTTCACATTTGTTTTTACCATCACAAGAAAAAAACTCACATCAACAAAATTTCGATTCCAAATTCTATGCAGCATCCAGACGCACAATAGGGAAACCGTTCTAAACACGCGGCATGAGACCATCTTTTTCAGATTCGACGGTGCGAGTGACGGGACAGGATACACTGTGAGGGCGAGGAGGGTGAGCAGAGGTTGGGGGTAGAGCGGGAGATTGGAGCAGGGAAGAGACGTGAGGGTGGCAGGGGAAGCGAAAGCGGGCCGGATTGGCAAGGCCGGGATGGGGTGTTGCCGCGGTGTGGGATAAGGTTGGACGGGTGGTGGCGCGGTGGGGCGGGTGCGGAGCGGGGCGTGTGCGGGACGGGGCGGGTGCGGGGCAGGGCGGGTGCGGGACGGGTGCGGGGCGGGGAGGGTGCGGAGTGGGGTGCATGCGGGGTGGCCGGGGGCGGATCGGGGGCAGGGTGGGGATGGGGCGGGGATGGGGCGGGGGGGGGCTGAGTGGCGGGAGCGGTGGCGGAAGCGGGGGGAGGGTAAGGCTCGCGGATTGACGCGCGGGCGCCGTCGGCGGTCGATGCCTCGGAGAGGAGATCGACAGCCACGGTTCGGTGGGCGTGCCGCGGAGAAGGATACAGGGAAGCGGGAGGTTGAGAGAGGGCGATTTACAAGAGGGCAGCCTGCAAATCGAAAAAGGAAATTGATAGAGTTGGCGGTTAATGAAGGAGAGAGCGATTCAAGATGTGTGAACCAGAGGAAGAAGGTTATAAAACAGGAATAAAACATAAACAACAACAAAATATACGGTGAGAACATGGTTGTCACTTTAAAAAATGATACAGCCAGTAGTTGGGTCAGAAAAAATTTAGGTAAATATAAGCTAATAAGATTACAATATACGGGATAAATAATAACTTAAACTCTAAGGGCAAGTGGACTGTGTGGAGCGGAGCAGGTGGAGTTTAAGTTGTTGAGATAATATATCGAAAGAAGGAGGACGGAGCTAAACAGCTGTTCAAGGCGCAAAGACAGGGAACAGCAGTTGAAAAATGATTGGAAGGACGATCAATGCCGACAAAACGTAAAGAGGACAGACAAGAAGCATGGTGATGATCAAACAGCTAGTGAAGTAGACAGAGGCGGGCACATACTAGTTGTAATGGACGGGCGATCTGGGTGAACAGGCTGACATAGGAGGGTCGTGACAGGCAGAGCAAGCATAGAGTGAAGAATGGCGAGAAGAACTTGGAGCCGCGGAGGAGTGGGAAAAAGAGAACCGTTTTTATTGTCATAAAAAGGGTCCCCTCCGATAAGATGGTAAAAAGTTCCCCTCAACCAAATTACATATGAGTGGTTATACTACAATTGTAACATAAAAATAATATTTTAATGCTTAATAAAATGTCATAATCTGCAAACTTCTATTTTTTCTTCTTAAATCTGTTTGATGTAGGATGGGGTGTAATTCTTTATCCACCAGTATCACACTTACAAGGTCTTGTGTCGATTGTTTCTTATAAATTGCCAAAACTATCGTCTTTCCGTAGCATAAGATTACTTATGCAAACGATTAGAAAGCTTTAAAAATGATACTTCGTAAGTATATTCCAAAATCAAAACTTTTTTGGGTTATACAACAATGTATACAAATGTATAATAAATTAATGGCACTAAATAAATGCAGAGAACCGTTGTAGTCAATTTCAAAGTATATGGAAAGTCCAGGTGTTTTAAAGGCGGGAAAATGGTTTTTATTTTTTTTAACTGTAGCCCAGTAATCGGAAAAATCTGAAAAAAATACACAACAATTTTTGTGTAAAGAGGAACCTTTGACATTTTTTTTTGAGCCTGTTCCAGGCTTCTAAGACCCAGTAAAAAATATTTCTTGATCGAATTTGGGCCTGAGAAAATATTGAAAAATATTTTTCTGATAGTCCAAGTTGTGTTCTTATTTATCATATTTTTTTCAGTCTGATAAAATAGTGTTCAGTTGTCGAAAAAAATTGAAATTAAAAAAACACGTTTTTGACTGTATAGGGGTGTGGGTGGTAGGACGGAGGCTAAGAAACATTTCAAAAATATTATTTTTATGTTAGAATTATAGTGTAACCACTCATATGTAATTTGGTTGAGGGGAACTTTTTACAATCTTATCGGGGGGACCCTTTAGGTGCGTCCGAGGAGATTAGAATGGAGTGAATAAGGGGTGGGATGAATGAGGGCTGCGAGTGGAGCAGGGAAGTGTTAGATGGTGCGATTGGGTGGAGAACGAAAACGCTGTGTGTGATGCCACAGTATTAGATGGGACGAGGAAGAGTACGTGAAGCGGTGTAGGTAAGTCAGGCAAGGCATGGCAAGTCAGCGAAGGTCGAATGGACAGTTACAGGTGCGGCAAAGGGCGGTTAGGTGAGACGTGGAAGAGCTGGAGGATGTGGAATGGTCTGGAGGAGGTGAGAGAAGATCAATATGTGGTATGAAATGCTGGTTTGGGGCAAGAAATATCAAAGGGAGATACATAAGGCGGAGTGTAACAGATAAAGGTAAAGTCAATTGGAGCACAAAGAGACTGGGTAGACTGAGAAGACAGGAGAGGGCGGACTGGATTTCCGGAGAAGATAAATGTGAGGCAGAGAAATCGAAATAAGATACAAAAATCGTATTGGGATAGGCCAAAATGAGTTCACCTGTGTCAGCGTAGAATGGATTAGAACACAATGAGACTGGGCAGGTCGAATGCGGGGAGAGGCGATAAATGGCTTAGTTGCGTTGAGAATACGAATGTGAGGCAGCGAAAACAGAAATAGGATAAGAAAAACATTGGGGTGGGATAAGGAAAGGTACTGTAGGTAAAGGTAGGGTGGATTGTGGCCCTTTGAGGGAGACGGTTGGTCGATGTCAGAGGTCAGTGAAGGGGACAGGGTCTAGATGAGGCAGGAAAAGCCAAAACAAGGTAATAAAAATCATATAGGGAGATAAGGCAAGGTGGGGTAGGAGAGTTTGGGTAGACTTTCATCATTTTTTGGCTCAGTATTTCGACTTTGCCTGTCAGTCGGTGCAAGGGACCGGCTGGGCATCAAGACACAAACTGATGTCATCGTAGTACCTCTGACCGGGTGGTTCAATTGTTTGAGTCCCGACGGCGGAATGATTTTCGATACTAGGTAGATAGCTACGTTGATTTCTGACGGTGTCTGAAGGAGAACTCTATCAGGCCGGCCACTTTACTCCGTAGTTTACCATGTTTTTTCGATCTACACCAGGCGAACGCTGCAATAGTATCCTAACAAACGGAACACAAACACGATCTATTCCCCTAGCGACGGCAACGGACCCCTTCCTTAAACTAACCTCACCCCCTACTTACATTTACGCCAACATGCACTACTATACCACACACATCAGGACACCAGTCTGGAGCGTAAAGCTTGTTCCTGCTGTTCCATCTTTCGAGGAAAACATGAACTATATTTACGGGATTGCATGATCATAGTAGTTGACGCATCTCGGAAACACGAAATAACCAATCAATGACTGCCGGGGGACCCCGCAGTCGGCCCGGCAAAGCGATACACGGATAGTGGCGTGGGCGACGGAAGGTGGGGGGAACGTAGTTAGCGAAAACGGCGCAGGGAGAGGTGGGGTGGGGGTGGGGTGTCTGCACCCTGGTGGCGCGCCCCGCCGTGAGCTGAGCCGCGCGCGCGTTGCGCGTGTTTAATTGCGTCTAATTCGCGGAACCCTCCCGCCGCGCCGCTCGGAGAAGCCACGCTCCATCTCCGGCCGCAAGCGCGTCTGTCTTCGTCTGCCTCCGCTGCCGCCCTTCTCCCCTGCGTTGCGACGCGCCGTCTCTCTAGTTCGCGAGTTCAACGCGAGGGGCGACGTCTCCTAAGATTTGTTGACTGAACGCACGGGGAAATATGTTGTAACGTGACCTTAGAAAAAAGACCAACGATTCAACACGAAGGAGGCAGGATCGAAACTTGCTGAGGGATATAGTGGAAAGATATATTTTAAATGCTGTGGCCATGATTTAATTTATTTCTTGTTAATTAACATCTATGAAAGCAATACAATAGTTGTAAACACGCATTGCAAATCTTAACATGTTATTTTATTCTTTGATCACCTCTGCCTTCTGAAAAGTAGGTAATATATGACATATGCGTGTTTTTATGGAAATGTATTTTGCAAACATGCTTGCTACTTCTAGTACAGGCTGTTATTATTTTATACTTTTTATTGTTGATACTCTTAGCGCTTTATTTATTAATTCTTTAACTAATTAATTCTAAAACTAATTCCATACTTTAATGTTATTCTTTAACAACATTTAATGAAAACCTGCTTGTTTTTTATGATTTATTATTGATAACACAGTGTAACAAGGACTTCAATAGACAATTACAAGAATTCGCAGTAAATTTGAATCGAAATCAACATATTTTGAGAACACAGGGAAGATGGAAGGTAGAGCGTATGAGTGGAAGGTGAGCCATATAAATACTCCCTTAAAGATTGTTCGTTCATTTTTCGACAAACTTGTATTGCAAGTTCCTGATAATGAAAATATGGATAATTCTTTTTCCAATATGTAGCAAATGCATCATCCAATAAGTAGTGAGAATTGACTTTTGTGGATTATTGGTATCGAAAAACATGTTTATGACAAAAGTATGTTTGTCCGTCAGTGAACAACGACTTAACCGTAAGTAAGATTTTTACCGAAGTTGATATACCCCAACCACTGTGACTGGTTTCGAGGTCCTTTAATTTAAAACGAATATTTCGATTATGAGGGTTCTTTACATACAGCTTCAATGACATTTTCAATTTTTTTCATAAAAACTTTTTAAAATGTTGGCTCTCTTTCTGTATCCACTGTATTGGAAACTGATTTTTTAGAACTATGTTCTTCAAAATTAGATTTTTAAATGAGATAATGCGAATTTTCTTCAAAATATTAGTAATTTTACTCACTCTAAATGATTGGAATAAAAACGCTTTCTAAAGTGTGTACACGGTTTAGTTTTTTGTTTCATTTATTAACGTATAATGCAGTGTACAGCAGACTCTCATTAGAGTTTTTAGATCTTCCAACCATAAAGGAAAGTGCATGCACTTATTCGTCTCCTAGGCTGTTCCCTAATATCTTTTTACTCATTCAAATTTCACTTCTACTCTCATTAGTCATTTTTTTATGCCTCCCCCTCCCTCATTCTTCATAGCGTGCCTTTCTCAGGCGGTGGTACTACTTACGGTTTCACATTAAAACACGATTTATTCCCCGGATCAGTTGATGCCTTCGTCGTGTATTGTCGAAAAATTGCCTTCGCGTTTTCTTTCTGCAGTTCCTTCCAGAATAATCCATCACTCTCGCCACCTCCGCCCGAATCCCTCGCGCCGAACAATCGCAACGGGGAGGAGCGCTCCGATCCGGCTCTCTTTTCCGAACGCGCTCTCTGTCGCTCTCTTCCTCCGAAGGCGCGATAGCGTAGAACAACGGACGCTCGCTCCAGCGCTACCACACTGGGCGCCCTGCTGACAGAAACAGGGGCACTTGTTTTTGTTGTTTATTAGGTCAGTGCAGCCTTTTGATCTTCAGTCGATACCCCCTTCGGACTTCTTCACTTCTTCGCGAGTTTCAAAGGCATTCTTTCCTGATACTTTTCCAAATTTCTCTTATGCCCTTTTGGCAGAATGGAGCTGAACGCACATCTAATGTGCATTTTGAACTGGAAACTGAAATGGAATTGAACTCGCATGTCAATTGTAAGCTCTTTGAGGCCAGTTTTTCTGAAATTGTTGTATTATGTTATTACTATTAGTCAATCATTTACAAGATTATGAATTATCAAAATGTTTAAAGGGAAGATACTCTCTTTTATTTTGTTCTTTTTTGTCAGTGAAGGTTTACAAACATGTATTTCCTCTTCATGTTTTCAATCTATTACAAAACACCGCTTTTCTTGTTGTACCTTAGATTTGGTTTTTGATATCTCTAAAATCTCTTCTATAATATTGTGATCTTCTTTAAGACTCGCAATAAACTCACTGAAACACTTATTATTTTTACCTCAAAACTATGATACACCCAAGAAGAGCCACACTTGAAGAGTCGTTTTCTATCCACGTCATTGTATCACTTGATAAACCAATCTCAGGATGAAATTAGTACATCTCTGTAGTTATAAAATTTCTCTTCTTTTCACGGACAATATTTCTTTCCTATACCATATGGTAGATACAAGTTACCAATGATATTACACATTTGCTGTTTTTCCTCTCTGAGGATATTATTAAAGAAGTGCATTCAGTTTTCTTTATCAGTTAAATATCATTAAATGTCTACTATCCCAAGGGCACCGGCGGATGCAACAATTAAGGAACGTGCCTTATCTACAAGTTATCATTAAACGTGACTCATAGACAAAATATTGTGAGCACTAACGCTTTAAAACTAGATTTTACGGATTTATCAGAGATTTCCTGTATGTACCTTCGTGTTGCCGACCTTCCAAATATTTTACAATTTTTTTATTGATAACAATGTTCTCGTCAGCTCTATAACTGTTGACAAATGTTTTATAAGCCTTTAAAACATCACCTTACTTTTTAACGTTTACTCTAAAATTGGTCTATTGCAATGTTTCTGTCATTCAAACTGATGATGATATTGTCGCTTATGGTTCGACTTGTAATTTTATAACTTTTTCATGTAATTAATACCAAAATTTTGTAGACGTTAATTCTTCTACATGTGCACTTTACGTTCTCTAGTCTCCTAAATTGCCTTTCTTTCTCATTTTTAAAGTAGTCTACTTATACACCCGAAAAATTAAACAACCCCACTTACCATCCCTGCGTTCCTGGTATATTACAACATAGGCCCGTAAGTGAAACTATATTTTCCTTATGAGCAACTGCCTTGAATTTCTCTTTTGAGATAATCTTTTCTTATTTTACCTGCATGCTTCATTTTCAATCTACAAGCCTCTTTTCCGTCACCGTTATTGCTGAGTTGAAAAATCATCCCCATTCTTGTAGTCTTTAAATTATGGGTAAAAGCGTAAAAATAAATTTATCTTACTCTGGTATTGTCTGAAGTATTTATTTAGAAATATTTTTTCATACCTACTTGTGTTCTTAGGCACTTGTCATTATCAGTTCACTAATAATTTTTTAGTAAATTACATTTTAAAAATTTATAACAATTCTCATGTTAGTGAACCTTCTCACTTCCTCCGTGATCGCTTTCGTCATCTGAAGTTTCGTTTTACCACACTGAAATGTATTTGAAACCTTGGTTTCGACAACGCTCCTTTTTTTGGCCTCTCCCAACAATATTGTACTCTCAGCATGTCTCAAACCTTAGAGTCCCCTTTGAGGAATTTAAATCTACCAAATATTGAAATTTCATCTAACATTTTCAGAGTTCTGAATTCTTTACATAGGTTTTAATCACGCAGGTTCAGGTTCTTATAGTCATTCTCGAAGTAATCGCTTTAAGAAGTAATTCAAGGGATTTAAAAGTTATTCATTACATTCAAGGTTTTCCAGAGTTTCAGAACTTCAATTTACAATACCACAGTATTTAAAAGTGTTTCGATCAAGAAAATAAGTTTCTTCTATTATCATTCATTTAACGAATCTTTATACTCAAATTATTTCCCTGAGAGAGACACCAACTCCCCAACGTGCCTCTTAGCGACCGTCGAATTCGCTGGAGACTGTCAGCAGACAATGGTCCCAGCAACGTTCTCTGGAGACGTCGCGCCGTGGTTTACTCCATGCGCCCTCGCGCCCCGGGCGGCGCCATTGCGCCAACAGCCGCCGTTGTTCGCCCCTCCGCCAAACAGCGCAGGCGAACTATGTCAGTGGGGCGGCGCGGTGGGCTCACCGCCGCCGGCCGCAGCCCCTGCGCAAACATTTTAATGGATGGCCGCCGCTTAATCCACAGGGAGGGGCGCGCGGGTGGGGAGGGGTCACGAAGGAGGGGTAAGAGGGAGAGAAGGGGAGAGGGAGGTGGGAAGGGGATAGCTGGGGTAGGATGATATCGGGAAACTGCGGCAGAACGGATTGGTTGGGGAGGGGGAGGGGATGAATCAAACGTGAAAGAGAAGCACTTAGTGAAGGAATTGGGGGAGGAGAGAGAATTCAAAGGACGAGGGGTAAGAGAGTGGGAAGGAGAGGGGAGGTGGGAAAGGGATAGCTGGGGTAGGATGATATCGGGAAACTGCGGCAGAACGGATTGATTGGGGAGGGGGAGGGGATGAATCAAACATGAAAGAGAAGCACTTAGTGAAGGAATTGGGGGAGGAGAGAGAATTCAAAGGACGAGGGGTAAGAGGGTGAGAAAGAGAGGGGAGGTGGGAAGGGGATAGCTGGGGTAGGATGATATCGGGGAACGGTGGAAGAACGGATTGATTGAGGAGGGGGAGGGGATGAATCAAACGTGAAAGAGAAGCACTTAGTGAAGGAATTGGGGGAGGAGAGAGAATTCAAAGGACCATGGGCAAGAGGGTGGGAAGGAGAGGGGAGGTGGGAAAGGGATAGCTGAGGTAGGATGATATCGGGGAACGGTGGCAGAACGGATTGATTGGGGAGAGGGAGAGGCTGAAGCAAATAGGAAAGAGAAGCATGTACTGAAGGAATTGCTAGAGGTGAGAGTTTAAAATGAGTGACAAGAGGGATGGGAAGGGGGAGAAGGAACTGAGAAAGCTAGAAGGAAACTTATAGGAAAAATAGTCACATAAAGGATTGAAGGCTTTGTCGAGGACGAGGTGGGGAAGGAGCAGAGAGAAAAGACGTCAGAGTTGGAAAAGCACGTCCAGAACGATGGTCGAGGGCAAACGGTGCGTAGATGAATAGAGCCGTGATCAGGGAGAGAGAAGAGTAAGCAAAGGTGAGTGAGAATAGCACAATCTGCTTAGTCCGAAGCTTAGTCCGAAAAGAGGAAAGGGAACGAGAAATAGAAGAATCGGATGGCAGTAGGCACGGATTGGGATGGAGAGAATTCACGCGTAGACAAACGGTTTGGGCAGTAAAGAATGAGGAAGAAGTAAAACGTCGAGAGAGTAGAGGTCAGTGAGTTGGAGAGTGGTATGGAAGGTGTCAGAGAATGACGACGGAAAAGAATGCTGCAAAAATGGCTGGGGATAAAGGAAATATGTTGTGGCGGAAAGAAGGAGAATGGAAAACGGAAAACGGTGGAGAAATTAACAGCGATGGTGGAGGATTACGGAAAAGGATGGTAAAGAAGACTAGTAGTGATACAAAATGGCACAGACTTTCTCGTATTAGTTTTCTATTTTCTTGCGTCTTTCCTAGCTATTCGGAATTGCCACATACTCTTTCTTGCCAGCTACCATCTATCACCGCCAAAAGTACATTTTTTTCTCATTTTCTTAATTTTTCGGTTTCCTATTGGTAGAACGAAAATATTAATTTTACAATATTAAAGAAAACAAAAACCTAGCCGTAAATAGCAATTTTCTTTTAAAAATTATGTGCCGTTTAATAGAAAATAGCGTTTTAGCACTACTAAAAATGCGATTTGAAGCTCATTTTCACAGAAAATTTTTGAGTTTTCAAAATACTTTATTTGAAGTTATTTGAAGCACACTCACAAATATAATAATCTTTACAAATTGCGGATAATGTGCATATTAAAGATGTGAGAGATCTTTCAAAAAATTTACATTTATATAATTTTTGAAAAAACAAAAGAATAACTTAAAATAAACTTTACGTCACATTAAAGAGTGTAATTATCACTATGTCACAAATGTTTCAAGAAAAAATTTGCAGCCATTTATGAGAAAATGGCGTTTGAGCATTTCTGAAAATGCCGAAATTTGAGCTACTTTTCACAGAAAACGGTAGTGTTTTCGAGAAACTTTACTTGACATTATTTAAAGCATATATACTCGTAAATATAATAATGTGAAAAATCGCCGATAATGTAAATATTAACGACGTAAGAGACAAGTAAAAAAAATTACATTTTTGTAATTTTTGAAAAAACCAACCGATAGACCAATATGGCTTTTATGTCATCTGATAGAGTAAATTTACCACTATCCCTACCGAAAGTTTAAAGAAAAAATATGGAGCCGTTTTTGATAAAATCTGGTTTTTGTAATTTTTGAATGTTGCACTTATTGCACGAAAACTACTCAAATTTTGAGAAACATTTACATGACTGTTATGAAAGAACTCAATATGCAGAATAAATTTTATTTGAAGAAAAAATATCTATCTTCAATTTTGTAGCTGGAGAAAGACGCCGAAAAAATTTCAAACTTTTGCAATTTTCGAAAATTCAGAGTTATCCGTGAAAATCAGACCTATGCCATGTTTATAAGTGTATTTTACTCTATTCATACAAGAAATTTAAAGAAAAAATTTGGAGCCGTTTTTGAGAAAATTTTGAAAATCCCCGGGGGGCTTTATATTAAGTACCCCCAAATTTTGAAGAATCTTTTTCAAAATCTCAAAGCTTTGAAAGCAAAGAAATGACGGAGAATGTCCGGAAACGTTGGCGGAGGAAAATGGCTACGAAAGTGAGAAATGAGGCGACGAGAGTGGCGACGAGAGTGGCTAAGAAAGATGGCTGTGGTGGCATAAGGATGGCGGAGGATGAGGGAAACGGATAACGAAGGAGACCGGCGAAGTGGGAGTGACGGGGCGGGGCGTGTCGGAGCGCCGAGCAGTGCCCGAGGCTGGGTGGGTGGGAAGGAAGCAGACGAGGTGCAGACGCGCGGCGGTCGAGAGCGCGCGGTGACAATGGGGCGAGAGCTGCGGGAGGGCGCGGGGCGGACGTGAGGGTCTGTGCGGCTGGACCCGAGATTCAACGGGCAGCGCTTTCTCTGCCCACCGCACCCCAGCCCACGCCGCGACCCTCCACCACAGCAGTTCCGCCAAAGGGCTGAAACTCTCTGCGAGGAGCAGTCGGCTCTCGCCTCCCATTCTGGCACTTCATCTTTGTCACAGTTTCTTTGTAGAAATGTTATTTTTGTTGATGTATTTATAGATGTATGTATAGACATATTTATGATATTTGACATTTATACACGACTCTAAATATGTGTCTTAAGTTTATTCTACTATCTGTTTACTAGTTATTCTGCTTCTTGATTTAGTGATTAGAATTTTCACCTGTCACTTCTATAAAGATTAATCATTTGTTCTGATGTCTTTTAACACTTCTTCCTCTATTATCTATAGTTTTACTACTGCTTATAGAGCCTTTATTTTTGAAGTTTCTTTCCATCATTCTTTGGGGTTTTAAACACTATCGCCTATTAGTTAAATCGCATTGGAATAAAGTCTTGTAACAATTAATTTTGTAAAGCAATAAGTAGGTACTAGGCAAATCAAAGCACACTTACAATATGAAAAATGAAATTAAAGAAACTTTCAATGTGTAGAAAGTATTTTATTTCGACCAGAAAAAAACTTCACATTGTTTTTATTACCGATGTGCAATAGAATATGTAGGAAATGTTTGCAGCAATTGACTTACAACAATCGATATCAATCCTGAGCCTCCGCGCATGAGCAGTTCGAATTGCCAAGAGCAGAAACTGAAACTTGTATAGAATGGTCGAGAGATTGTCGCCCATTGCTGTACGCTAGGCTGTACTTGAAGTCCCTATTAACTAACTAGGAGTGACATAAGAAAATGAATGATGCATAATGTGCATTCAATATTAAATATTTATTCCTGCTTTTAGAATTTTGATTTCCCCTGCTTTCCAACCCATTGTTTTGCATTCTCACAACACAATACTTTTACGACTTCCATACATACTTCAACATTTTAAGACGCATTTGCTCACAGAAAACTTACTCCTGCGTTCGGCGTATATCACCTCCGTGGCAAGATAGAACACGTGGCGAGAGTGGGAGCCACCGCAGCAATGCTACACGACCCTGCAATCTGAGCGGGAAGGGGCGAACATGTGTAGTGCGGCCCAAATTATTCGCGCGAACGAGGCCCGCGGGCAGCGCCCTTGTCACCAACCACTCTTTGCGCCGTCACGCGCACCACATCTCATTACCCGCGTGCAATGCCCTCCCTCCCATCTCTGCTCGCACTCGACTAGCGTTGCCGCTACCAACGCGTGGCGCACCTCTGCGAGGTCGCCCTGGGAAGTACACGCCAGAGGAAGGACGCCCAATGTTTTGGTTGGCTGCATGCCTCTTGTGCTCTCTGGCTGCTGGCTAGAGTAAGGAAACTTGCGAAATACAGAGCACATCTCATTTGTGTATGATAACAATGGAAAGGAGGAGTAAAATAAGTCGTTAAGAAGAAAACATGCACATTAAAAATATTTATTTCCCCTAAATTCACAATTTCAGATATATCTAACTTATAGCATACGTTTTAACTAATGCGACTTATTAAAAATAATGCAATAAACTATAAAGATAAAATAAATATAAAATTTTAATGATCTTCGAAATTTTATACCCACTCCAAATGCATTCTGGGACTACTTGTTCACGTTGCGGTTCATAGCAATGTTTCAATGTGTGAACTGGCAGTTGCAGCACTGCACGGCACACAAAATGTTATAAAAAGCAATATGAGCAGAATCTTTGAGATTTCATGTTCTCTACGTTTGTCCAGCCTGTACCTTTTTTGTCTGAAGCGCGGAGAAGACTTTTACAGTCCACAGTCGTGACCACGTGTCGCACCATACTAATGCGACAAAAATAATTGATAAATCATTGGTTCTGCATATGCATAGTACTTACACAATTATACAATGTATGATCAATAACTGAAAAAATAAATAGCATTTTTGGATGTAGTTGAAAACACTAAGTTTACACTATCACATATGTTTACGGATATTAATAAATTCGAAAAAATAGATTTGAAAACGAAGAACCTTAGAATTCAAACCCTCAATTCGAACCCTCAAATTAGATCGTGAACACTATGAGGAAGTTTTGTGCGCCCGGGTGACGCATGTCACTCCTGGAAATGCACAAATTCATCCTAGATTATAAAGGCGATCTATACCAAGCGTCATTGCAAAGGCGTAGTCTGCAGAGTAGTTAAGGTAAAAATGAAAGGAAAATAGTTTTTTACAATGAAACACTAAATTAAATGGATTGGACATGTATGATATGGAGTTACAAAATACATTTTAAAGGATTTTATAGATTCACCTAAATAACTTAACTGTCACAGCACACACTTGCGTGGGGCTGTGCACAAGTGTCGTTTGAGAAGTGTTCGCAGAAGTATCTCGTCATGAGACCTTTGTTATGATCGCCATAGTCACATTATGATAGGTAAATGTTCACAACAACACTTAAATGCTGCAAGACAAAGTATTCATAATTCACATTATAAGGCAATATAGCGCTAAATAAACTGACGTAATTTCAAAGGTATAGTGTTCTGGACGAAGAGTGTTGGCGTACACCGGAAATGACGTACACTGGAAATATGCACGCGCACAAGGTTACGTGTATTTCTCTGGCTAGTCACACAATGAAGGTACCTAGAGTTTCAGAAATGCGGAGTGAGGGGAAGCGGGTGGGTGAATGTTTCGGCACTAGTTGCGACGATTACAAAGGAGACAGTCAACGCCTTTGTAATCTTGAGTTAAAGAAATATATAGCAATATTGCACAACAGCCATGATGACGCAGCGACGCCTCCAATGACCGAGACTGGTCTGTGATTCGTGGCCGGATCGTTGCGGCCTCCGCCGCCAGTACCCTGCGACGATGCGTCAGCAGAGTTGCTCATTCGCTGCAGCGTTGTCTGTTTGGGTCAAATGCAGTCTGCTGCGTTTGGCAGCTCAGCATTTCGTAACACCCAAGGAGAGGGACCGCAAAGGTTAGTATTTTCTAGCTTCCTCGCGCGTCAACTACAAAGGAGATAACTCCCGTAACGCCAGTGCATTTTAACATAAGAGAGGTAGTGGTGTTTCTTCCGCACTGATCAATCGCCGACCTATACTTGTTGTTTGTCATCAGGTATGTTCCCCAACGAGGCACATCTTCAGTTGGGATAAGCTCTGTGCTACTATTTGGACTCTCAGGCTCTTTGATCGTGCATTAAGTGTGTATGAATATGTTTGTAAGAGGGACAGGTGGAACAAGGATGAGGAAAGAAATCTATAGTGTAGAGCACGGACCCTGACCTGTTTGTGGTATTGATTCGAGAAACCTTGGAGCACTAGCGGTTAGAGTTGCCGGGCGCTGAAATTCCCAGGCAGCGGCTGAATTAGTCTTAGCTATCAAGATAGTCTTGAAAATCATTCTCCGTCGGGAACCTAGGGCTTTCCGGGCATTGATACTACGGCGGACAATGGATGTCCTTGTTGATCTCAAATGGGGAGGGGATGGAAGTTTGGGACAGAAAACTTTAAAAGGATCAAGAGCAGAGAACAGGAAAAAACGGATTGTTGTTGGAGAACGAGGTGAGGATGGAGCAAAGTGTAAAGAGGCAGTGAATTGGTGGTACTCATTCAAGGTAAGGATGGAAGGAAGCGGAACGAGGTCCGTAAGCACTCGGTTCGTGAATGGAAAAATCTCAGAGAAGCGAGAATGCAAAGAACTAGTGGTTCTGAAATAGCACGTACTTTATTGCCCGTATTTTCACGCAAAATTACGCGAAAATTACTCAAATTTTCGAAAAATTTTACACGACCTTATTTTAAAATCTACATTTAAGATTTGAAGGAATTCATTGAAGGAAAAACTCTCATATTTTAGTGATAGGAAGACTCCGAACTTTTGCAATTTTCAAAACATCAGGGTTTTTAAGGAACAAGAATCATGCACCATTCTTTTACACGTCATTACACACTATCCAACAACAAAATTTAATCCTTGTTGATCGAGACAGTTTTTTGAAAACTTTGAAAATGTCCTAGGAGCTTCATACAAAGTACCCACAAAAGTTTAAATATAGGTTTCCAATTCAAGCATTGTTCACAGAGGAACGGACAGACGGCCGGACGGACAGACAGACGATTTACTGTCATTCGATTTTTCGATATCAAACACTCACAAAACATGGATTCTGGCTGCACCACGTCTTAAGGTATTTTTTCTAAATTTAGCAACTGGATTTATTCACTTTTCGTTACCAGGATCATATAATAAGAGTTAAGAGTTTCTCTGCCGAAAATTTGCCGTTTATTCGCGTAGCATTACATAACTTTCTCTGTACTCCGCAGCGAGAAAGTAAAAAATGGAAAAGGAGTGTATAACAGGAAATAATGCGTGGACGAATTGGGGCGTGTGACTGAATTGGACGGAATCAAGCGATGGAAAACAGCTTGAGGGTTGAAGAATAGTCACTAAGCAGAAACGAAGTGGAAGAGTTCAGAGAGCTTTGAAGGAGGATTTCACAGAGACGTGTGACGGACGATGTTCGCGGATGGACTGATTAATTATGTCGTGTTTCCGGGCGCTGCAATTTCTTTGGCCACTAGTCGTAAGTGTGATGCATGTTTTTATCATTGGCGTTCGCCGTGTTTTTCTCCTGCGGGGTTGGTGGATCCGGCGCGGACCTACCGTCGACTTGCGTGATTTTCCCCATCCAGTTATGTCCCACCAGCGGAAACCGTCTTTATCGGAACAAGCGCTAAGCTCCTGTCTCATCTCCCGGTTTGTAGTAGTGTAGTGCATGTAAATGGGAAAACAGAACAGGAGACAAGAAGGAAAGGTCGCACGCGGTCTGTGGCCCATTTATTACGATAGTGCTGCGTCATTCGCACAGATTGGTCGGAGAACTACCAATCGTAAAAGCCGGCCCCTAGAACTCTCCTCCACATTGTGACTAAAATCGACCCAGATACCTGAATAGTGTCGAAACTCCTGCTTCCGTTGGGACTCAAACCCATTCAGAAGCGCTGCATTGACACCAGTTGATGCCCTCACCGATCTCATCCGGTCTTTGGTGGAGAAAGATTACAAAGAAAAATGTCGGAAATAAAAAACGGATAATAGCGGATAAGGATGACGATGACCTACGCCAAAGGACTGTTGAGGAGCCGCCAAGTAAACATGACGCAGCTTCGCTGAACGGCGCGGTTCGGCGAGATCGTCCTCGCAAATGCCCACTTACTTTTCCGCCCATTACCTAAAACGCTGCAAATCAGGAATACGAACGATTCGTACCACCCGCTTTGGGAGTTTACTCTTTACACAGTCGGCGCTTTTAGGGATGAAGCACCGCACTTTCCGCGTACGCATCACCTCCTCTTTTCGCCGCCCCCGCGCTCGCATCGTTGGGCGGTCGGCCCGACCCGCTCGCTGGCTCGCGGGCGAAACCCAATCACGGCGCGTTCTGTTTGGCGAAAGCGGAATTTGCATATCGTATCCTGTTTCCCCGTTAAGGTGCTAATTTTTTTATCTCGTTCCGGGGAACAATTGCCATAGTCGGGCCTCGCACGCGCTATCTGATGTTCCGTGCAAACAGCCCCGGAACAAAGTTACCTCTTGGAAACGGTCCCGGAATGATATTGTTTTAGTAATATTTGATACGAATGCGGTCAGTGCGGGTAGTGGGTGGGACGGGTGGGGAGGAGTGGAATGTGGGATCAGCGGGGGAGCGGCTGGCAGTGGAGGTTGTGGGGTTGCCGCGGATGGGTTGGGTGGCGTAGGTGGATGGGTCTGTGGGGGTAACGGTGGGGGTGGCCGAGGCGAATTGGAATGAAGGGTCGGCGGGGAACGCGAGAGGCACGGTGACGGAGGTGGTGGGGTGGGCACAGACGCTTGGATGGCAAAAGCGACTGTGGCCGGTGGACAGTAGGCAGTGGGCGATGAGCCGAGTGGGTTGGAGTGTGGGTCGACCGCGGGACGGAAAAGGCAGGGTGGCTGGGGTGGAGGGGTTGGTGCAGATGGTTTGGGTTGCAAAGGTGGCTAGACGGCGGGGGGGACGTGGTGGATTGGAGTGGGGGGGAGCAGCAGGTGGATTGGATTGCGAAGGGGTTTGCGTGGATGGCTTGGTTGGTGCAGGCGGCTGGCTGTGCGGGGGTGACGGCTGGGGTGGGAGTGACGGATTGACGTGGGTGGTCAGTGGTGGGACAGGAGAGGTAGGGCGGCTGACGGGTTGGCGTAGGCTTGGATGACGAAGGCGGCGGGGTTACGGTGGGGTGAAGGTGGTGGTTTGGAGTAGGGGAGCTGCTGGGTGTGAGGGGTTGGGGCGGATTATTTGGGCGACGAAGGCGACTGGGGCGGCAGGGGTAACGGTGGGGTGTGCCTGATTGATTAGAGTGGGAAGTTCGGCTGAGTGTGGTAGTGGTGAGGTTGGCACGAATAGCTTGGGTGACGCGAAGGCGACTAGGTCGGTGTGGGTGTCGGGCGGCGCGGTGGAGACGTTGGGGTGGCTGGGAGCAACGGCGGCAGCGTGGTCGGCGGGGGACATCCGGGCACCGGCGGTCGCCAGGGATCCTCGTCCATATTTGTGGAGGGCGGGGACCGTTGACTTGGGCGTTGTGTGTGCTCAGCAACGGCCACCGGTGCGTGCCGTGTGTGGCGAAACTGTCTGAGTTACGGCCTTGGGAACGCAAAGATAGAGAGCTCAGGGAACATTCGCTACAAACGCAAGATGTGAGTGACAAGGACAGAAGACTTGTTGCCCAAGGTTTGGCGTAACTAACCGCTTGTGTGACAGAGGAAGGACTAATTTGGTAATTCTTAATTCCACAACTGCTGTTATAGTTTCAAATGGAAGTTAATTTCAGTGAGAGAATGGAATATTGAACACGAATTTTCAATAACTTAATAAAAATAAAATTTTGTTGATGAAAGTTGGTTATGAAATCATCTCCTATATTATTTCAGTAGTATATCTTCCCTTTGTGGCTCTCACACGCAACCAATGTGTCCAATGAGGTCTCGAAAGAAAGAGAATTTCACGAAGACATAACGAATTGCACTTTGGCTTTAAAAATATGAAGGATTTGTTTAAAAACCTATCTAAATATTCATCTAAAGTACCATAAGCAACGGACGTTAAGAGATTTTGAATCTATATTGTTGAATAACTCCTAAACGTACCGTTCTAGGGCATTAAAAACTAAAATTTTGAGGCCAAAAAGAAACGTTCTTCACAGCGTAATTTACATACTATTCTATTTTTGCTGGTTCGACGCTTCTCGATTCTAGCCAACCTGTTCACAGCCTGTAGAATCTGCAACTGTAAGTGAAATTACTAATTACTTGATATTCCATGCGGTTGAATTACGCGGCTGTACCTCTGTGCTCGATAATAAAGTTAAATAAGAATAGTTTGTATTGACAAGAGTTTATTATATTATAATCAATTACAAGGTGACACATAGAACAAGTGACGGTTGATAAGAATGTCTTGAAGAATATATATATATATATATATATATATATATATATATATATATAAATAATATATAATATATAATGTATATGGAAAAATATATAATATATAATAATACAATTATATACAATAATATATAATATATATGGAAAAATAAGGAAGAGGTTGGGGTCTAGGGTGCAAGCATTCTCGCACGGGCACGCTAGTTCTTCTGAATTTTATTTCATGAAATAATACCTTTATTTACTAATTCAGGAAATAATTCAAAATTAATTTTTGGGAGCCTATTTTGGGATAAATGTAAGATTTTTAAAGCCTTTTATTTAATTTAACTTGATAATAAAAATCAATGCAATTGGTTTGAATAAATTGCAAAAAAAATAGATAAGAACTAAGGGATGTTTTATTCTAAGAAAAGTCTTCATATTTCTGTGAATATTTGTATATTTTCTTTTTTAAAAGTATTTTACTTTTAGAAGAATTAATCTTAATTTATCAGCAAATTCGTATTAATCGTTTGGGGACAAATATCTCACAAAAAATGAATCGTTATACTGCTGAACATTGTATTAGAAATGTGTAAAAAAATACATGAAACATCGTGGATGCATCGTGGACTTATCAACTTGGCAAATGTACATCGTTTTCGTGAAACTGTGTTTGCAAAAAGAGCTAATGAAACGGGCATCACCAAATTAGAGTGAATATATTTTCCGGAAGATGAGAAGTCTTACCTTTCCTTCATGATTGTATGGAAGTTAAACCATCCCTTAAATCCAAAAATGTTAATAGGAAAAATGGATTTAATTTCCTGTTAACTGCTTAGGTTAAAGTTAATTTCTGCGCAAAATTCAGTGTAGTTTGTGACTTGCATCGAATCGAACTCCGATTTACAGTAAATCAAAGAACTTCATGAATTTGAATGAAAGGGTGGGTTTCTGCGGCCCGAGTCAGTATCTTCTGAGCTGTCCTGGACAATCCGCGTTCTAAGCACAGGTGCCAACGTTTTAGCCATCATGCTGTGACCTGGCACTTTGCCCTCAGAAAGATCGCGTATTCAAATAATTTGACATTCAGTATTTCCGTTTGTTAATAGTAATAACTCTTTGTAGTAGTGTTGTCAAGGTCGATGCCGGGAGTCCTTGGCACGAGTGTAGAATATGTATTGGTTGCTTCTGTACGATATACACATTAGGATGTACCTTACATCTATCTACCATACGCAGTCGATCCAAGTTCTGATAAGACTGATTCTGATGCGATAAAAAAATAGAAAAACTTCAATGACATTTTGATTTTTGTATTTTTATTAAATATACTCCTAATTTGAGAGACTCAATGCACTGCTTATAACGTTTTAAAAATTGTTCAAAGCATATACTGTAGTCATTCTTTCGAATTGCGTGCAAAACTCTGCAAGACTCTGGTCGAACTTTCTTGAAAATGTTATGTCTTCGTTTCATCACTATCTTCAATTTTGAAAGTAGCCAATAGTGGCAGAGTTTAAGATCAGGAGAATAAGCAAGATGTTCGATCACAAGATACATTTCTTAGCCGGAAAATCGCAGACTTTCTTAGATTTGGGGGCCTAGTCTTTGTCATGCAGAAACGACAAAAAGTGCTCTTTTCAATATTCAGGCCGCACTCGACTAAACGACGGTTCGGTTTAAGACATTTAAATAATATTCTGATTTGATTGTTTGACTTTCCGGCACAAATTCTTTGTAAATGGTTCCCTTGGAACCGAAAAACACTTTCAACCACGACTTCACATGACTTTTCTGCATGCGAACTTTAGCCGTTTTTTCTTTTTCAGGTTGAACCATTCCACACTTTCTCGCTTCGTTAGTGGTTCTTATTAGAAGGATCGTGTCTCTCTCCTGTCACAGTTTCTTATACAATTTGGGTTACTTTCGGTAGTGTCAGTCATGGTTTTGCATACCCAATCAGAAACAGATCCCAATATTGGCTCGCTGCTCCACCGCCATTTTCTGAAAAGCCTCAACATTCTACTGTTCATTTCGCATTGTGACGCATGCCTTATTGTAAATTACGCTGCAAAAGTATGAGCAGAAATAGTCGAAATTTCAAGCTTTATAACGATATCATTCCCAAACATAGGGCGGTAGTATACATTTTAAAAAAGTCTGTCGCACTATAACTCTGACAGAGTGTATATGCTATTTGTATACGTATTTCAAGAGAATATTCAGCTTCTTACATTGCAATAGTTGCTGCAAAATCTAAAATTACATGAATCTATGCTGACTGACAAGCACTCGGAAAATGCTCAAGTTAAAAATACTGCATCATGAATATGACATGATGTGTAAAATTTTTAATTGTTTTCCGACTCTTCCGATCCGATCTTTCTTCCGAATATCAAACTTTTTTTCACAATTTTATGTTTATATACTGAAGTAACGTGTTGGAACGCCAATATTACCAAATTTGTAACGATATTCTGGTAAACATTGGTATAACGCTGATGCATCAAAATGTGTTGTTATCCGATATGATTTTATAATGCCTATAAAATCAGTGTGATTAACGTTGTAACGCAATTATTATTGAAATTATTCAATTTGGAGTATATATTTTTAAATTAGGAGGTAAGGCATCAAAAGTTCTGCCACAAAATACCTTTTGAGATCCTCTCACAATTTTTTCTTAAAATTTAAATATGTCTCCCTAATAACACGTGGAATTAGAATCTATTTATTGGTTCAGAGGAATTAAACCGTATGACATACTCTATTTCATTTATCTCTTTCTGTGTGTCTTATTCGCTTGATTTCTAAAATTTTCTATTGGAGACGTTCTTTGACCTTCAACATATTAAATTGTACAAGAGAGAAAAAAGAGCTGTATAAGTTTTATATTTTTGTCATTAATTTACCTATATGTTGTTAGCAATTACGCTGACTGCAGGAATAAAGACAATGCTGGCAATCCGGGGGGAAAGGCACAGGAATCTAAGTTCAAAATACGTAATTTGTAAAAAAACAAATTGTACATTGTGTAACCGCTGCCCTGTTTCCCACCCACTTGTGACGATTTGCCTGCCCGCGGCTCCTCGGTAATCGCCGGTTGTTAGCACATTTTTCCCTGCGTGGGTTATAAACATTCAACTTTTCGTCCAGGTGGACGCGGTTTGAGCTTCCCGCCCATTAAACCATTAACGCCCATGATCCCCATTCGGGATCGCGCTGTTTTGCAATGATATTGGGACGATTATCGATTGCATTGCGTACACCGATCCCGGCCAGTATTCTTCCATGTTATGTGAGTTGCCCTGCGCGCGTTAGTGCATGTCCTACGTGTGTTAGAGAAATAATTGACGAATTTTGAGCAAGTGCAGTGGTTTTTCACCAGTCAAGCAAAGATAATTTCTTAATTAATAATTATATTCATGTAAGTAACCCTATAAAAATTATATGAGTAATTTGCGTGTAAATTGAACTTATCTGAATGCCCCCATGTGTCGATAAGTAAGTTTATGTTGTTACTTGTGTGTGATATCCGTCTTACAATCTGATCCCCATTTGGGGATCATGGGCAATGGCGTGATATATGTATTATTTTAGACCGTTTCAACTGACGATTTCTCTTTCTATATATTCTAGGCTCTAATGGAATCTAACAAATTCCTGATATTGTCGGAAGTGTTAGACATCGTCAACGATCCCAATTTCTTTTCTGAAGGGAATGATGACACAGAGACTATTGATATTGTTGAGTTACCACCTGAGAAAGTAGATTGTGTTTCTGATTTGGAGGACTTTGATGATGTTTTGGAAGACAGTTCTCCAAACGACGTTCCGGGCTCGTTAGAAATTCAATGCCCTCAGTAATGCCCTCAGTTTTAGAAAATTCTTAGGTATTCTTCTGGATACTATTTCTTGCCTCAAGAGCGTTTGTATTGGTCAGAAAATGAAGACCTCAGTGTCCTGTTAGTACGGAAATGCATGACAAGAAATCGCTATAAAGAAATCAAGAAAAATCTGCACTTCAACGACAACAGCTTGCTGCAAACTCAGCCAGAAGAAACTAGAGACAAACAATTTAAAATTCATCCGTTTGTGGATAGATTTAATGAAATCTGCATGAAATTTGGCGTATTTTCAGAGAATGTGAGCATTGATGAGCAAATGGTGAAGTATTATGGGCATCATTATTTAAAGCAGTTTATTAGAGGAAAACCAGTGCGGTTTGGTTTTAAACAATGGATGATGTGCTGTGCAAATACAGGCTTCTGTTATCATGCAGAGGTGTACAAAGGAAAGCGAAATAATGATGTTTCTGCAGATACATATGGATTAGGAGGCGATGTAGTAATGAGAATGATTTCAATTGTTGAAAATCCAGGTGATCATAAATTTTATTTTGATAACTTTTTTACTAGCTTTTCTTTGTTGAAGGACTTGACAGAAAGAGGCGTGCGTGCAAAAGGTACCTGTAGATATGACAATGAAAAAAATGTCCAGTAAAAGATGATAGAAAAATTTCCAAAGAAGAACGTGGATCATATGATTATCGGTTTGATCCAGAAAATGAGATTATCGGTGCAACACGGAAGGATAACAATACAGTGAAAATGTTATCTAATGATGAGCACATCCAACCTCTGGAAAAAGCAAGTAGGTGGTCGAGAGGGGAAAAGTAAGAAAAATGATAAATCAGCCTCATTTGATTTCTCAGTATAACAAGTACATAGGCGGGGTTGATAAAATGGATTGGATAATACAGAAGTACAGAATTAGAATTCGAGGGAAAAATGGTATTTCCCTCTTTTTACTAAGCTTGTAGACATGGCAATTACAATAGCTCATGTTTTATATTGTATGACCAATGGAGAACTTCCTATTCTGCAGTTCAGAAGACAAATTGTATTGTCACATATGTATGTTTCATCACTATCTGATCCCAAAATGTTAGGAAGACCATCTCTTACCAAATCCTCGGAAAAAAGAATTCCTATGACCTCTCGTACAACGGGAAACCATTTTTTGATGAGAACGGACGGAGGCAGACAGAGTAAGTGCGCCATATGTAAAAAAAACGTCTGCAAAGAATGCAAATTATGCAACATAGGACTCCATGTAGATTGTTTTCCTAAGTGACATCAAGGAAAATAATGTAAGGAAGAAATATTCTGAATGTATAATATTTTTTTTCTAAATATACAAAAATTTGTATTCACCACAAACAACCTCTGTATCTGTCATCGCCCCATGTACCATGATTTCCAAATGGGGATCGAAAAAAAATTGTTATAAATCCTAAATTTCCTAACGTACCAAAGAATCACTTAAAACATGTCTTTCTAGACAGTAATGGAACAGTATAAAACAAAGAAAATCACAATTAAAAAGTTGGGCGTTAATGGGTTGCGTTCCATAGTAGTGCAGTGAATTATGGGGCCCAAATACGAATTTCACGCGCCTCACTTTAAAAACATTTGACTTTCCCGCTGGGTGCGCCCAAATACGTAATCTTCCCACCAGGGCAGAATGTGTGACTGACTGAACGGTGCAGCCGTCTGTCGCCCCTTGCAGCAGCCACATCGCCGCCACCTCCTTTCCCCCCCCCCTCGGCAGAAGGGGACCTGCTGTGATGTCCGCTCGCAGCCCAGGGTACTTTCGGGGCTGACTGAGTCGTGGGACCTACTGCTGGAGATAAGAACATTTATCAGAAAGGATTTAAAGTTCATGTGAAAGGTCAGGAAGTGTAATTTGCTCTGTAACGTTTCTTTGGAAATTAAGAATTCTTTGGAGTATTGTAGAAAGAATTCAGTTTTCTTTTTGTGAATCTGCTAATTATTTATTTCCTTTCGAAGTAAATGTGCTTGTCACTACGAGTGTCCCTCTTCGTAGCAAGAGTTTTGAAAATTGTTAGATGTTTTTCCTTTACTTGACACCGGACAGGTCGTCGTATCTTGTAATCACTCAACCAGAAACATAATTTCACACTGGATGATTAGATTGAATCGGGGCTGGTTTTATTTCAGTTTTGGATCGTAAAATATATGGTAAACTTGCCTGGCTTTTGAATGAAATCATAAGGCTAAATGATATGAAGACGTTTATTCTCACCGCAGCCGTGAGTCATTCGCAAGACACATGGACGCTGATGCACAGGTTGAATAAAAAGTAATGAGAATATTGCTGTAACTTAGGACCAGTGAGTCGGCCTGCTGCCATCTTTCGTGATAAAAAGGTCTCTTAGGCGAATGTGTGCAGAGAGCAGGAACAGTATTCTGTCAGTAAACTGTAGTGTGTAAATCGTTGAGCTTTATATCAATAATGTAAACGCCCTAACGTCATTCTAAGGTAGAGCAACGTTCGTAGCTCAAAATTTGATGTGACACGATATCGTAGTAAGCAAGAATGTTTTCAGGGATTGCGTAAAGCATGTGGTGGTGCAGAGTCGCCGTCGCTTCACTGTCACAGGATGGTCTAAAGCGGTCAGATTAGGCAGAGATGATATGAAGGATAACCCCCGTACAGGACGACCCCAAGTGGAGAACTCCTAGCAGCTGGGAATAGGAGATTCTGGATCATCCACCTTACTCACCTGATATGAGTTCCAGTGATTATGAACTCTTCAGTAAAATGAAAGAACCATTGCGAGGAACCCGGTACAATACCAGAGGAGAAATTATTCGTGCTACAAGGCTGTCAATACAGGACATCAACAGAAATAGGCGCGCAGACGGTGTATGACGCCTTTCAAACATTTTGCAAGTATTTAATTACGGAGGCAATTATACTGAAGGTGTGTAAATCTAAGTACCTCTATCAATAAAGTCATTTCTGAGAAAAAAACGTTCTCATTACGTTTTATCCAACCCTTGTATTTCACAAGGGCGTTAGTTCGTTGATGTCAGGTTGCTGCATCTGAAAGCGCCGCTGCCTTGCGTGCGGAGGTCATTTGCCCCACCTACCACTGAAGGATCCGCTTGCAGACGAGAGTTGGGTGAGAGTTGGGTGGTCCCTATTCCCGGTGCGATCAACATCCGGTCATGTTCGCGCCCTCCACAAAACGCCCTGGTCCTCATCGGTGTACGGTTTTAGTGCATTGCCTCACTGCTCACACCGTTCACCTTCACCCCATTTAGCACCATTGAACAGTTTATTGACAATACGTCAATACAATGCATCTGAGCATTTTGTCGTACATTTATCTCGTCCGAGAATCGGTGCCCTACTTCTCCAGGAAATCGCGTACTTCTCCTTCAAGAGTCTGAGTCTTTCTCCTCCGATTGATTGCTTAGCGATTCCGGAGGCGTAACTGATAAGCGCATTGGTCCCGTAAGTGTAGTGCATGGTTTTTCTTCGGAGACGGCTGTGAGCTTTGCCACTGGATGGTGATGTCCGGCGCTGTTCTACCTGTCGGCTAGCGAGGCTTTCCCCTAGCAGGTGTCTTCCATCAGCGGGGCACCGGTGCAGCCGGCATAAGCTCTAAGCTCCCGACCGGTTTCCCGCCATATGTGGTAGTGTAGTGCATGTAAATAAAGGTGTTTGCAAGCAAGGGGGAGGAAAGGAAAAGGATGGGGGGACGAAAAAAAGCACGCGCGGTCCGTAGCCCGTTTGTTAGGGTCCGATCAGAGCTATCGCCCTCTAGAATACTCCTCCAGACAGGGACTGAATTTGATCTAGCTATTTAGCTAATCTTTCTTTAAAATCTTCCTAATGTAATATAGTAGTAGTATACCATGAAACATGACGTGGCAAAATTAAATGTACATAATAATAATACTTTATGATAACTAATTCTACATAATTTAATTTATTTTTTACTCAATTTAGTTTTTTTAATTTTAAAATTTCATTTACTAATCTGTAATAGGTTCTTTAAATGAATTGACAGTCCTCTAGGGGATCACAAAGTAGCTTTAGAGAGGCACTGCGAATGTAACCAGGATTTTTTGTCTACGATTTTTTCACTGGTAGGCACGTCTTTTGCAGGAATCCAATATAGTTTGTCTAATATAAATATGACATCATTTGAGTCGAAGATTAGGTCCAATCTGTTCCCAGTCTTCTTTCGAATTTTCTAAAAATCAACAATCTCTTGCGTTTCAGTTCCATGATTCTGTATTCGAAGTCGGCGTCGATAGTCAAACTGCTTAAACACTCGTATTGAAGTCACTAATGTTAATCAGCTCGAGTCATTGCGGGTTCGTAGATAGATAACAGTCAGGGAACAGATGGGAAGACAAATGAACATAAAGACGTTTTGCCGTCAATTGATATTTCGGTATCAATGACCCACAAATACTTGATTCTGGCTACACTGTATGATAAAGTAATTTACTATATATTGGAGAAAAATTTGTGCCCTATTCTTCACGAGGGTCTAGCAATTTTCTGTCCAAAATTTGCCGTTTTCCTGTCAACGATTACAATATTTTCTTTTCTTAAAAAGAAAGATGATAAAGAAAAAAAGTACAAATTTACAGTTGGATAATGGTATGATATTTCTCTATATTTATTTCTTACTATTCTACCCGTTAAAATAGCTACAAAAATAACTTGCAACTACATACTTGCGGAACCTTGACATTTTTGAGAAGTAATTATTATTTTCAGAAATATTTTCTCTTTTATCCCAAAAGTACTATGAGGTTACACTGAATGTGATGTGTTTTCCTAAATGAATATTTCGCCATCACTTTGACCTCCATCACTTTCGCTTTCATCACTTTATCGTTTCGCTTTTGTGAGCAACTATTTGCTGTCATTAAATTCACATGGCTCTCTAGTTGCCTTTGCGATGGGTCCACACAGAAAATCGAGAATCCATTGGATATTGAACCCAGAACAAAGTCCCAAAAAAGCAAACGTGATAGTGTATTGTCTAGAGAGCTTTAATGTTTTGTGCTCTTGCTCAACCCAAAAAACTCTGAGATTGCGACCTTTTTAAGGAATGAATACCAAATGAAAAGATTGAATTGGAAAAAAGAGCACAATATAATAAATGTAACCACCGCAAAATGTATTTTATTTTTCAACTATCAAATAAATTATTAAATGAGATCTTTTTGTAACATAAAAGCGATGATTCTACAAAAAAAAATAGAAACAAAAATGTCGACGCAACATATATTCCTACATGAGATAAAGGATGGATAAAACGAGATAATATTTTATATTACAAAATGACTCGAATATTAAAAAGTTCTATTACATTAAATTAATATAAGGATACATTTTTAGTGCGTACAAACGAACAATCTCTCAAGTTTCATAAAAGGTCACTTCTGAACCCATCATTTCTGCTTTAATGAAATTTACAAAAATTCACTGTAGCCTATACAACTGTCCAACTTCGTAAACATTTGCTACTAAAAATTTGGCAAAGAGAAGTTTTACGTCACAAATTCTAATAGGCAAAAAATCTCAAAATAGAAATATAAAGTATTAAATGAGACTTTCCCTCTTCAAAACCACCACCTACCTCACCTGTACCACTTCATGTCTGAAACGTTGACCACAACCTACCAAATCAGTCTTCCGCCTGTGGCCGCATCTTCTCTCTTTACAAGTAAGGGCCTACTTCATGAATCCGGAATGAGCGAACAAACAGCCCAGGAGGCGGAGGGAGGCAAAGAAGGGAAGCAAAAGAAAGACAAACACGCGGCCGCCGGAGCGTAGCAGCGGCCGTGCAGCCCCGCTGGATGCGGGTCAGCGCGCCGCGCCGCCCGCGGGTCGAACGTCCGAGAGCGGGGGGGAGGGAGGATTGAGGGGAAGGGAGGGGAGGGTGGCGCATGACGCCAAAGCCACCGCGCTCCAGGGCTAATGGAATGCCGGGCGACCCGGCGCGCGCGCACGCCTCCACCGCCACCGCCGCCGCCGCCGCTGCCGCCGCCACCACCGCCACACTCGGTCGCCGTCCTGCACCCCGCACGCCAATGCCTCCGCCGCCGCCGCCACCGCCTCCTTGCAATATCTCAGCCGGCCACGTCGCTGTCTCCACTGCATCGTTGATCGGACGGAGCGTGGGTTTCGACGGTGGTGGATTTTCCACACTCGCTGCTGACCTTCTACGACTGATTGATGGTTCGTGATTCCGGGCGCGTCAACTACTAAGTTCATTAGTCACGTAAGTGTAGTGAGTGCAGAATTTTTTTCTCGGGAGGTGGCGGTGATCTTTTCCCCGCTGGATGGCGAGATCTGGCGCCGACCATTCGTCGACTAGCGGTGTTTTCCCCTGAACTAGGTATTTCCTACCAGCGGGGCATCGCCCTAGTTGGAACAAACTCTGAGCTCCCGACCCGTTTCCCGGCATGTGTGGTAGTGTGGTACATATGGGTGAAGATAAGACAAGGGAGAGGAAGGAAAGATCGCGCGCGGTCCGTAGCCGTTTGTTAGGGTACTGCTCTGGCATTCGCCTGGTGTTGATCGGAAAAAATACGGGAAAATACCGATCACAGCAACCGGCCGCTAGAATTTTCCTCCGGGCTGCGACCGATTTCGACTTAGCTGACAAGCAACTGGCGCAGTCGGAAGTCGAACCTAGGCCCTCCCAGTCAGAGGGACTGCAGCGACATCAGTTGATTCACTTAGCCATCTCTCCCGATACCTTCGACGAATTCAGCTGTTGACTAGAGGAGAATTCTGTCTGCACTGATTAGCAGTTTTTCTGCTTTCTTCGAACAATAAGCATCAGACTGATGTCCAAGAATGATCCTAACAAAACAGCAGCAAACCGCGCGATCTTTCCTTCCCTATTCAAGTCTTACGTCAGTGGTCTGCAAGCTTATGGAGCATCTAGTTGGGAGTTACAATAAGAAAGAATGGGAAATTAAAAAATGGCTCTACGATGGGCAACACGGGTTCAGGAGTGGTTATTCATGCGAAAGTCAGGTAGTCACGCTATTTCAGGATCTAGCAGATGAAATTGAGGCGGGCGGGAGAGTAGACGCAGTAGTTATAGATTTTGCGAAAGCATTTGATGTCGTTCCTCACGATCGGCTTGAATTCAGGCATAGATCCCAGGGTGGTGGCGTGGATTAGCGAGTTTCTGCGAGATAGAAAACAGAAAGTCCGAATTGGGCAAGAGTTATCTTCCGGGGCAAGCGTTACGTCAGGAATACCGCAGGGGAGTGTCATTGGACCCCTTCTATTTCTAGCTTTTGTCAATGATCTGCCGGCGCAATTAACCTCAAATGTTCGGCTATTTGCAGACGATTGCATATTATATCGTAGTATTAATTCGAAAAGAGATGAAGAAATACTGCAACGGAATCTTGATGCGTTATATTACTGGGCGGAAAATAACGGAATGTCCATAAATAGCTCTAAAAGTAAATCCATCACATTTGGCGGGGGTCATAATTACAGGGAAATACATTACCGTTTAAATAATGACATTATTCCGAGAGTTTCCTCGTGCAAGTACCTAGGAATTCATTTCGATAGTAAATTAAGTTGGAAAAAACACGTAGATTTTGTTGTAGGGAAAGCCTGGAGATCTCTTCACTTTGTAATGCGCATCCTAAAAAAGAGTACAGCAAACGCGAGGGAATTTGCTTATTTATCTCTTGTTCGTCCAATAATGGAATATGGAACAATTTGTTGGGATCCGCACAAGATTATGCAGGTAAACATTTGGAAAGGATTCAGCATTGGGCAGCTAAATTTACTTTCAGGGACAAGAAAACGGCAGGGTGGGATTCACTCAAAAACAGGCGATCAGTAGCAAGACTCTGCGCCTTGTATAAAGCTTATAGTGGTCATCCAGCTTGGAAAGAAATTAAACGGCGGCTATGTATTCCTACAAACATCAGTAGAGTGGATCACAGGCACAAAATAAATTTAAGACAGCAGAGAACGGATATTGGAAAATTTTGTATTACAAATCGAACGATTACGGAATGGAATAGATTGCCTGCAAAAACCTTTGAACCCTTTCCTCAAAGTGTTCAACAGTTTAGGAAATTAATTTAGGGTATTATTAAGTAAATGAGGGAGAATAGTGGGTTATATAGCGATGCATAAGTGTTCTATTGTGAAGTGAGGTGTAGTGCAGTGTATAGCAGAGAAATAAAGAAGGAAATGTTTTCAGGTCTTAGTGAAGTAAAGTGCAGTGAAGTGCAGTGTGATACTAGTGTAGTGTGTGTGTGTGTGTGTGTGTGTGTGTGTGTGTGTGTGTTTTCTCTCTAATGTAATTTAATGTTTTGTGAAGTCAGTTTTTATATTATTATCATGATTTTAACATTACTTTTATTATTTTACCATTTTTATTATTACTACAATTAGTATATTATTGTTGTTATTATTATTTTTATTATTATTATCATTATTATTATTATTATTATTGGTATTAGTTCTATGTTACTGAGAGACTGTGTATATTTATGTTTTTTGTAATAGCTGCCACCGGGTTATGCCCAATTGCAGTTTAAATAAATCTATCTCTCTATCTATCTATCTATTCTTTTCCTTTACACACTTACACCTTCACTTACGTGCATTACACACTTTGGAAGAGCTGTCTGGTCCGAAGTGCTTCTCCCGACTTGCGCGGTCTCATGTCGCGGGGAGATATATCTGAAGGGACAAGAATCCACCATGCCGACGTGTATGTCGGAACTGGACTGTAGATCCAATCATCACCAATCACACAACCAATAGCCTCAGCTGCTCACACTTCTGGATTCATCACCACTTGCCATCACTTTGCACTGGTGACTCCGCAACTCCATTCAACGCCCCCATTGACCTCCAATGCACAGTCATCACCTCCACTCTCACATCCATCACCATCCTGTCCATCCACATCGTCCGCACCGTCATTGCTACATACTGTCGGCACCATCACTAGTATCTCCGCCTCCGGCACCATCTTCATGCCTGACTCTGTTTATATTCCATCACCGCTGTCAATGCTACCATTCCAACCTCCACTTCAATCACGATCGTCACCCCGGGTTTTCTAGCACTCTCCGCGCCATCAATTCTACTGCCCCATCATTCGCCATTTCTGCTATCTCCATCTCACACATCGCTCCCGTTTATGGGTCGCCCATACATGGCGTAATGTTAAAGAGTGGAGTGGAGGTTAGGCAATGTTACGCTGCGTTCTATAACGGCAATGTTACAGAATGCTGATATTATTAAAAAAAATAACTTTTTCTCAAATAATTCCTTCTATTCAGTGTTATATTAAAACATTAAAATACTAACAAATTAAATTTTAAAATACACAAAAATTAATACTTTTTTGTGTAAGTTGTTGCAATAAATAAATTTTTTTTGTTATCAATAGTATATTGATTTAATCTGTTAGGTTACTAAGAAAATATGCAAACCAGATCTACACTCCAGAATATAATTAATTTGGCGCAATAAACATGCTCATATGTCCACAACGGCTTGTGTAAAGCTTTTTGAGAGCAATTTTCTTGCCTACGCGTCCTTCCTTCACTCAAAATTTTGATCCTAACTTTTTGTTATATGCAGTCCAAAACTAATTCTAATGATAGTTATCATAAATTTCAATATTCAATAAAAATAAAATTAATAATGATTGTTTACTGCTATATAATTTATTTTTACCTACTGTAAATTGTTGGAGGGATTTTCCCAAGCTGTACGTAATTACTTAAGGGGTCAAAGCACACATTACCGCGGCGTTACAGGGAAGAGGGGGCTTTTAAAATACTCCAAATTTCCGTTATATAATTTATGGACTGCCCTTTATATCTCTATCGACTTTTTGCTCTAACCCAACACCTTCGTCACCGCGGTCCCCACCGCCACCTCCAATGACGCGTCACCACCACCTGCTATCTCGTGTATAGTCATCGCCGCCATTACCACTACAATCATCATCACAGGAAACAAAACCACAATCACTCTCTACAACGTCACCCCCGCCATCGACTAGCTATAATCCTCCCTTCCCCTTATCCATCGCCATCTCCACCTTCACCACCCTCGCTCTCACACTCACACCGCCTGCCTCACTGCGGCCACCGCCGTCGCTAGCAGCACTGCGCCATCACCTAGTACCATCGCCTCCACTACCACTACAATCACCACCGCAATAAACAAAACCACCATCACCCCTCCAAAGACATCCCCGCGAGCCGCCATCCTCCACCCGTATTCCCCCTCCCAGCTAACCGTCGCCATCTCTACCTTCACCACACTCGCTCTCGCACTCCCACTACCCGCCTCACTGCTGCCACCGCCGCCGCTAGCGGTGCTGCGGGCCGCGGGCTAATTACGGTATTTTATTACCGTTTAATTTCGTCATGGATTTATAGATCCGCCGCCGCCGCCGCCACCGCCGCGCGCCACACCAGCGGCGCCTCGCGTGTGCGCGGGCGTCCGCGTCCTCGTCCCCGTCCTCGTCCTCCCCGCCTGGCCGGTCGTTGGGCGCGGATTTGCGGATTTGTGCGCTGCGTCGCCCCGCCCAGATCACGCAACGGACCGCCCGGGCCCTTCCACAGGCTGCGCGGAGGAGGAGGAGGTGGAGAAGGAGCGCAAACGAGCTCTAGGAAGGCGCTGTGAACGGCTTTTACGATCTACTCTGTCGATAGCTTTTTTGAAAAATGCTGCGTTCGAGAATGGAATAGACCGAGAGCTAATGGGGTGAGTGCAATTAAAGAGAAAAGCATTTTGTTCCTAAAAGCACTACCGGTAGGTCTCTTCCATTGTTTTTAACGTGTATTTTAAAACTGATTTATTTTTTGTAAAAAGAAAATATCGTTCGATAGGTTGGTTTATAATGAATTTACATTTTTTAAATTTAAGTTATTTCATTAATTGGATTTTTTTAAATTTATTTTTTACTTGTCCGACATGTTTGCGTTTCAGAAGTTTCGACATTACAAATTAATAACTGGCGATTTCATAGTTAGTGAAAACTCGTTTAGGAATAATTAACACGTAAATTTTTAATGGAGTTTATATTATTGAAAAAAATGAAGTTTATAAATAAGATGTATAGTATAAGGATAATGTATTGTAAATTTAGAATTTATGGTGTATGAAATATATATTTCGAAAATTTTGATAGTATGCGTCCAGAAAAATTATATGTTTGACCTATATTGAAAGTACAGTTCTGTTGTAAGTCAAAAAAGGAGTTGAAAAAATAAAGCTTTGTGAACAAATTAGGGTGAGGATAGCATCAGTTTTCAGTTCATTATGAAGTTGAGGGTTAATTGTATAAATTACAAATTAATTTACTAGATAATTACTATTTATAATTACGTTTAATTAATAATCAAACTATTTATATTGTCTGTAGGGTGCTAATGAAATGACCTGTCTTAAATATTGGTTTCCTTTGCTATTGTGACGTTGTGGGAACATTATGGTAATCACAGACCTGAACTAGTTCTATAAATAAGTTTATTGTATAGGTATTTACACAATGTACATAGTTTTCACTGCTCACTCTACACAAGTGCCCGCACACAGCGTAACACTCCGTCACACGTGGAATAACTTCCACACCGGCGTTTCAACACATGGATTGCCCTCACGAGCCCAGCTCGTCTCTGCACCGCCTTGGCGCAAGTTGGGTGCATCCACCCCGTGATTCGGCTCAGACTCGAATGACTGGCCGTTTCCTTCACTGCTCTCTTTTGTGAAGGGTCACGTGACTGACCTCCCACGCAGGCGACCCGCGGCCCACATGTTCTCATTACTGAGATTTTGACCGGATGGGACTACCGCGATTCTGCAGGCCGAATTCTGTCGTCACACATCATCCCTTGTGCGCACTGACAGCCGCCTTCCAGGACGCGCCCCCGACTTGCCTGCCCCCTGCCGTCTCCGGCCGTGCCACCCGGCACCAAAACACAACCCCTCCCACCGGAACGACTTCAGAGGTCTGGCTGCCGCCAGCCCGACCCCAGATGACCAACCCCTACCCCTGCACAACGGGGGTTCTGTCGGTCGAGCCCAATGCTATGACGTTACACTATCATTGTATTAAATCTTTTGGAATTGTGAAATAAAATTTGAATGATGATGTGAAGGGATTGGGATAGTAACTGGATAATCCGCATCATCACATAAGAAATAATACGTTTCTTGCTGATTCTTAAATATTTTTATATATCAATTTTAATCGAGGTGAGTCTTGTCTGGTTACTGACCCAACCTTTTCGTAAATGTAAACAAGACACAGTAACAAGGTAATTCACATTTTCATCAAAATCGAAATATTAACATTTACGAATAGAGGGAGGCTTTCTGTGACGTATTTCTTTCCCCCGTCAGGCAATTCATACTCTATTAAGAAGTCTAGATGAAAATTTTAAAACTGTTTTAAGTATTTAAAGAATAATTAACATACATTTCTGTCTGTACTGGTACAACAGTCTTTGAGGAGCGAAGACCTGTCAGCGGCGTCCCGGCCATAGATTAAAGAATGCATGTTATTAGCACATGCATATCTCTACGCCGTTTTCTGATGTATTCAACCTGAGAACCTGGGCTATTCAACCTGGGCTTTAACATCGTCACACAAGACAAGATACTGGGACATTGTAAAGAAAGCGCACTATATGTTCCCCGACCGGGAATCGAAACCGAGGTCTGTTGGCACATTTTGGTCGGCGCGGACAAGTTCCTGCGACTTCCGCCCACCTGGGCACTCTTTGTGGTACTCCCGCCAAATTATGGGAGTTCCATGCTACACCAGTGTGTTATGGGGGCGCCAACTCCAAAGTTCGCCGTCCCACTTAAAAAAAACAATTAATTAATTAATTAAGACATTAATTAATCATTGTTCCCCCGCGCCTCTACGCATGGGGCGATTTCTTCCGCCGCCGATACCGATGACGTCACGTCATCACCACCGTCACCGCCGCCGCCGCCGCCGACGTTGCCGGCCCCGCTACCACCACCACCGCCGTCGCCACCCGTATCTCCCCCCGCCTCCGTCCGCCCCTCCGCCGGCTGGCCGGCTAACCGCCCTCTGCGATCCGCCCGGTGTAAAACTCGGGGCGGTGTCAGAGCTGGGTGGTTGGCGGGAGTGAATGCTGGTGGAGTTGCGCCACGGCGGAACGGGGAGTGCGCTGGACTTGGACGTGAAGCATTTACGTCAGCGAAAGGCATTTTTTCCTATCTGCATTGAGACTCTCTACTAGACAGCTGTGTAAATAGGAGGAGCTGTGGTGCTATGAGAGTAGTCTGGTTTAAGAAATCCAGCCATGTGTGCCTCGTAACCTTCAATACATTCTGCAATGTTTACATTAATTTAATTTTTCTTACTGTATTAGTCAGGTAGCATCACTTAGTCAGTGTGTACCTTTCATTTTGTGTTTTCATAGCATTGCAAGAGTTTTGTGAAATTGTTAAAGTTTTTTTGTATTCTTTGACAGGTCACTTTATGGAATACGAGCACGCTGATCAGTGAGCTACCCAAGAGGACTTAAAATTCATTTAATTAAACTGAAATTTAAACGTAATAATAGTAGCATTTCTTCGGAACATAAAAGATTCTGAAAGTTGATGGTGCAGCATTTCACTTCATTAAAACGGTAGAATGCTGCTTTATGAAACTATCGGAAATTCCTCCAGGGACTTTTTCTAGGACAGAGAGGCACCTCTGCGGTGCGCCGCTGAGTTAATGAGCTCGCGATTCAATGGAATCGCTTTGCGGCCTGGTGCCTCCATCGGCCTCGCTATGCTTTTAGTTGGGTATTGCCCTTTCTCGCGTGTGCTATTTTGTGGGACACGTATGGATCGAAAATGCACAATGCTCGACTCTCGCCTCTATTTTCAGGCCGATTCTCTCGTTGAATTGTAACATTCAATGTCGGTTTGCTGTGAGTTATCATGAATAGACAGAATAGGAAATCGAGTATTTGTGGTTACAATTCAGGTATGGTTATGGATCACAGTGGCTAAACTCTAAATGGAACAACGACATAATGTCCAATAGATGGTACAATACGTATGAGTAAAAGTTTTCGTACTATCTTGAATGAAAGGAATAAAAGGAAGGATTTCAGCAGAGAATTGTTCCCATTTAAATTGTTTACAATAATTTCGCCGTTATTCTTCCTCCAAGACTTCAGACGGTTTGAAAAATATTACTTAATACTTCATAACTTTTTCTATAACTTTACAAATAGTAATGGAATAATCTGCCTTGGTGGGTAAGTGGATGTATATCTGTGATTTTGTCTGTTATTTACGATTAGACTTCTTTCGGTGTACCATTTGGTTGTGTCATCCCTAGTTGTAATAGTATTTCGCATTCACACTAACTATTATAATTATAACTTTATGGAAGACCTTACGAGACATGTGTTATTTTATAGCTACGGATTAAAAAACGCTATTTTTAAGTTCTTAAAAATGTGTGCAAACACGTTTTGTGAGATTATGATCAAACTATAATAAATTTATTAATTTTATTATATTTAATGTAATAATTATGATGTGTAAAACTATCATTTATCTAATCGGCGGAGTTAACAGTGCCTCATAAATGTACTCATTGCCAAAAATATTATTGCCCAAAAAATGATGGATATGTATTTTTGTGTGTAAAGACCCGAAACAAGTCTAAAAAACACCGGTTTTCGAACCTTCAGAAGTTAGCACAGGGTCTTTGAGAACAAAAACTTAGGGTTTTAACTGGTTCCTGGGTCCCTACATACAACATACTAAAAGAGAAAGCTTTTATAACTTTTTTCCAGGTAAAATGTACATTCCTACTGGACTAACAGGGGACTGATAGACTTTTCGCAATACACATCTGTATTGCGGGCTACAGTAGTTCATTTTGAATGTTATTGTAAGACCCATTATCTTCTTGCCTGAAGTTGTACAACTTGAGTATATTCTTCAATACGCCTTTCCAAAAGAATTGAATCCATATAACATAGTATTAAGATAGAAAATTGAAAACTATAAGTTTTAAAATCATGACTCAACGGAAATACAAGTAGTATTTTTATTCTTGAACTTTCGATATCAATTTAGAAAATGTATATACGTGTATGCGCCCAAAGGGAGTAGTAATCATGACTAGCCATTTACATTTTCTATTTACGACATATTTGCTGTTTTATTGTATTAATATCACTATGCTGGCACACCGTCTACTAATTTGATTGCAAAAATCAACCATCTTCTCTACCGGAATTGAGTTATTTATGCGGTGCCACGTTATGCATTGTAAATGAAACACACAATTTGTGTATTCTTGACTGCTATTAACGCATATTGCTTAATCGTTTCGCTCATTTGTTTTTAAACTTATCAAGTAAGTTCTTTTGGCAGTAAGTCGATTCCTTCACGAAGGGCAGGATGAGGGATAACAGTCAAAATCTGTAGGTTTATTCATTTGGAAATAATATTTTTTACGCGAGAACTAATTTTTTCTTATATTTTTCCACCCACTCCAAACGCTCGTTTCCACTTGTTTTCATGACTTAACTTGTAAATGGGTTAAGGCAGAGATCCCAAAATTTAAGAAAACTTTCACAGAATACACTTCTCCACATTGTAATTCACACAGTTTATAACAGATTTTTGACGTTAATTTAATAAATAAATAAAAAGTGGAATATCAATTTTCTAAAAACAATTATAACGAGAGTACAATAATTGTAATCTTATATTAATGGATCGAACGATTTTCCAATTGTTGGAAAATCGTTCGATCCATTAATATAAGATTACCCTCATTCGGATATATTCATTAACAACTTGCTTGAAGTTATCATTGTTATCAGTTCTGCATTGTACTAATGTTACATGTATATAATTAATATTAGTATTATATATATTAGTATAATATTATATATATATGTATATATATGTATGTATATATATATATAAATATATATATATATAATATATATAATATATATATAATATATATATATATATAAATATAATATATATAATAATATATATATAACATATATATATATTATATATATATATATATAACACAAATCTACTTCACATTTAATGAATTTCTTGATTGCAAGTAACTTTCTATAAGCTTCTTCCGTAACTCTTGCTACAGAATGGCCACTCAGAAGCCCAAACTCCTTCATACATTTGCTTTAGGTTTCCAGGAACAGATGTGCTGTTTCCATGTACCTGTCACGCTCTTATCTGGTGTGTGCGCTTCCTGGAATTTTGTCTGCAGCGTACGCACGATCGTAGCTCTACCATTAAAATATGATTTGTCTCTGGAAAATCTCTCAGGGAGAAAGTATACGAAACCAGGTTCATAAAAGTGATCATAAATATTAAAATCTTATCTAAAGAGATTGTGTTGAAGAACTTGTGAAGTGAACTCGTAAAATCAGATTCATCAGTAACAATGTACAAATTATCATTTCAGAATAAAATTAAAATACTAGTAAAGTACAAATTTGATTAAGAAGAATCTGATGGTGAAGAATGTCCCAATGTAAAAAAATCATTAAAATTGATGATATACAAAATGTACTATTAATAAAATTGTTAGGAATAAAACACCCCATAAAATAGTGAACATTAAAAGTGTTATTTTAATTTTGTGTTAAAATTTTAATCGCTCTTTCTCTTAGAAAATGAGAAAGATCGAAAGAAATGTGGAATTAGTCAAAACAATGAAACTAAAATAGTAAGAGAAAAGTTCAGAAAATTGGACAAAATGTCTATGAAGCAACGAGAAAATAACGGCTCAGTCTAGAGACAACTGATTTACTGTCTCACGATCTCATATTAATTTCCTCTCTTTTGTTTATAGTAGCATCAACAACGTATTTATTATATTCTGTAATTATGAATGAAAAAAACGATGAAAAACCATGAAAAAAAACATTGTGCTCCAGATGAGAATTTCACACCAGGCACGGCGACATTCCCGTCGTTAAGAAACGGAAAAGGAGTTTGCGTCAAGTCCGCAGAATAACACTGTATGCCGCGGAGGGAGCACAAAAGCAGCCTAACAGTGTGCACCGCATAACTATTTGCTGTACGGCCGCCTTACAGCGGAACACACCTAACACGGTGCTTTCTGCTGTTACTGAGAGTTTCCTGTTCGTCTATCCATGTGTCTATCCTAGCCTGCCTTCGGCCATTAGTACTGGCTTAGGTAGGTCAAGGCAACATCTGATGTTATTTCTGTGACTCTGAACGTGAAGTTCTCGAATTCCTGTCCCGATGAAAGCAATATTTTCGTCACTCGATTGCTTGGTCGAATTCAGCCGATAAATGGAGAAAAATTCTCGAGGCAGGTTGCTGTGATCGGTAGTTTTCCGTGGTTTCTCCAATCAACACCAGGTGATTGCCAGAGCAGTACCCTAACAAACGGGCCGCAGACCGCGCGCGATCTTTCCTACATTTTCCTTTTCTATCATCTTCGCATATGCACACACACACACACACCACACACACACACACTTACGTGTACTACTCTACCACCAGTCGGGTGCCTACTGCTTTTCGCCATAGGGGCAGTTTCCAGCTGGTGGGAGATACTTGGATAGGGGAAAACCCCTCGGCCGACGTTGGTAAGCGCCGGATCTCACCATTCTGAGGAAGAACACTGCCACCTTCCGTGACGAAAAGATGCACTACACTTACGGACTAATTACCGTAGTAGTTAATGGGCCTGTATTCACACAATAATACATCAATAATTTCCCAGCCACCAGAGACAGTCCGTTGCATGCTTTCGTGGGCAGTATGTGTTATTGTGGCATCAGGCAGCCTGCTAGCTCCTGCGTAGATTCGTCCAGCTCGAGGCCACACACGCCCGCGGGAGCTACCTGCCTGTGCTCACTCGCATGGGTCCAAGCCCGGATTAATACATTCAGTGACTCATGATATTGTCAAACTCAAGCAATTGATATTCAACTATTGAACATGCCTTTCCTAAACAAAAGTAAAAACTAGAACATTTTATTATACAAATACTATACTCAAATAATAGACACAACATCGCACACACAGTTGTATTTTTAAGTAACTTTTATCTCCTTCATCGAATGGCAATGTTTTTCAAAAGTATTTTATCTAGTTTTATGAAATCTGGTTAAAATGTATTATTTTGTAAATATTTAATAAAATAGCTAGCAATTGTTTTAACTTTTTTTAAAATAACATTAATTTTTGTCAAAAACAATTGTCGGGTACCTCAAGGCAGAATGGATCCTAAGCTCGTGCTTGTTTATTAATCTAACCCTACATGTATTGCTCGAGTTAATGCTAAAAGTTTTTCCGACTTGGCGTAAACAATGTGTATAAATGTGCATAATCTTTGTGCATCTTTATAAAATCCTGCGAGCAAATATCAAAGATCGCACATCGTATGTTTGAGGTCCTGGAGACAAGTCATTAAAAAGAACTTCATAACAGGTGGAAACTCTCTTCTTACTAGCAAAACGACTTACTAAATTTAATGGCAACGCTGACTGACCAGAATCTCAGACAGCTACGAGCGTTCGAGGGTTGACAGTGAACTACCGTCAATAATACACTGTACTGGCAACTCTCAGCTGATCACCATCAAATTGACACCAATCCGAAATGGAAGGGCCAACTGATCAGGCGGGAAGGGAAAGCAAGTCTTTGCGACTAACCTATTGCGGCTAACTCATGTCGACACATTACCGAACCGGTCGACTAATGTCGGTTGACTAACTAATGTAAACCGGCTAACTCATGTCGACACATTTTCTGTTCGGTACCTTAATCGGTAAGAACTATGCCAAGTCGCTTCTTAGTTTTTAGTTAATGTTTTCTAGATAGTCGGTTTTTTATTATTTTCTTATGGTCAACTGCTTGCTTTGATCGCGTATTTGGATTGTAATACTAGAACTCGAAAGACAAAATTTCTAATGCCTTATTTTGACGAATCACGCATTTTATCTTGATTTTGTAAATAAATATTTTATTAACTTGTTTGTCCTGATGTATTTATTGCACAAACTGAAAGAAAGCCATTGCTTACTCTTCTACAATGAATTACATTTCATCCTTGACCATCACCATGGACGCATCCCGGTCTTTCGTCGTGAAATTAAGTGTCAGCAATCGGTTATTGTTTCTTCTACGATGTTAGAAGAAGTTATTGTATCCTGATTTCGTACTTAGTGTCATAACGTCCTTAACTATTTTCTTTAGGAATAATGAGTAAAATGTTTCGAACATTACCAAAGGTGATCCTTTGAAGCGCTGCGGTCTAATTTTTTTATTTTATTCATGATTTTGTCGATTTTGTTAAATTATTAAATTTGTATAACTAGTAATATATGTGAATTCAACTCAACAAAAAAATTAATTTATTACTCTTTGTATGAAAAGTTATGGAATTGTCGCTTCAATATTTGTTTTGAATGAGAAAACCTACATATTACAGTAGTATGACAAATACATACCTATGTTTATCCATAACACAATAACGTTTTTAATTACATTGTGTTATGACTTAAAATACTAAAACAAATATTTCCAAATTTTAAACTGAATGTTCATATTTTTAGTGAATAGTCCAGACTTTTTTAATTCACTACCAAAGACGCTGAAACAACTGAAATTATAACCTACAATTGTGATTAATCTATAATATTTTGAAAAAAAGTACATTATGGACAGTATAAATGATTTTGAGCGTTTTAAAAATGTTGAAACTATAAACATTCAAGTAAATACTGAACGCAAAACCATCAAGGGGTGTCTGAGCCGCTCCCTCTTGGTAATGTTTGGGTCAATAACAATATATTCTATACTTCAGTTACGGACACTACCGTGCACTCAGTAATACTATTGATATTCTATCTGGCTATAATGGCCTTAGGTGTGTTTGATCAATCCATTACGTAGCCAGGGATAGGAATGAAAATTATTTGATCATTTTATCTGTGACGTGGATTATCGGGAAGACGGTACAACTGTCGCAGTTCCTAATATCGAAATTCCAACTGCCGTCATTGGGTTTCCTCGATAAGGCAAGTGCTGACATGTAATGATAATGATGATATGATAAACTGAGAAATTAAGATGTAAGTAGAGAATTGTGGAATAAGTGGTGAGAAAAGTGGAAGAATCCCAAGAACTTCTGTGTCAATCTCACTTTACACACTACAAATGCTCAAATGCTACTTCTATTGGACGTAACGATACATAGCGGTGGTAGCGGAGGGCAAGCATTCTAATCGCTGCACTAGAGGTCGCCCTAAAGAATGGGAATGAAAACAGAACATATAAGATTCGTTTTTGAATAGGATTTGCCATCCATTTCAAGTCATTTGAAGAAAACTACACATTCATTCAGTACTTCCAGAAAATTATTCTACCAGCAGATTTCTAATCTATGATTATTTCGTGTTTTCGGCCGCACCAACTAATAAGGTTATTAGTAAGTGTAGTGCATGATTTTCTTCTGGAGGTCTCGGTGACCTTCCCCCCCAGGATTGTAATTATCGGCGCCGACCGACACGTCGGCTAGAGGAGTTTTCCCCATTCGGCTACCTCTCAACAGCAGGGCACGGCCATACCTTACAAGCTTTAAGCTCTCGACTGGTCTCCCGACATGAGTGGTAGTGTAGTGCATGTAAGGGTAATTATGTGTAAGTAAGGGATTGTGGTAGGACAATGAAGAGCAGGAAAAGATTGCGCGCGGTCCGTGGCCTGTTTGTAAAGGCACGGTTCCGGCATTCGATTTCTAATCCACAATCGCCAGATCTGTGGTCTCTCACCTCCAATCAGATCGCCGTACGCTGAAATGAGTATCCCGGGCAGAATTTTATTTCCAACTACTGTGCAGAGCTGACGTCGTAAGCCACCCACCTCAATGCAAACCGGCGCATGTGTAATGATTGTAACCACCAGTAGTTATTGTAATAATTGTAATAAGTATTTTTGATGGTAATTATATTTTTAACTTCTATAAGGTAGGAGTTTTGATCATGACGCATGCCACTGGGAAGTATCCATTAGTATGGATACTTAGGCACGTGGGTTCTCAAGACATGAGGTCACCCGCTCGCAGCCCCAGCTCCAAGAGCAAGCCCTTAAGGTGACGGACGATATGTCCGGAGCAGAGGCACGAACACAGAGAGGCGGTTCGACGCCCTGTGGCCACGTCATTTTCTTGGGGAGGGAGGCCACGTGCCACCCAAGTGGAAGCGCATGATGAACAAAGATCTGAGTACTATAAAGTACGCCCACGGGCACCGCCCGCGGGACTCTCTGAGCTACCGTTTACTTGGACGGAGGTCTCCACGTCACTTTCATGTAACTTCACTTTGTAACTTGATTTCTAGTAAGTAAAGGACTCTTGTTTCGACATTTGTTAAAACATATTCTGTTTTTCATTTTCACTTGTGCTGATCCACCATCCTGCAGTCTTCTGAAGGGACTTAGCTCCCAAGGACCCATAAATTTAAATATTTGTGATCTGATTTTGCTGTTGTAACTGCGACGCCCTGCCTGCCTATATCATTGTGAGTGCGAGCGGGGTCTAGCAAGCAGCAATTCAAGCATTACACATGCGAGCGCGACGATTGAGAACGCGGCGGTGAAAATAGTGTGCGTGCACTTGCGCCCCGTATGCACTGACATTCCTCATGTACTGAACAAAGGAGCGAGTTTTACAAGGAAATAGTTGCTCATATTTTCGAGAGGTTTTAAATATTGAAATGCATTGTCACGAAATCGTTACAAATAGAAGAAATGCAGAAAAACCATGTGTTTGAAGTCTCAGTAGACGAGCAGTTCTGACATCAAAGCAAAGAAATATACGCACTTCAAAAAATGTGTCTCTGGACATTGTGTTGGAGAAGAAAGGTTGTCCTCATATCTTCCATCACAAGGTTTCCTAGGTAAAATAATGATTGACATCATAAACACCCTGTACTCATATATGAGCAATTACCGCCTCCAAATTTTCTGCTTAAAGTCTAGCAATTGTTTGAAGATTTTTCACGTACCGTTTGTTTCAGGTACGTTTGTTAGAGTACGGCTCGGGCATTCGATTCCAAATTTGCAACCGCCAAAACCGTTTCCGAAACACTCCTTATTTAGAAGATCTTCACGTGTCCTTATTTACGCCGACTTATTTCAATTAGTGTTCTAGTCCGGTATTTGATTTCCAATCTACAATCGACAGATTTTCAACTGCAATCAGAACGCCGCACGCAGAATTGTATTTCCAACCACTGTGCACGGCTGACGTCACAAGTCACGCCACGGAGTGCAACCGGCGCCTGCGAGCGTGACGAGTGGAAAAGCGGCGTTGAAAATAGTGCGCGAGCACCTGCGCCCCGCACGCACTGACAACTTCGCGTCCAAGCGGCTGTGACAAGGCAAATTGCGTTATGTGGATCCCTGTTACGTTTGGAGATTCGCGCGAATACAATTAAAGTCCCTTTAGCGCTCATACATCATCTCCTGTCGCAGACTCATCGTTAGCTCGGTTGTTTCGCATTCACAAAATATCACAGATACCCGTTTAAGGTTTGGAGTTCGTTATTTCCATTGATGGGCTTTGATGGTTGTTTGCAACTTACTGAGATTTGTGTGGAAATAGCTGCTTATTAAGTCAGTTTGTAAGTCATATAAACTCACACTTCCAATTCATTCGATTTGTCAAGAAGAAGTCGATAAGTATCAATCATACTTCGGGAATTAAATCATTTAACGTGTAATTCATTTACTACGCAAGTGGGTTGACGTATACTAGCGTAGTACTGAAGTTTGAAAATTCAGAATTAAGGTATAGATTTTACGTAAAACAATAGAATGATCTTAATTCCGTTGAATTTCATTGTAAATTGCATTGAAAACTATATGAATGTAGAGGGTTTACGCCTATTGGCATCCTGAATTTTTCATCATTTTAATGCTTGGAAGTGTCGAAGTACGAATACATTATGCTACTAATATTAAATGAACATACAAAAACGAGAAGATGTTTTAGAAAGTACTTCTCTCTAGCGCATATAAGAGTTGTCTCTCATTCATCATAAATTATTTTCTGGGAATTTGTGGTGTACCATTAGGATTTGCACATTTGTCACAATGCACGTTTGTCACGTGTGCGGCATGTATTAGCATACTCATTTTGGATAAATTAAGCAAAATGCCATTTCATTGATGTTGTTATATTTCATTAAGTAGAATTAAACGTACTAACTAAAAGTGGTGCAATAGATGTGAATAAATAGAGCGAATAGAGTTCCCTAATGTAAGGCAAAACAGAATTGTCAAAAAAGTTTTGAAAAACAACAAATATTTGAAATATATCCATGGAAGATCCCTAGTTTAAAGTTGAATATAATTTTAGTCCTGATTTCGTACAGCGAACAGATTATAAACCACACCAGCGTGTTCCTCTTAATATTAGCAATAAGTACTTCCATTATCGTTATGTTCTAAGACACAAATTGGCCTCCAATTACAAATTTACGTTTTTTGTCGTTTGTTTCTGGAATAAGAACGTTTCTTCTTCGGAAGAAATATTCCCCCACGCTTCAACTCACTTGAAATATAACATTCTGTACTATACAGAAAATTATAAATTAAAATTCAAACATTTCCAGAGTGTTCTAGTAAGTAGATCTTCATTAGTGCGTGAGGCTGTAATCCCAAGACCCCTCGACTCCAACAGCGCGACGGAGGTTGCGGAGGCGTCGGTAACTACTCGGCAGACTTAGCACCAGCGCCTCGCCGTTAGCTATTCCGTTTGCGCCCTCAGGCCTGGAAGGAGCGTTGTGGCTACCACGGCGGCCTACGACGGGAGTTAGAGAACTTGGTGCAGTCACCTGCGTCTCCACCGTCCCCCGCCGCCCCCGCCGCCCCCGCCGCCCCCGCCGCCCCCGCCGCCCCCGCCGCCCCCGCCGCCCCCGCCGCCCCGCCGCCCCGCCGCCCCCGCCGCCCCCGCCGCCCCCGCCGCCCCCGCCGCCCCCGCCGCCCCCGCCGCCCCCGCCGCCCCCGCCGCCCCCGCCGCCCCCGCCGCCCCCGCCGCCCCCGCCGCCCCGCCGCCCCCCGCCGCCCCCGCCGCCCCCGCCGCCCCCGCCGCCCCCGCCGCCCCCGCCGCCCCCGCCGCCCCCGCCGCCCCCGCCGCCCCCGCCGCCCCCGCCGCCCCCGCCGCCCCCGCCGCCCCCGCCGCCCCCGCCGCCCCCGCCGCCCCCCGCCGCCCCCGCCGCCCCCGCCGCCCCCGCCGCCCCCGCCGCCCCCGCCGCCCCCGCCGCCCCGCCGCCCCCGCCGCCCCCGCCGCCCCCGCCGCCCCCGCCGCCCCCGCCGCCCCCGCCGCCCCCGCCGCCCCCGCCGCCCCCCGCCGCCCCCCGCCGCCCCCGCCGCCCCCGCCGCCCCCGCCGCCCCTGACGATCCCGCCGACACACGCCCTCACTTCCAACGCCTCCCCGTCCCATTACGACCGCCTCCCACAGCTCCCCACTGCTCACGTTTCCCCCACCGCTCCGCTCCACGCCATCCTGCCTTTCGCCGCCCACAACATCCCTGCCGTCCCTAACGCCATCGCCATCTCGCAATCTCTGCGATCCCCCATCGCTTCCCGTTCCTCACATCGTACTCCATACCTTCCATCGCTCCCTCTTATCCTCGTCGAGCCCACCACCCCCGCCGCTCACGGCGGGCTAACCGCCTCCGTCTATAAGTCGCCACCGTCACTCTACCATCTAGTTGCGTAGAACACTCGGTGAGGGAGGGGCTAGCTTACTGGCCTCTGAGCTCCCTGTGCTCGAGTTCGATCCCGACCAAGGTGCTCGGATTTTTAAAGGGTGGAAAATCCCCCGTACCCACGTCACAGTGGCATGTATAAGAACCCAGGTGGTATGCCCGGCAAAATTAAATCCCTCCAACAGCATCCCACACTGACGAGATTTCAATTTCTCCCAATCACACAGTTCGGATACAGTTAACTGAGGCTGATATCTGGCGGTGGAAGTGAGAGTCAAATCCCAGGCGCATTTAGGGGAGCGCCCCCAAGGTGAGCTTTCTCGATAAAGGTCGCCAGACCCGCGTCGGGGAAGGCTTCCAAGGGAGCCTGGCTCGAAAAAATCGGGTGCGGAACAACTGCCTAAGGGCATTTTCCAGGCTAAAAGTCCCATATGATAAATAAATAATTAAATCCCTAGCTGCGTGACCTCGTTGCTCTCCTCGTAACGTAGACCCTCAACCACGTTCACACTTCAAGGCTTCCGCGCCGACCAAGTTATCCGGCGGGGCACGAAGCCTTTGCTCCTTCGGTTGTCATCACCCATCAACCCGTTCACCCCACTGAGCACATCTCACCTCCTTACTCACACTCTGTCAAGTTCTATCGCACAACTACTCACAGTTCACTCTACCACCAAACCACCAGGTTTCTTGCTATATTGCATTATGTCCCTCAACGTCCTGAGATATTTAAATATTTTGCTGTACACCCTGCCTCGTTGCACTACCATCCATGGCCATGCTTGGTAAACCCAGCATCGGACACATATAGATTGTATTTAAATCATTTTAATAATTTTTTATTATGATAACCAAAATACTGCCTGTCGCTTACGATTCAACTGGCACAATACCTTTTCCATTGTCCAAGGCTTAACTTTTGCGCAGCGCGCCAGGAAAGTATCTCCATAGTGCCACCTTGCTGGCCAGAGTGCTAAATAGAAATTTTGTTGGTAGCACTTGCTGCAGGATGTAACGAAAGAAAACGTAAATAACATAATCACCACAATCAAGACAAAAGATGTAAGTGTTGCTCCCTTCACTTGTTTTCCTGCGATCTATTGACTTCGCTGGTGCACTGTATTTACGCCATGGGCTTCCACAGGAGGCATGATTTTTTGGCGGCCCCTGTGGCTGCTTCGTCATCCGTGTTTTATGACTGATCCAGTCACTCCTCTGTACAACACCTTCAGTGTCTAGGACAGTGCTCGCCAAACATATGAAACTTGTGAGCAACCATATCGTTTTCAATCCTACTGTTAGCTACCAAGAAACCAAGACAGATTTTTTTTCATATTCTAACATTTGTTTATTGTTTATAAACATACATTTCTATTAAATGTGAAACAAATTTTAATACCACTGTATAGAAGAAAAATAAATTGAGAATTTATTGCTGAATGAAAAGGATGACACTCCTTTTTGTCATCAGGTTTTTTGTTGTTTTTTTTGTTGGGAAAGTAGGTAGTGACTGCCATTCAAATACACTTACCCAAATGTTCATCAGTGAGGCAGTTTCTGTACTTGTTTGTGCTCTGTAGAACAAGTCCAGGTTAGCAACCTTCAGCATGACCGCGATCTACATAAGATTGCCTCACAAGCTACTTATAGCTCGCGATCGACGGTGTGGCAATTACTGGTCTAGGTCGATTACTTTGAGTGGTAACTTCTACGACACACACTAAGAACGCTCAATGTTTCGTTGCGCAAAACTTCTTCCTTTAATGTATTTCAAAATGTCTTTTTCCACTTAAGTGCTTCTCCCCACTCAGAGCTCTTGCTCCTATAGCCTATCTCCCGGGCTTTAGCTCTTAACCCTGCCCATCTTTTGGGATGTCTTTTGTACATGTCTTTCACCAAATCGCATGTTCACTTTCATCTATTTATCCCATAACCTAAATTTCACGTTTCCCAGTCACGCATTAATTTTTAAGTCTCTCCAATTAACTTTTGTTCCAGTTCTGGGCTCTACAGTTAGGAGGGGAGAATACCCGTCTAACGAAGTAAGAATGGGAACAGCCACGAAACGGATTTAAAATTCTGACCAACACTTTTAATTTTTTATGTTTTCTTATTTGGCCACACTGAAAGTTTCTCCCAGTAAATGCTTTACTTTCCATTTAAAAGTTAGTTACAACCATTTACATTGTTGTGTATAATTTTGTTTACAACTTTGAGAATAAAACAGTTTTATTTGCCTCTCTGTATAACATCCTTTGAAGCTTTTATTACTATGCACTTTGCAAAATGCATGAGCGCAATTTGCCTCTTCCTTTCTCTACTGTTTTACAGTTTCAATGTGGAGATTTTCAAAATATTCTTTGTCCTTGAAAACAAAATGTATATAAGGAAATTTGGATTATATTTTTGAATGACTGTAGGCGGGAAAAGAATAACCTGATTCCAGAATTCTTAAGAAAGGTACTTACACCGATACTAAGAAGATGAATTAATTTTTAAAATTGTGCCCCCTTTCTTCGTATTATAAAAAATAAATGATTAGGTGTATTTTATTTGCAGCTTGAGGGTCAAGTTTGAACCGACAATTTGAGATCAATTACTTTGTTTCAGCTTCCTTTCAAAAGTTAGAATTTAATATTTGATTCCTTGCAATAATTATGTGGATGTCTACATTTCTAAAGAACAGTTACCACATCTGTGGCATTTTAAGTACATCATTTGACAAGACACTTCATCAATTGTCTTGTCAGTCTATATCTTCAGTGAAACACCACCGATTCTCAAAACACTTCGAGTATCTGAAGCTGTTCGTTCCGGTTTCAGTCGCCTCTTATCTATTCAAGAATTTCAGGGTTATCTCCTCAGGTATTCCATCTCCTTTAGGTATTTCTGGTGCAACAATCAACACATTCATTTCTCCGGTATCCCTCTGGCTCAATGGTTCTCGTCATTCCGTTTCCAAAAAACTCCCCTTCTCGGAATCATGAATGTCTGTCGTACAGTTATTTATCGACATTTGTGTTTTATTAAATAAAATAATTTTAATTTTCTTCTTTTTCTTCATAATCCATGTAGAGAGATTTGGCAGCTTGTACGCAATCAGATTTTTAATTCCATCATGCATTTACGCACTTGGCCAACGACTTTATCTTTTCGCCCACAATGGATCGAAAATTTCGTGAATATTCATGATTCTAGAAAATATGAATTGGCTTAGTTTGTTTTTTTTCTCAACCACCACCACTCGATAGCACCCCCATCATCTTCAATTTGCCCTTAATGTATTTTGACCTGTTTCTCTGACCATTATGTGAAGGCCTCAGGAAATAACGTTCTATGCCAATATAAGGTAAGTTTTGAGAAAAAGACAAGTGAAGAATTAGACATTCCAATCTACTCCTATTGATAAAGAACATTAATTTATGAATTACATAGGCATCTTGCGGTGAATCTTTAAAATAAAAACCCAACATCTAGATACATGTATGGGGCGACGAAATACACTAATATCTCAATTTCATCAGAAATGAGGCATACCCCAAGGTCTTCATAACGAGACGTCGTGGCCCCTCGCGGCGCAGCCTCCGAGCGGAGCGGCGCCTCCAGCGTCCACGTCTCCGCTCGAAGCGTTTGTCTCCGACGCCCTCGCCCTCGCCCTCGCCCACGCCCACGCCCACGCCCACACACACCCTCGGGCGCCGGCGCCGCCGCCGAGCGCCGCGCCGCGACGCAGCCCCTTTAACAGCGCGCGGGTGCGGGGGTCGCGTCATTACCTGATGACGGGGCTGCATTACACCCTCGCCGCGGGGGCGGCGCCGTAGCTCGCGCGGGGGGCGGGGCGGCGGGGAGGGAGGGGGCGGGACCGGGGTTTCCGGTCGCTTCGCGGGGCGGCGGCAACGGGCGGTCCCAGCGGAGCCTCGGCTCCGCGCCCGGTGACCGGGCGGCGGTGGCGGCGGCGGCCCCGGGACCGCTGACGTCACATGACCTGGCTCGGGTCGATAGGCGAGCGCGCGCGCAGAGGCGGCGGTGGCGGCGGCGGCGCAGCCTCCTGCCTCTCGCGCCTCTCCGCGCCGCCCGACCCGATCTCCGCCTCCGCCGCTGCAGCCGCCCGTTCGCTGCCCGCAAACATTCCTGTCCCGCCCGCGGACTTTCAAGCGGCGGCAGGTGTCCGCGCCGCGCCGCGCCGCACCCTCGGCGCCACCGCCCCCGCCGCCGCCGCCGCCGCCGCCACCGCCGCTGCCGGCCGCGCCCGAGCCACTTGAGTGGCCGGCGAGCACCGCGCGGCGTTCGCCGAGTCGCCGGCCTCTCCGCCGCCGCGGTATTTGCATCTAAAACGCCTTGTTACCCACATAAAGCGGCGGTCCGCAACGCACCCCGCGGCCCGCTACCCACCGCTACGATGCCGCCGCATCTCCCTCGGCCCTCCGCAACCCGGACCCGCCGCCGCAGAATCTATGTCTCCGACCCCCCCATTATGAACACGTCAAAATCTGCTGATAAGGGCCAAAATGGCTTGACACATCCCCGGCGTCGCCGCCGCCTCCACCGCCACCGCCTCTGACGCCGCCGCCGCGTAGCGGCTCCTGCGCTCCATATTCCGAGAGCCCATAACTCATATATAAAGTTTCGAAGGGGCGCGGCGGTGCAGGAACGGGGGACCTGACTTAGCTAAATCAATAGACACGCAAACTTGGCCCTTAAACCCATTTGCAACTCAGCACTGCTGTGTCTTACTTAGGCGCAAGTTTTCCGGCGCTCGAACGAACGCCTGGGCGGTAACAGGTAGCGGCGCGAGTGAAGGATGCGGCTTTTAGGCGCGCCGCCGCGCTCCAAAACGCGGTTACCGGGACCGCCTCCCGCGCTCATCCCAGATTAGTTTAATTATAACGAAAAAATATAACCGTCCCGGCGCGCCGTAAAATCCGCCCGCCCTCCCCCACCCCGCCGCCGCCGCCCCCCTCGCGCTTAAACGCACCGCCACCGCAGCCGCCCGCGCGGCTGGACCGCGCGCGCCTCGCTCTCCGCGCGTTATCGATGGCGATCGGGACGTTGGCAACACTGATCGATGCCGGAATATTGTCCGCCGCCTGTTTTGCCGGCGCCGGGCTCGGGGGGGCGGGGGCAGCGGGCGCCGGCAGAGCGCGGCGGCGGGCGCGTGCGCGCGCCGGCGACCGCGCTGCGCTCTGTCGGCGCGCGTCCGCGAAGAGGGGCCTCTCGGCGGGGGCGCCGGCGGGAGCCCGGGCGCGCCGACGCGAGCGGAGCGCGCCGGGCGGAGTGGAGCGTCTGCGGGAGCGAGGGCTTTGGCGGGGCGGCGGCGGGGCGGTGGCGGCGCGGCGCGCTTAGTGCTGCGGAGGTGACGGAGCGCGCGGCGCGGCGCCCGAGCGCGGACCGGGGTGCGACCGAGCGGCCGGCGACCGACGGCGAGAGCGGGAGCGCGCCGCGGCGATCCGAGCGCGGGACGCGGAGCGCGTGGCCGGCGTGCGTGCGGGAGCCGGCGGCCGGTGCGTGTGGCCGAGTGCGTGCGGGGCGGGGCGGGGCGGCGCGAGTGACCTCGGCCGTGTGTCGCCGGCGCGGCGGGCGCCGCCGCCGCCGAGGGATCCGGGCGGCGCGGGAGGCAGCCGCTCTGCGAACGCGCGTTCGGTGAGTGACAGCGGCCGCGGAGCCGCGCCTATCGATTCTGCGGCTGTGCGGCGCGGGCGCCGGCGGCCGGCGCGGCGCGGCGCGGCCCGACGCGGCACGGCGCGGCGTGCGCCGGCGGCCGGCCGGTGCGGCGCCCGCAGCCTCCCGTCGCTATGGTGACCTCGCGGTGACCTGCTGCCGGCGCCGCCCGCCGGCGTGCTGCTGCTCGCTCGACCGGCGCGCCACGAGGGTTCGCGTGTGTGGATGTGTTCTTGTCCAGCCGAATACATATCATCCCACCGGTTCATCCCAAGTGTTGTGTGGTTTTATATCAGTTCCCAATTTCACCATTCCACGTACACGTTTCTCCTTCACATACTTCAACTTCAATGTGTTTACGTAAACGTCCACGGACGCAGAGATTTGTTGGTGCGTGTGACGTGTGCGCGCTACTTGAACGGATTGTGCGTACCGCGATGTGCGTATGTGTGTGTGAATGCAACGAGTAGGCGTGTGCTCCAATCGAGGGCGTAACAACATATACCGACTACGGCACTCGTACATAGTGTTTGTGAACGGCAACGCGTGCGTGTGGTTGTACGAGAAAGGATGTGTTCTCGTACGAGTGGCTCGCCGCACAGGAAATGATTCCGCGATGATGATGACGGGAGATGCCAGTGCGCCGTGAGATGCCCGGGCGAGGCGTGAATATTGCAGTGAGCGTGAACTGACCGGTGCAGTGTCCGGCGGACGTGCGTCGGAAAGTTGTTTGGCGTTAGCGCGTGCGGTCAGGGGATCGGCACCCGGTGGCGTACGTGCAGAGGAACCGCTTTCCCCATCCCCCTTACCCCTCCCTGTGGAGATCCGCCCCCCCCCATCGGATGCCATCTACCTCCCCTACCTCCACCTCCCCTGGCCGCGCCACCGAGCACCACTCCACACCACTTCGCGCGACCGCCGCGCGCCGCGTTCCCGCCCACACGCCCGCCCTTCTCCGCGCGGAAGAGCACAAGTTGGCGCCGCGCGGGCGACGAGCTGCGACAGTCTGTAACAGGATCCGGCGCCCGCCCGTCGCGCGCTCTCTGCGTCTCCCGCACTCCCCCGCGTCTCCCGTCCCGCTCCCACTCGTGCACCGCTCTCTGTCACCGCGCGTCTCCCGACCGCAAGCCCTGCCCTCCCGCTTCACCGCTCGCGCGCGCACCTTCGAGGACCTCGCACCCCTCCCCCCCCTCCAACGGGGTTTCCACCTCCCCGCCACAGGTGCGGGGGCTAACTAAATATAAATTCATAAATCGGCGAGCGGGAGCGCAGCGTCGGGGCTGTTCCCGGCATCCATAATGCATGAGACGGCGACGACGGCGACGCCGGCGCCGGTGGCGGCGGCGGTGCCAGAAGCGACGTGGAGCGGCGCCGCGGGGGCGTCCTAGGCAGTGCTCCCGTGTGTCTTGTTGCGTCTTGTCGCGGGGGTGGGGGCAGGAGGTGGGGAGGGTAGGTCGTGGTGCCCGCACGTGCCGCCCCCACCGCCCCCGCCCGCGCCCTCCGACACCTGTGGCGCGCGCTGGTGGCCGCCGCGGGGGCGGTGGTCGTCGCCGGCAGGTGAGGGTTGCGGGTCGTGGGTCGCGGGGCCGACCCGCCGCCCGCCCCTGTTTCTCCGCTCTCCCAAGGCACGAGGTTCGCGAGGGAAGGAGGGGAGAGGTCGATGTTCTTGTTCGGAGTGTCCGTATGGTGCGGCCACCCAGGCGGAACATCCCGGGGGTTAATGCGCCAACTTGGGGTGAGTGCCCGCGCGCCCGCCCGCCGGCACCGCCGCCGCCGCCGTCGCCTTCGATCCGAGGGCCTTGCAACTTGCATGAGCGCGCGTCCGAGCGTGGGCTACGGACCCGGCGGGGATGTTGGTGGCGGCGACGGCGGCGGCGGCGGGGACCGCGTTGCAGTTGGTGGCTGTCGGGATGATAATACTGGAGTTACGACCGCCACCGGGGGAGTGGGTCGGGTCGAGTCGAGTCACGGAAGCCTCTGGGAATTGGAGACACAGGATTTAGGCTCTCTTCTCGATCAGACTAGTTGATTATTCATTCTACTATTTCGAACTTGGCGGAGATCTCGAAGACCTACAGTATGTCACATCTCTTTCTTAGTACTGTACTCTAATATTAACGCAACCGAGGAGAAGAATGAAGACATTCTTAACGGCCGGTGTCTTCAAACGTTTTAACGGTCCTCCGTCCGTTAAGAACAAATAGATACAAATGAGTTGTTCCTAGAGATGATGTGTGAGAACTTAATTCCCAGAAATGGTATCTTATTTAAATTTTTTCCTTACAAAATATTACCAAAAGAGTTGAACGACTCACGGCCGGTAAATACAAGATTCGGTTATTTATTCTTTATCGGCTTAATGACGTCAGTAAATATTTTACGCAATTTAATTTGAAACCTTTATACTATTAAATTTTGTTATTAAAACTATAAACTAATTACATAAAATGTATTCCAAAATGTACCTTACAAAAAAAGTCCTACCGATCATTAAGAGACTAAATATCTGTTTCGTTTTGGAAAATACGTTGCTCTTGAGACCTCCACTTTTATTCAGAAACAATTTAAGTATTATAAAATATAGGGCTATAAAAGCTAGACATGGCACCCTTGTTCTATAAAAGGCTTGGATGACCACAAAGACACGATCGCTATGCCGAACGATATATTTGTGGAAGTGGAACGGACGTGGAGACAGTCGAAATGAAGGTGCCCAACACACGCGATTTTTCAATGACAATTCTATCCTGACAGATATTTTACAGTGACTTCCTTCTATATTACTTTGTCATCGCGAAATAGGTTGGAAGCACTGACGACTTTATTTTTGCTCTTCATGTGAAAACTGAGAAATGTAACGAAAGTGCTTACTCAATATTTGTTTGTGAATTTTAACAAACAACACGCCAAATTTTTACGTGTAATGTATTATAAATTATTCTTAAATTTTCTCTCCATCTCTTCTGCAAAAAATGTTTATCGGAATACATTGAAAAGAGTTTCGAAAGATTTACTGTAATCATTATGAGTATGAATTATATTATGTCTACCGAATGTTTCAAGATATGTCTTTTTAAAGTTTCTAATATTATTTTTTTCTGTCGAAAAATGGCTTTCTCCGATACATCTCTAACGAAGTTTATTAACTAGAATTCTAAAATGCATGTACGATTGCTTTCGCAGCTCACACGATTTGTAATAGGCTGATTTTGTTAACTGATTTTTCGTGCGTTCCCCTTAGGGCCGCAACAGGAACCTCGCCGGTTTATAATTCCTTCGGTTGTATACCAAATATTCGAAGGCTCTAGCCGCGAGGAGAATCCACGAAAAATGCTCATTATATACGGTTTTGTTAAAATAACCAAATATTTACATGCCTGTAACGTTTTGTTTATTTTGATTGTAGAATTAATATCAACTTTTAATACATGAACCCTTTTGTTTCTTGACAATTCTGCATTCAGAATAAAATTCATTTAAATGCAATTTTATACAATATTTTCAAATATTTTTTCTAATAATTTTTATTTACGTTTCGAGAATTATTTTGTTCTCATAAATAGTCGGTAACGGTTAATCGGTTTGAATAAATATTTTACGTGTATGTGTAAATAAATATAAATTTGAACAAAGTACAATAGTAAAGATTTAGTTTTTTGCTATATACATTTTTGGTTTTTGGATTTAAATTACATTTTTTACTAAAGAAATGCTCGTCAATAAACCAAAGAAAGCATGTATTGAAGTTCGACTCTTGACTTTTGCACGTTTGTTAGTAAAAGTCATTTCTAAATATTGCTCATGATCATTTTACCTACAATTAAGGTGACTTGTTGCCGACGAAGAATATTTTTATTGAAAATATTAATAAATCAACATTTTCTTCTCAGCCTCCCCACTGTATTACATGCTGCTCTGCTCTCTTTGCCATCTTTCGCCCACATGCCCCTTTGAAACACATTAGGAATCTAAGGGCCCATTCGTTTTCTGAATATAGTCCGTTTAATATAAGTTGCAGAGCGTTTACGGCAGGGAAACCAAGAATAATGCTTATTGTATTAGGTTTTGTGGAGATAAATGAATATTTAATACGATTATACCTATACCACTTCAATGTTTTATTTTTCGTGAATATTTTCAAATCGTTCCTATGGTCAGGGGGACTTCAGGAAAGCAAGGGACTCTTTCACGTCAAATTACGTTAGTCGCTTCACTGCTGAATCTTTATGAACAAGCTATTAAATATATTTACGTGTTCATCTCAAAGACATAGTGCTCTACTTTTTCTCTTTGCAATTCCCATTCTGCCTGCCTGAGGGGTTCGTATGTCCTCCAGATACGTGCAGCGTGTTAGAGGGCGCTGCCCGCCGCGCCGGCTGAACCCTGGCATTTGGTGCAACAGAGAAGCGGGAGGCTGGAGTGCGCGAGTGGAGAGAGAGAGAGGACGAACTGGCGGGCGTGGCAAGCATCGAGACATTTGTGGCGTGGGAGGGGTGAGCGGGGAGTGGTGAGCGGGGAGTGGTGAGCGGGGAGTGGTGAGCGGGGAGGGGTGAGCGGGGAGTGGTGAGCGGGGAGTGGTGAGCGGGGAGTGGTGAGCGGGGAGTGGTGAGCGGGGAGTGGTGAGCGGGGAGTGGTGAGCGGGGAGTGGTGAGTGGTGAGCGGGGAGTGGTGAGCGGGGAGTGGTGAGCGGGGAGTGGTGAGCGGGGAGTGGTGAGCGGGGAGTGGTGAGCGGGGAGTGGTGAGCGGGGAGTGGTGAGCGGGGAGTGGTGAGCGGGGAGTGGTGAGCGGGGAGGGGTGAGCGGGGAGGGGTGAGCGGGGAGGGGTGAGCGGGGAGGGGTGAGCGGGGAGGGGTGAGCGGGGAGGGGTGAGCGGGGAGGGGTGAGCGGGGAGGGGTGAGCGGGGAGGGGTGAACGGGGAGGGGTGAGCGGGGAGGGGTGAGCGGGGAGGGGGTGAGCGGGCAGCGGATGAACGGGGAAGTTGGTGAGAGTGAAGAGATGAGCGGGGAGGGTGTGCGGGTTATGATGGTGCGAGCCGAAGCGCCCTTAGCTCAGAATGCTGAGGAAGTGAGGAGAGCGTATTTGACAATAAATAGGTGAACGACTGGCAATTTCAGATTTTCAGTAAGTCCCGGTTGAAAGGTTTCCGAGACCAGGATTCTTCTCAAAAAGAACTCTCCACCCGTACGAGAGACGTGTTAATTTATTTCACATTATTGCAAAATTCAATAATTAGTAAGAGAATGGTTTAATTAAACACAACACGAAAATAAGTAAAGAATCGCCAATGAAAATTTTATCCTCTTGGCAAAAATGTTTATAAAAGGCATACTTTCAATATAAAATAAAATAAACATGAAAAATAATAAGTTGTAAAGTATAAAAAACATTATTCAAATCTCAGTTGTTAGATAAAAGCACAGACAAATATACTTTCGTTTAAAGCAACAGTTTTTTTTGAACGCGCTTCCCCGGCGCCAAGAGTCGCGGGTTCGAATCCCGATGCGTGGATGTGTGTGTTCGTCTCTTCTTTACGAGTTTTTCCTATAGTTCCGCCTACGGTTCCCCCTACAGTTAAAACAATCACAGTAATCGCTGTATGACTCAGTTGTTAAAAAGCAACCTAAAAGAAGATAGCACGTGTTCACCCCTTTCTAGATGTAAATGGGGAAATGAGAGCGGAATCAGAGGAATTTGCCCCTCCTCGCACGAGCATTGAACGTCCCAAGCGGGCAAGTAGCTCAAGGAGCGAGGGGGGGGAGCCAGTTTGATATGCCTGGATGAGGGTCATCGATGTCGAAGTTTTTACATCATCGATGTTTTTGTAGAACGCGGATGGTTTTTTAACATCGATGTTTTGTGATCGATGTTTTTTTACGATGTTTTGTTTCTGAATGAAAAGTTCTTACGATCACAATATTATAATACTTACTTCATGTGTTGGAACCGAAGGAAGCTGTTTATACTGCCTTCTTTGATCAAACTCTCGCCAGAAATGACCTCCACGCCCTTGCATTTCCTCTCTCTTCGTATTCATTTCGCACATTGAGATGAGGTCAACAAATTTGCTGTGGACGTAGAGTCTGACCTTTCTCCTCGTACCCTTATTCGCCGAAACACAAACACTATCAAAATAAAATTTAATACACTCGAATTTGATGTTAGAGGTTACTAAACCAGTCTTAAAACATCGATGTAGAACATCGATGGTTTTTAGCCGATGCATTTTTAACATCTATGTTTTAATTTTGAATATCGATGTTTGCTAACATCCATGTTTTGTTATCGATGTCAAATCACTGGCCCGCATCAAGCGGTCTCATCGACCTGCCTCCGTTTGCGCCGTCCTGCAGAAGAGAGATGCTTATTGCTGCAGCGACGAGTCATACGTCCGGCGACGAGTAGTATAAACGGCAGCAAAGGGAAAGGCAAAAATTTTCTCGCCACGCAGATGGTAATAAATATGCTTCTAATTTCTGAAATCAGTAAGTTTATCACGTGCAGTAAGACGAAATGTGTGCCTCAATTGTTTGCATCTTGCGAAGTATCTTCTTTCTAGTTACCCTGGATGCCTCACACAAGAGGAATTTCAAAATTTGTGTAACTCTTTTATTCTATCGTGAAGAAGTAAAAAAAAATATTTGATGACTATCCTTCTTTTTGCTTATTCCATTTCGTGATTTCAATTTTCTATGGGTAAGACCAATATTCAACATAGCCCTCGAGCACATCCGCGAGCTGCACGTAAGCCCAGCCATTTTAGTTTTGGATGCTAGAGTTTCGAAACCTATATAGAGTTTGGAGTGGTGGGGGTATCATTAGCTCCAGATAACATGTTACTATTAGCATCTAATCTGTTCATAAAAAGCACGTTGTTGTTCGATAGTTTTAAAGCCGTTGTATCCCGCGCGTCCACTACCGTTATGGGGTGATAGAAAGGAATTTTGCCTTTGTTGTCAGTCAGATAACACATGCCTACTGAAAATTGTTGTAAACATCAGAAATATACCCTTTGTGCTCGGTATGCAAGGGAAACTGATTGGCCCTACAGGTCGGAAGGCATCTGAGAGATGAAAGGTTGATGGCGGCGCGTTGCTCGGAGTGTGATGTCTTAGACGTCCTATGGGCCCTACGGGTCGGAGGGCATCTCGGAGATGACACGTTGAACTTCCTGTTTAACTCGGAAGGCATATGAGAGATGACATGCATTGTATTATAAAATTTTCAGATAAGATATCGGCTAACAATGTCGAATTACTGAGTCCCAGTAGCGAAACATAGTTGGGTATAATAATACGAGCGATCAGAAAGATAACGTTCCATTCATGTCTTCCTCAGCTGTATTGTTTCAACGGGGTACAGCTTTTGCTAAGGCCTGTGTTACGTGCGTTTGCAACTTTTTAGTGAAAAATGGACTAAGAGATGAGAAAGTAGGGAAACTATTATTGGATGATTTTGAAAATGAAATAAGTGATTGAGAGCAGGAATGGATGGAGGAATTCAGAAAGGGATTTTTTATTGTAAATCCTGTTCTGGAGAACCTGCTATGCACCCTGGAGATTGATTTCAGAAATTTCCTAGAAAAAATAATTTAAATATTGGATTTAAAATGAAAAAAAAAATATCAATAGTATTTAACTTCGTGTTGAAAATTTAAACTTCCGTTACACGCGCTGTGTTTGTAACACGAGTACACGCGCGCGAACTGTGAGTCGGGAAACTTAATACTTTATCCTCTGCCAAATTTTATAGCGTATTTGTACAATATTTTTCGTGAATATCAAATAGGCCTTGTCTTTAAATAATATCAATCAATTGTTGGAATGTTTAAAATATCTTTATTAGATTGATATGCATTTGATGACTTTTTGATTATTTGTAATAGCACATTTCTCTGAGTCAACCTGATAGCGAAAAAAAAACATTAGCAGAATTAAAATTAGAAAAATGAAGTTCAAAATATTAAAAATAAAAAATGCTGTCAAAAAGATAATAATGATGAGCCTTTATGATGTGAAATTAGTGATTATTTCATCTCAGTATCTTGAACCGTTTAGAATAGAAAATATGTGAGGTGAAGTTTTTATTGAATAATCGTGAATATTTATAATCAATTGAACCATAAAACTGCCACAAATTTGGAGTTGTTGATACGCAAATAATTTGTCATTTTATACAATTTTTCTAATAGAAGCAATATTTGTGCATTTCTCTGATAGTAAAACATTGATGAATTATTAGAAAAATTCCTAAATATTTTGTTTAAATAGTGAAATACAATGTTTAAATAGCAACACAAATAAGAAACGTGAGAGTAGAACTTATAACACAAACATATGCACGAAATGACGCTCCGCGTTGCTAAATATTCCACTTTACCCAAGGTCTGCAACCATTGAGAAAGGTTTTCGGGTCACCTATTGATATGAGTCACCACGGCTGAGGAAGATACAGTAAGTCGCAACTCAATACCTCACGATAACTGATAATGAGAGGCAAAAATAGATGAGTCCGGACTCTCAGTCCGCGCGATTGTAACGATGGGTTAAAAAATATAAATTATATCTGTGTTTTTTATTTATTACCTTAAATTTCAGAAACAGTAAAATCATAAAAATTATAGGTATATTTCGAGCTCAAATTCACTATCTAAAATTACGTCTAATAATATATTCAACTATTTACATATATACTTGTTTTATTAGCTTGATAATTTTCTACATTAGCGAATTCTTTTAATACACTAAAAATTTGCCATATTCCATTTCCTTATAAACGGCGTTAGTAAAGCTTACTCAGAAATGTGATGAACTTCCACGTCTCGTATAAACTGCTTCAAGATCTTTGTATAATATCCAGCAGAAATCTGCCATCATGGTGTCATTCCAAAAATCTTGGTAGTGTTGCTACTTTGTTCTGATATTTTGGTGAAACTTGTTCATCACGCACATCAGCGAGGTTATCAAGTAAGAAGTCGAACTGAGATTGCAAAAGGTGTGAGGTGAATTGCATTCTTCAACCCAGTGTTTGTGAAATGCACACAAATTCACTTGATTCCATAAATAAAATCTGAAGTTTTATTTTCTAGGAAATGTTGACTCCCTCACTCAAAACTAGTTGAGGCAGCTTGTTCTTCTGGAGTCTCTGGTGGCGTGTCAGCACTTTTAAAATATCTCTGATTAGGGAAGATTTTTTTCCATATTTTTGCTGCGCTGATTTTTGAACATTTTTCACAGTGATACTGGAATGCTGCACAACTTGCCTTACCCATCGTCTTCAACAAACAATTACTCCAAGCGGGAAAAAAATAGCAGGTGAAATATCATATCGGGAGTGCAACATTGAGAACACAGAGTTTTCAAGGTTCTTAAGAAACTTTTTTCTGTCTCTTCTTTTCTTGCATTGAGATGCTCTAATCAAAACAGCTCCTTTCATATCTAGAAAAAGCAGTTTCTGAAGGAATGGCTTTGCCGTTGGGGCTTCGCAGTCATCACATAAAAACCGGCCTATTTCAGAAGCTATTCGTTTTAGAGAAAATTTATGCACATATTTGGAATCAGGGTGTCACACTTAGTAAATCTTATGTATTTTCTACTCTGATGTTTTTTGTTGTTGGCGAGGTAAGTTATTATTTTAGAGCATAATTCGCACATTCGCAATATTAAAACTATCTTATCACAAAAAATGCCGCGTGGTAGAGAAATTGTAAGCACATATTTGGTATAAGGTCGTGATAAATAGTAAAACACACATGGTTGTATTTCTTGTGCTTTTTCATGGTTGACCAGGTATAATTGTGAATGTCAGGTACTATCGTCATATACTGTGGTGATATGTTTTTGATAGTATTGCTAAACGACTTATTATAAATTGAAGAGATAGATGAGATGGAGAAACAAAATATATTGTATGTTAATGGACGTGGCTTATCCCATTTTTCATCCTGGAGGTAGCACAGCTAGATTTGAATGCCATTCTTAAAAGTTTAATGCATTTCACTTCCTGTTCAAATAAATGTTTTGAGATAACCGTGCTTTTCAAAAGTATTTTACAAAACTTATGAAGATATTAAAAACTCAAATTTTATCTGTAGATACATATGTAACCCACGCAACCATTTGCCTCACAAAATGGGAAGTGGGTACTGCAGGATTAAATGTAAAAAGTATATGGCAAATTGGATGTATAAATACGACAAAAGACTTTTCCGTTTTTAGAATTTTCACAAATCTCAGAGACAATTTTCAAATTTCCAGGGCCGGGTTTTTATTCATTCATTGCGAACATTTTTTTAATTATTTTTGTTTTAAGTCACATAAGCTACAAACGTCATGAGCAATTAGGGAACATTTTGTTTAACAAAATAGCGTGATTTATTTTACAGTACCGGTTTCAATAAACTTTCATACCATTCGTCCTCAAAGTATTTTTCATGAGGCATGTACACTTCCACTTTTTATCCTTTTTCCGTCTATTTACGGTCTTCATACATGGCGAGTTAAAATAAATGTGAAAAGAAATAGATTGTATACAAAATGCAAAAATAATATTGAACATTGATTTTCTTTAGACAATAATTTTTATTCCAATGGACTATAAACTGTATTTTGATGTTACTTTTTCAAGAATATAAATAAGTAAAATACTCTTTCTTCTTTCTTCATAAAAGCTTTTATGGATATTTAACGAGAAAATATGACAGCGCACACAATGCTGTGAACTCACAAGGCATTGGGGTATTTTGAAAACACAATTTTCTACTTAGCGATGTTGAGCTGATAATTTTCGTTTGTGTACTCACAAAAACATTCCACTAGGGAAATGGAACATTCAAAAAACATTCTCTTCTGATCTGGTTCAGCATCCATTTCATTGTCTCATGCGATATTGTAATAATTAAGCAATTTTTTGAAAAAGCATTCTCTCTATGCCGAACCGTGGTAATAATACCTTTTAAACGAAGAACAATGTGAAATTTAATTCGAAAAAAGCTCTTTGTTTAGTTCGAGAGTTCCATTTGTTCTGCACCATTTTTAAATTCCTCTCTGAATGTTCTCGTGCCCGCACACCTGCATTCCCAGAAGGCGGAATCGGCGGTGCGGTTGTTTTCTGACAGGTGGGTAGGTAGATTGTTAGTAAAGGATGTACTCGGTGATTGGCGGACCACTGCAGGAAGCACGAGAACTTACCCCAGGGGGATTTCAAACAAACCGAAAACTGCAACGGGTGTACGTTTCACTCTTCTGTACTATGTATGATGGTTTGATGGAATTATTTACGAGGAACAGCCAGTTTGGGACGGTGATGTCAGCTTTGTGGACGTAGGCTCTGCGTCGAACATATCTGTTCTGAGTTTTTTTACACAGTGAAGAGGATGGTCATCTTGCGTGTTCTAGAGAGATGAATTTAATTTAATTGAATTTAAAGGGAATAAAAAAGTTTCAAACAGTATAAAAAAGTTTCAGACGGTTTAACGTGAATCTCAATTAAGAAAAAACATAAATGAAGAATGAAAATTTGTGGATTAGATAAAATTACAAAATGCATATTTACAGATATAAAAAAGCGGTGTATATAAATTGTGTCATTGATTAATTATAAGAATTAATTCGAAGTTTTAATAGGAATTTTCTTGGTCAGTGGTAATCTATATGAGATACTTCTGATCCTCCAAATTCTTCACTAAATTTTTCACAGCAATCCCTGACTCATATTTACTCGTATTTCACAACTTGAAAAGTCTGAAATTATCGGAATTATAAGGAATATTGTTTCAGACGAGAATGAGTGAACGTGAATCACAATGCTAATACAACTTATAAATTCGAAAACGTTTGGTACAGTGTTTGAAAGTGGAACTGGTAGTAACTTTAATTCCTAATCGTGATATTGCCGTCATCATATTTGTCGTAATTTACCCTTTTACATTTTTCATAACATTATCCGCCCCTCATTACTAACATATAATCATTAATATCTTAACTCTACTGTGCTTAGTAGTCACTGTGTTGGGGTGTGTTTATCATCCCTTTATGTATTTATTTTTCCTAGAGAACACGTAGGTGAGAACAATCAACTTTACACATGCTTTTTCACTGTATTTTAATTAAAATAGTTCTCAAACTTAAATTCATTGATTTATTTTTATTTTGCAAGAATACTCATAGAGAATAGGAAGATATTATTGGATCCATGTTGTTGCAAATTTGGTAGAAAGCATAGAGTGGATTTTTGATTGTGGGTTTGTAAGAAGGATTTGTTGGCAAGTCTGTGAACCGATGGGGAAAGTATAAAAGTTAGGTAAGTAAAGAAATTGTGAGTTAGATAAGAAACAAGATATTTAACGGGTTTTAAATTGAGTTTTTGGTGAAAATATTTGTTGGTGGGGTTCGAGTACCACGTGTGGTGGGATATATTGGGTGTACTATGGAGTATGTGTTGTTGCTCTTACACATTTATTTTGTACAATTTTAAACTTACTTAACTTGGTGTCAAAGAAGTTTGTGAAAATTAGGTATGAATATGGCAGTGAAGGTCTGATTATTATTTTTATAGTGTTAGAAAGTTGTTTAAGATGATAATGCTATTTCTATTGAATAATAGTTTTAACTATATCATTTTTATTTTTAATTAATGATTTATTTTGGTGTGATTTCCAATTTAGCCTCGTATCTAGGCTTAATCCTAGGTCTTTCACAGATTTATTTTACACAGATTTATCAGTGAAATTGAATATATATTGATTTAAAGTAGTGTGGAAGATGTATTAGTTTTCGGGGAGAAATGTTTTGCTATTTAGATGAAATTAATTTAATTTTAAATGAGGTGGCCGATTTTTCAATTAAATTTAAATATTGCATTTTATTTATTAAATTTTGTGGTATGCGATATGAATAATGCTGAGTCATCTGCGGATAGTGCAGTGTTTATTTCCTTGGAGGTGTGTAAATCTACTGTCGAAAGATTGAATAATAATGATATGTTGGCAGCGTAATTGAGATTTTTTAGGTGTAACCTAATCTTCATAATATTCTCCAACATTCCTCTAGAACTCACCTTTCAAACTTACGCTTACGGAGGATCAGCGCTTAATTTTATGGGCTGTTGGACCTAGTCTTTCTAATGTGAAATATCAGGAATCGTGACCATTATTTAGGAACTCAGTCACACTTTTTAGTTTTTAAAATGTATAATTAAACCATCAATTAAATATAAGAATTTTAAATTTGCAAATGTATGCTGTGTGAAAGCTTAATTATTTAGAAAATGCAAAGAAATACTGATAGTATAATTATAGTTGAGCATTCAGTGCCATAATTAACTTGTTTGAAGATATCTTGACGTCAGATCATGTAAAATGGCAAGAGGAAAACATTAAAGAAATTAACATTATCCCCCGGGCTAGGGGGCCGTGATCTATAGAAAAATACACTTCCAAACGTTTCGTCCGTAATTGCGACGGACATCCTCAGTGACCCATAGACCACGGCTCTCTAGCTCGGAAGAAAATGTTGATTACAACTCCGGCCGTGAAAGCCTAATTGTTATATTAAAGCAATTACATGAAACACAAAAAATTAGGGTGCAGAGCTGTACGGAAACACAATAAACATTACGTGATAATGATTGATCGTTGATCAGTGACGTAATTCCTGCCAGAGGAGCAGATGCAAAGGTGGCAGCAGGCGAGGTCAGAGTTTTACCCCCTGCGTCTACTGAAGTCTGGCGGACGTGGAGTTGTCCTCGTTCGTGCGTTGCACGAGAACTTAGTGAATTCACCCTCCGTCATTGCCATGATAACGAGTGAGCGGTGTGCAAAGAACGTACGTTTACTGTTAGTGAGTTGCACAATGATTGATGATTGAAATCATTCACACTACATACACCATTTATTAAAATGATTATTACAGGCATTGTAATTAGTTTGAGGATAGACAATTGAACAGCGCTAATTAACTACACTGAACTGGTGAGGTAATGTTTCAACAATATTGTAAGCATGTACACTAAAATGGTGATGTGCAAGTATGCATGGCGTGGTCTTGAGAAAAGTAATTTACAAATTATTGAAAAAAAACAAGTTATTGAATAGCACAAATTCTTGAATAGTTGTCATTTATTACAAATTGTTGAATAACTGTAAAGTGTTTTGAATTTTATAAATTATGGTGGAGTTTGTACTGTTAATTTATTAAGATTTCTTGTGTGGTGTATGAATTTCTTAGAACATACCGTTTGCGCAGCCATGGGCGAATTATTACTATAAGAATGCTTGCAGCTGCAAGGGGCTGTTATCTGAGCTCGTCATCCGGTCCGTTGGCAAATGGCATCAGACACATGGACATTGGTTTTACAGTAAATTAAATTGTGCTGAATCTTGCCACAGTGCGAGATGTGCACACATTAAATATAATTAAGCTTATAAATAAATTTATACATCAGCAACTTGTTTGTAGAAACAGGTGATGTTAGTAATATTGGCGACCCTTGTGGATGGTCTGCCTGAATAGAGCAAAGATTGGATCCATGGTTATTTATTACGATTTTCACGCATCTTTGTGTAACTTTCATTAGTACTTAGTTATAAGTCTCACTAGCCATTAGTTTCATACATCCTTTTACTCTTTCTTGTCAGTCTTTTTGGTCCTCATAATCTAAATTCTTATCATCTAGATGAATAATTAACGTGTCTCAATGTTAAGTCGGTTGTTTCATAGCTTTCAGCGAGCAAATGTGTCTGATTATGAAAATGCGCTGTCTTAAGAGTCCGATTTATTTTCTTCAGATATGGTAGGAAACTTTAATAATTCTTTAAAGTGTGTCTTAATAATCATCATTTGGTTATCATATGATTCTAACAGCAGATTCCACGCGATTTTATACTTTTTCTCGGATATCTGAAATCCTTGCATTACCTTCAAAGCTTCATCTTGAAGGACTCCAATCAAATACTGTTGCTTTTGAATATTTGGTAGTCTAATATCTTTGTAAATTGTAACTTAAAAACTGTTTTTGAAAAACAAACTTACTTTGAAAAATCTCCATTAAATTCCGAAAATTTTATTTCTGGTAATCTCTGCATTTTCATATTAATTTTGACAGAAACTGTTTGATAATGAACATCACCTACCTGTTCAGACGGAGTCTATTTTCTGCAGTATCAATGATTTCCTGTACTGTAGCCACTGTCTGCAAACAAGGCGACACGAAGAGCTCTCATTCCTTTTTACTCTCTTGAATAAACATTTATGTGGCTTCATCAACTGATAACTCTTGTTGTTCTATTTATTCTTACTTGTTTTGAAATGTTTGCCAAGTCTTTTTGCAAATTTTTAATTTAATTTTCGTTTTGGATTTTGTGATGACTTGATTGAGGTTATTTTTCTTTCTAGTAAATGTTGTCTTCACTGAAACTCTTGATAATTTCAATTTATGTAAAGCGACATATTTGAGGTTACTTAAATATTTTAAGTATCTAATTGCTTGTAAGACTTTGACATGAATAACTCACAACTTACCAAAATAAACCACTATTAAATGTTTAAATGAAGCAAACTAACCTGTTTTATACTAGTCTTTTCCCTAACGTGAGCGATACCTCTTAATTTATGATGTTTTTCGTGGTTTCTTTGAAATCGCGTGCGATTTGCTCACCGTGTTTATCCGATTCGGATGAAAATTTGTTAAGCATGTGTGATTTGCTTTAACAAACAACAAGTGTTTACTTTATGGTAATGTGCTTATATCTCAGACTGCCGAGAGGCGAGCCTATTGGGCGCTAATGTTAATTAATGAAGGATGACATTCACAATATGCGTCATTTATTGAGCCTTTGAATACGCATCCACAATGTCTTGGCAACTGTCAATGCCACCTGCAGTACGTGCATTCTAGAAAATTTATAACATAAACACATTTCATTTAACTCATTTAACTACCCCGTTGCGCTTCGCCACACGCCTTTTGGTTACCTGCGAATCGAGCGCCCACGCTCGCACGCTCGCACGCCTCCGATGCTACGCTCGTTGCACAGCGCGGCCTCGCCTCGCAAATCCCGGGAGGCCCTCTATACACCGCTTCGCCGCCGCGTCGCTAGCAAACGGCTGCTGTGATGCGCGCATGCTTATTGGTGGTGGACCCCGTAACCTCAGCGCCCTCGCGCATCCGCTGTCAGGTGAAAACTTGGCAGATGGCCTGGGTGCGAAATTGTTTCCTAACGTAGTTTGGTGTGTTTGTTAGGAACAGGTGTGCATTCACATTCACCTGTAATGTTAAGGAAAACTCCCTTTCGATAATTGATTCAATCAATTTTCTGATAGAAAGGAATTAGTTTTGCAGCACTGTACGTGATGATAAAACGTAATTGAAAATGTACAATGCATTTTGTATTTGTTTGTTTCTGGGGGAAAATTTGTTTAGAGATCAGATATGTAACGGTTTCATCGATATCACTTATATAAAAGACAATACTAACATTGTCCCTCATTTACAATGAATGTATGAAAGCAGTTTTGGAATTTGTTGCATTCAGTAATCAATGCTTTACTCACTATAATTAGATATTTGTAATAAGTGTATATTTCAACCTTTCATATTTAATGGTACGATGATGCAGTTATGAAGGTTGACGCATAGAATGACGCACTAGATACTCACGTCATACTCACTAGAATTACATTTCTTTGTTAATCGATTTATGTTTTAACTCTATTTTCTACCTCGTGTTAAGGTGTACGCAATGTGGATAATATAAACTGTAAATCTGTTGAAGGCAGTGCTGTTTTAAAAACCTGCATTAGTCGAGTTATTTCACTCCAAGTACAAATGGAAAAAAACAGTAATGTAAAAAAAATAAATGTCAAATAAATTATGCATTTTGTTACTAACTGATAATCACTATGTCGCATTTTCAGACGGAGACCGGCAAAACCGAGGGAGTAAGATAAGAAATAACCCAATGCGCAAGGTTAAATTTCATCAATGTAACAAGTGGCTGTTTCCATTTATTATTTTTCCTCACCATATTTTTAATCTTGCCAAAAGGGACTTGATGTTTTGTCAACTCATTACCAAAAACGTCACATTAAATATTTTTTTATCCAATAAAATCAAAGTACGCACTATTAAAGATAAAATAAAAGACTTGCTGTTCCACTACTCTCAACTATTCTCGGAGCGACATTGCATGGGAAATTGATCATCTACCTGTAAAATGCAAATCATAGTGTTCACCTATTATTTTAACAGTTCTGTAACTAATATTAAACTACAGTGAGTGAGGGTCTACAGTTTTCGTACTTACCACAGTGAGTGAGGGTTCATTCCGGACTATGATGGAGGGCTTCAAAAAATTTTGGGATGAGGCGGTGTTCTTCTACTCCTGGAACAAGAGATGCGGTGCCATGATACGAGGTACAAAACGATACATAAGGGCTTGCTTTTTCTCCTTAGGATATCTCCAACAGTAGGACACCACCACATACAGGACAAGCTCAAGCTGCAGAAATATTACCCGATGAGTTTAGTAGTGTAATGAATGTAAATGTAACAGAATGTACAGGAGTAAGAAACAATGATGAAAACCTAAAGATTGCACGTGGTTCGTAGCTTGTTTCTTATAGTGTTGCTCCGGCATTCATTTGGAACTAACAGAGAAATCAAGAAAACCTACTGATCAAAACAGCCGACAGCTAGAGTTCTCCTCCAGATAGTGAATGAATTCTACTACTACATACCTGACTGTTATGTCTAACGTGTACGACCAGCGACGAAAATCCACAACCGTCGGAACTTCAGCAGTTGATTCTCCCGTTTTTTAAGCTTCAGTTGCATGGATGTTACCACTATATTCTGTTCTGTATAGGTGAGGCTTACTGTTCCTAGAAATTAATACAGGGGAAACAATATATTTTCTTAAATAAAATTTAATTCTATACAGAATATTGATATTTATTTGTAAATATGTAATACTAGCTGGAATACAGGACTCGTGAATCTATTTATCTCTATCATCTTTAGTCACGTAAAACCCTCTCAAGTGGCTCAGGGAATCAACTGATGTCACCGCAGTGCCTCTGACCGAGAAGTCCTAGGGTTGGAGTCCCGAAAGTGGCGGATTTTCGGCACAAGCTAAATAGCTAGATCGACTGCAGACGCGTCTGGAGGAGAATTAATTCTAGCGGTCGGTTGATCTGATCGGTAGTTTTCCATAGTTTTTCCGATCAACACTAAGCGAATGCCGCAGCAGTGCTCTAACAAACAGACCTTGCGTGATCTTTCCTTCCTCTTCCTTGTCCTATTTTCACCCCTTATTTACTCACATTCTGCACTATCACACATACCGGGAGACCAGTCGGGATCTTAGGTGGTCCTGGCTGGGGGGTGCACCGCTGTTGGGAAACATCTGGTTGGGGAAATCCCTACAAGTCAACGTGTAGGTAAGTACCGGATCTCGCCATGTACACTACACCTGCAAATATGAAAAAATGAGACAGCCGTTACTTCTGCGGGTTGGGAATAAAATATATAGCAGATGAAGAAATTGAATACTCAATTTTTTTAAAATAAGCATACTATATTTTTAAACTGATTTTAAAAATGTTAATATCAAATGCAATAAAATTATTTAATGTTGAATTAATGCATAACTTACGCTGTTTTAATACTCTTAAGATAATAAAAAGTTTATTATCGATGCTTAATGTAATCTTTATCTTTGGTATAAGAGTTGACAAGTACTCTCCAGATATAATTAATTCGAATAGTTCACATTTTTTCGACGCATTAAGTTCACGGTTGTGCAGTAATGGAGCGTCCATGTATTATCAAGCGTGAATTCATGTCTATTATTCTCGGGGCCGGATACGTTGTACTGTGCGAACCGCATATACGTTGTACTGTGCGTTCCACGTTCCTCCTGCCTAAGGGCATCGCTTCTATCAGAGACCGCGCAAACACGCAGTCAATCAGCCTACTGATGATCTTACTCTGATCTCCACAGAAGCACTCTATTACGTCTGTATATTGGTACTGCCCTCTAGGAGACTACGTAGAGGGAAATAATGTGTGGTTTATTTCTGTATTTTCTTTCTGTGGGCAGAAGGCCTACTAATCTGCCAATCTAAACGAAAGAATCGGGGTTTTTACTTGTGGACTGTAACATTACAAAGTGTCAAAATGCAAATGGTGTACATGTAATCTATGAGATTTTGAGTGCAAAATGTGTATCTCTTTAATTACGTATTAATTTGTTTTATTTAAAGTTAACAACGGTTTCTAAGCGCAAACTATTAAAAATAGGCTCTTCACTAGGCGAAGGCAATATTTTTAATCGCGAAAACAAGTGAGTCACCTAAGCTACAATGCAAGCTTTCTTCTATACAAATAGCATAAGAACATGTGAAACAATCTCCAGTGAGATCTATAACAGGTATCTTTTTAACCTGCCTTATGGCAACGTAACGGAAACTAGTAATTCACTACTCTTGAGTTTGATATTTAGTGTTCATTTCACCATGAAATCAAGAATGCGTCACTAAACCAACCGAGGTGGCATGAAAATCAGGGAAATACTACTCAATGATTTTTTACATTTCTTTTTTAATGATTTATTTATTCCAAAGTGAGTTCCCAACGTTCTTTATAAGTTACAGGTATAACTTTAAAATTCAGAGAGTTTATCAAATGTTCTTCTGATTTCGGAAGCGTCATGAGTTATCTCTAAGATGGGGTAGTATATGTTCAAAGAGCAATTGTATTGTAGGTGAATTTATTTTATTATTATTTTTACACTAGTGAAGGCTATTAAAATCTGTCTTTGCAAAATTTGTTTCTAATTCTACTAGAATTTTTGAATCAATTAGAAGAATATATGTTTCGAGTATGTACCTGTATGTACATGCATGTACATGTATTTTCTAATGAAATGTTGCATTGACGATTCTTTTGTTCCCTAACATATTTTTCCTGGGAAATTGTACAGAAAAATAATATTTAAAGGTGTAGTGGAACACATATTGTTGCAATGTAAAAACATATCATTGATTGCAATTGAAGAGTAAGATAATTCAGTCAAAATAGGGAACAGAAAATTATTTTATATAAAGGGTATCAAGTAGTTACATATTCCTTTATCCGAGGATGTGCTGATGCATGTTTAATACGAAAAATCTCAAAGTTGAAAATGATTTTTAAGTCTTTCCTGTGTACTGCTCTTTTAATTTGAAAAATTTAAATACCATTTTGACCAAATGAACGATAATTTGTCTCATGATAAATGAATGTGAAATTATGTAAATTGAAATATGAATGACAAGGTTTCCGAAGTATTATGCCATACACAAAAATTGCACAAATGTAAGAATTTCCTGGAATTTTACCGATGTTTCTAGTTTCATACTTTTAAAATAGAAGTAAATTTAAGTTAGTTGTTCACAAAAATATCAACACTAAATGAACTGCATGTTCAAGTAATTACTAAAAAGTATATATTATTTGTAAGATATTGTCTTCCATTTCATGCTACTTGAAATCGTTATATTGTGTAGACACTCCACTACCTCCAGGGCTGAGAAGTGCCACTACAATTACGGAATTTTTGACTTAAGTAGACGCTCCCAGAACCAATTAGAGTTCAAAATGATTTTTTTATACCGGAGCACACCTTTCACAAATTAATGTTGAATAAAACATTCTCAATTTTAAAACTACAAATACATAACCGTATTCAATAAGGCACCCTATCATGATCTGCCTTCCCTTTTCTTCACTTGCTGGCTTTCACCTTGCGTTCGCGTAGAGTCTGTTGTCGTTTCGTCGCCGCACGCTCGCCTTTCCATCTCGGGCCACCCGGACGAAAGGTCCTGCGGGACCGCGTCAACTTAACCTCGACACCAAGAAATTAAAAATACACAGCGCCGCTTGGTGCAGGATTAGCGTGCTGCGTCGCTATAGAGACCACGTGGCGGGAGTGGCAGCGGGGACGGCGGCGGGGGGCGGCGGTGGAGAGGCCGGTGGGAACGGGTGGAGGGGGCGGCGGGGAAGGCAGCAGGGGCGGCGGCGGGGGCGGTGGTGGGAGCGGCGACAGGGTAGCGGCGGTAGGTGGGCGGCGGCAAAGGAGCGGCAGCGGAGTCGGCGGCGGCGGAGGGGGCGGCAGCGGGTGGGGGCGGCGGCGGTGGGGCCGGAGGCTGTGGTAGCGGTGGGAGTGGCGGCGGAGGGTGTGTCGGCGGAGGGGGCGGCAGCGGGGGCGGAAGCAGCGGAGGGGGGCGGCGGAGGGTGGACAGTGGAGGGGGGTGGCGGAGGGTGGCAGCGGAGGGGGCGGAAGGAGCAGTGCCGATGGCAGCAGAAGCATCTGCGTCGAGTAGACAACGACCACCGAAGAGACATGGTCTGCGAAAGAACGTGAATGAGGTCGAGGGTTACGATCTGTCGTTAGAAAGATGTGATCAAACGCCAAGAGACGAGAGGCTCCGAAGGGTAAGTCACATTCAAGGACGATGTTAATGGAGAGCTCATGCTTATTCGCACTTCATCAACAATTCTGGAAGCGTAGCAAGACAGTATTTTAACCCAATCTTCTTAACAATATTATCTTTTTTTGTTACATACTGGACGAAAATTAGAATGATTTGAGGAACTGTGCTTCATGTGCCACGTCGACGAAGATAATGATGTTAATAAGACAAAAGTTTTCAAACATATTGAAAATGTCTACTAGAGTGTTAAATCGAGCTTCCCTTAAAAAAACAAAAACTTGAAAATCTGCTTTGGTTCCTTAATGATATTGAACTATTATTTGGAATAACAATGATTTAATAGCAATTACTGAATTTGATAACTGCAATACTTTGGTCAAAAGAGTGAGAGCTGAGTTAAATACAAGGACAAATGATGATGAAATTATATTAGGCACTGTACGTGAAATTGTGCAAACTAAAGCTGCTAATTTGTTTTTTGTTTTATCCTAATGATAATTGAGTACAAAGACGACAATGATGACTTTATTTCCTGTGCCATCATCACAGAGATGACTAATCTGCTGCCGGCTATCAGCGGCGTCTCGGCTTCATCGACAGGAGCGTTACCTGGCGCCCCTTCTCCCCTCGCCACTTCGCGTTCTCATTCCTCACAATACCCGCGCCGCCCCCACCACCCCTACGTCATCACCATTGTCAACGCGCCCCCGCCGCCGCCGTCACCGCTGCCGCCGTCACCGCCGCCGCCGTCACCGCCGCCGCCGTCACCGCCGCCGCCGTCACCGCCGCCGCCGTCACCGCCGCCGCCGTCACCGCTGCCGCCGTCACCGCCGCCGCCGTCACCGCCGCCGCCGTCACCGCCGCCGCCGTCACCGCCGCCGCCGTCACCGCCGCCGCCGTCACCGCCGCCGCCGTCACCGCCGCCGCCGTCACCGCTGCCGCCGTCACCGCCGCCGCCGTCACCGCCGCCGCCGTCACCGCCGCCGCCGTCACCGCCGCCGCCGTCACCGCCGCCGCCGTCATCGCTGCCGCCGTCACCGCTGCCGCCGTCACCGCCGCCGTCACCACCGGGGCAGGAGCCAACGCCACCACCACGACAGCAGCCACGCCTCCATCCGTGACTATTTCCATCAACGCCTCCACCACCGCATCTGCTGCTCCATTTGCCGTCGCCACCTCTGTCACTGCCGCCTCCATGTCCGCTATGACGCCCGCCACCAAGTCCACCACCGCCTGTGCCACCATCCGCGTCGCCACCGTCGCCACCGTCGCCACTGTCGCCACTGTCGCCACTGTCGCCACTGTCGCCACTGTCGCCACTGTCGCCACTGTCGCCACTGTCGCCACTGTCGCCACTGTCGCCACTGTCGCCACTGTCGCCACTGTCGCCACTGTCGCCACTGTCGCCACTGTCGCCACTGTCACCACTGTCACCACTGTCGCCATCGTCCATGCCGCCACCGTCGCCACCGCTGCCGCCGCAGGACAGGAGTGGGGTCCAGGGCGGAGCCAGCAGCGAGCCGTCTTGGGCCGCGACGACGACTCAATTAGCCGGGTAATACCGATCGCGCGGAGGCCGCCTTATCTCGGGCAGGCAGCCGTGCCCCGCCGCCACCGCCACCGCCTCAACGCCGCTCCGCGCCACACTGCACCACGCCACGCCACGCCTCCACGCCTGTAATCGGGGCATTAGGTGGCGTGGGCCCCTGAGGCACCCGTGCCACCAGGGGAGACGCTGGCAGCGGACAGGCAAAGGGAGGAGCAATACCCCAAGCGGCCGCATGGTACGTGGATGGTGCAAGAAAGCAAGCAAAAAGGCTGGTTGGATGGTTGACGAGCGCGAGATAAAAACGGGAGGAGAACAGTTGCGTTCTGTAGAGAGAAAACGAACAACCTCCTTTGAAGAAGAGATGAATGGACACTAGTTCGGAAGATAGAGGGAAGGAGGTGGAAAGAAGAGAGGTCGGAGTTCATTGAACCTGATGCTACCGGAATGAGAGAAAGAGGTCGGAGATGCGAAGGAAACCAAATGATTGTTTCGTGGCACGACAACCTCTATGACCAATAGTCCCATTAGTTTATTGAATGTTTCATCTCTGGAGATGGTGTTCTTGTCCCCTTAAATGCTGAGATTAGCGCTGATCTACACGTCAACTCGTGGGAAATATCTCCCTTCAGATATTTCCATCCAGCGAGACATTGTTCTAGTCTGGACAAGTCCAAAGGGTATCCCGACATGTGAGGTGCATTTGAGTGTGCATGTGTGCAAGTGAGAGGAAGTGTGCATGTGGCAAGGAAGAGGAAAGAAACGTCTTGAGCGGTCCATGGCCTGCATCTAAGAGTACTGCTCCGCATTTGCTTGGTATTGATAGGAAAAACTTCAGAAAAACTTCATCGGATGCTTCGCATCAGAGCAGCCGCCGCTAAAATTCTCCTCTAGGCAGCGGCTGGATTCGACCCATAAAAAAATATAGTTATAATGCTAATGTCGAATATCCGCCTCCGTCGGGACTCGAACCATAGGACTTCGCTATCAAAGACGTTGCAGAGACAGCAGTAATGCTTGCTGTCTCTGAGCTACACTCGGTCGATGAAATCAAACGAAAAGGTGGGGAACAGCCGAAGCGGAAAGTAAAGAAAATCCGAGAGTGCAGGGTGGCGAAAAGTGTTGCGAGATTCGGTTGCTTGTTGGCATTCACGAGAGCTTGGCCGCGCAGGAAAGATAACGCTGATGGCTCGAGCGCAGAGACAGAGATTGCATAAACGTCCAAATGGCGCTGGAGTCGCTGCCTCCCCCGTGCGTGTGGCGTATAAGGAGAAGGGGGAGGGGTAGTAGGGGAAGCGTTGAAGGCAAATGATAGCAGCTTGAGCCCCGGACACCCGCTCCTTGACAGCGTCGGAGTCAGTCCTGAGGGGAGTAACGTTAGGGTTTATCCTATGAAGTCTCAGTAAAGCCTATCGAGGGACGTTCAGCTAAAATGGAGTCTCTGGGAAGTTCATCGTCCAGAATGATCATCACTCCTTATTGGTACTATTCAAAAGATATCTGAAAAATAGGATTGTCAGAGTACTTGCTTTGAATATCATTAATTTGTTTATTGGAGTAAATATCCAAACATCTAATAGGCTTTTATATATCGTACCATTTCCCTGGCAAAACAGTCGGCGCATATTTCCGGGCCAAACGCAAAAATGACAGTGTAGCAGTTCAGCGTTTTACCTTCGATGGCAATAACATTCGTGTCATAGTCCCGAAACATGATGTGTGTTGTTTACAATTATCAATAAACTTTTATGGATTTTCATACTGAGGAATTTGTCATTAATGTCAATTTTGATACTAACGTATTGAAATACATAAAATGCTTACAAAAATACCTTACTAAAAATATTACTTTACTAAAGATGCAGTATTTTAATTTTTCAAATGAAACTGACCTAAGGCAACAGATGTGCTAACAGATCGTTGCTGCGCTTCTTTAGACTAGCAGAACAATAGGAAGAGTAAAGTCCTCTGAACTACTGGCACACACGATGCCGCATTACCAGCGCCACTTTGAAGTGACCAGATGCAGAATCTTATGTCCGTCTGCTATCTCGGCATGTGTCGACTGTCAGCTTTTCTCGAGATGCCACTGCAGTATCGCTAACGCTTTGGGAGATACCTGAAGAGAGAAATGCTAGCAACCCAATTTAAAGGTTGGCGCCAGATCTCATTTTCCGGAGGGGACAAGAAATCTAGAGGCGTATCTATGGTATGGCAGACAGGGCACGTGACATGGGCGTCACTCATAAGGGGCGCTATTTAGAGTACACCCGATAAAACAAATAACAAGAACCTTAATTTGAAATATCCTGACATGGGCGCAAATTCTGTTTTTACCATGGGCGCAAATTCTGTTTTTACCATGGGCGCAAATTCTATGTTTACCATGGGCGCCTGAATTCCTAGATACGCCTCTGGTGGAATCTGACATCTTTCGGAATACAAAATGCACTTTACTCACGGACTATTGATCACAGTAGTTCACCACGCCCGCAAAAGCGATTAAAATATTCACTTAGTCACCCGTACTCTAGTCGGATGAAAAAACGAATGGTAAGCTCTGTTCTTATGGTTACGAACTAATCTCACTCTGTGATAATCTCATATAGATTGTGATGTGAGAAGATCATGAAAAGTGGATGGACACTTTTTAGAAAGACATTTCAGATGAAACTCAAAACCCTTGCAGAAGAGATACAAGAAGTAAAGGTTCGCGTTGATTTAAAAAAAAAATTTAATCCCTATAATTTTTCGTTGATTGAATTCTTCATTTTCATTATTCCACCCATTTTTAGACCTTTTAATTCCTTTTCACTCAGTTTTTTAACCTTTTTCTCAGGTCCACTTTCAGTTGCGAGTCTGTTTTCATTTCACTAATGTGCTATTCTCAGCATATTGGAGAGGATTTCAACTACCCGTTCCTACGTGTTCCTACTAATGTTCCAACGCTTTGTTGAAAAAGTGAAATTGATCATTAGCTAGTAGTGGAAAAACTGCTAAAACTATCTTTATCCCACTATAAATAAACTACGTATATAATATGCAGCACGGAACGCACAATTTCCCTTGAAAACGAAACACAAATGCAAAATGAAACTCATTTGAAGTCTTACAGAGGGATGGAATAATGCTGACGGGAAATTTCCAGCGTATTTTTGCATGGCACCGTCCCATCAGTCACCGGCGACTGATCGAGATAAATCAGAGAAAATCTAATTAAGACTGACCGCTCCAGGTTTTTCAACCTCCGATCTCCATAACATGAAACAGGCTCGAACCGTACACGGTGGACAGAGAAGCCCATCCATCTCTGTGTATTAGTTTTCATTAACAACTTCGTGTACAGGGAATTTGCAGGGCGGGTTTCACCACTCGCACCCTGTCTGTGAGCGCTGCGGACGCTGATTTTGGGAAGCCTACGCGAATCCAGAGCAGATGTCACTACGCCCACTTGAAGGACGAGAGATGCGATCAACCCACAGGCGGGCCTGTCAGTCTGTCAGCTGCATATGGAAGAGTCGTCTCATGAATAAGTGATTTTTTTTCGAACCGTTCAAAGAGAATGTGGATATTTTGATACTCAATATTTAAATGGGGAGGGTATTTGTATTTGCAGGGGGAAAATCATTACTTTATTTTTTTCGTATTTGTGAATTGTAGTTTGTGTGACTCAAAACATTTACGTAAACTATGAATTGTAATTAACGTAATAATGACGGAACATGTTATATTACGAGTAAGATGTTTTAAGCCTTTGATCCTAATGTCACCTCGGCGGAAATTTCGAACGAGTAATGTAACATTTCTGCCCCCTGTATCGTAACACGTCTTATTTCATGTTATGTTGCATTTCCTTTCCTTTATTTTAATATCATATTGCAATATTTCAATTTATATACGATACTTTCACGATATACGAATGCTAATAGAGAATTGCCCAAGAAAGCCCTGTAGAATTTTGATATCTACAAAACAATTGCATTGCTCTGGACACTTTAAAATGGATTTAAAAGTTAATTATATACTTCCAAAAACGATAATAGATAAATCGAATGAATAAATTGAACAATTAATACGTCATAAATGGAAATAAAGTTATAAAAAATAATATGTACGATATTTTCCTAAACATTAAAAATAATATTAACAAGGTTAATTGATACTATGTTGGCTTATTTATCAGACTTGGCAAGTGGGTCCTACTACAGCAACATGACACTGCAATACATTTTACAACCATTAATGGTAATTTTGTTATAGTCCGAAGAATTTGTATTCGGATTCCTTTTCTAAATGTTTATTTAAGCATTAAATATAAATATTTTCTTTAACTTTGCCATCTTACAGTACTGTTTTCTACATTTTACATGAATGTAAGTAGCTTCAAATTGGTCCCAAATTTCCAAGTTTGTAAGATGGTATGAGATTTCATTACGATACACATTTTGACCAGCTTTGAGGCACGCAAACAATCAAAATTCGACATAGTATGAATTAGTTATTATCGAACATCAGCTTTGAAACTTACGTTTGAGGCCTTTTTCAATGCACCCAGAAATCTTGAAGAAGTGCACATGTAATTTTAGGGATGTCAATAGATCCTTCTTTAATTTTCCTTTTTTATTTTTATTGTATCACTTTGTTCATTTTCATTCTTAATTTCCTTTCCTTTTGTCACCTTTCTTCCCCTCTTTCTTAATTTTGTTTTCTTCTGTCTTTCTTTCTTTCTTTCTTTCTTTCTTCCTTTCTCTGCTTCTTCTTCTTTTGTTTCTCCCTCTTTCTTTTACCATTAGATAAGTCGTTCAACTTTAGATCTTTTATAAAATATAACCAATTTAACAGATGTAAAAGATAATCATGTTAGCTATTTGAGAGATGTAACCTGAGAATAAAATTACTTTATTTAGACAAACATGATTTAACTACAGATCTCGTATGATTATCCACTTTAACTTATAAATACTGTTGTCCGAAGTAGAAAACGTTAGACAAGTTTAGTCATTTGTGTAGATACTGAATTAAGGAAACGATGTATATTTCTTACTGATGATCACTATAAAAATTTGACAAAGATTTTAAAGTAATCTACCTCGGCTGATAACGTATTTACTCGTACAATTTAAATATTAAATACTTAGACAAGCAACTCAACAAAACCACTGATGCCACTTTTTTTAGAACATGTTTGTCAAAACAATTGGATTTCTCCTTTTTTTGTAACAGAGGTCCTTTGTAGTGTGTTCCTTTGTGCATATGCCTTTTTCATAAAGCACAAAACAGTACCCATGCAGTATTGGTAAATTCAAGTCCATTTGTATTCACAACATGCATCACCCATCAAAGATTTTGTATTTTTTGGAAAGTATACTTTATGCCTTTTACACATAAAGCAATTGGTTCACGTCATTCGTAGGAAGCATTTGAAGTTTTGAAATAAGCTTTACTAAGGGTACTAAGATAATGCCTGCAAACATTGTGTTTTTACGATGTGATTGCTCAACTGACTTATACTGGTATAAGTTGATCGGAGTCATTGTAAACAAATGCTCAATGAACTGTTTATGTTTGCATTCGTGTCCCTGTCATGCTGTGTACTTCACAAACTGTTTCATGAATGGACTATCCAAATATTTAAATACACATCATGAACTTCAACAACTCTATAACTGTGAGAATTATCAATTGCGAAAAGTGGTTGAGTTCCCGGGGAACCCAATAGCGGTTCCGTCAGTTGTCAGTGAGGAGTGCCGTGCGTAGGTTGTGGGAGGCCATGATGGGGTCGTTGGCAGTGCGCGGACTTGGTGGAGGGGAGGACGTGGGGATGGTGCGTGGGGGTGGTGAATGGTGGGGTGCATAGGAGTTGGTGCGTGGGGAGTGGTGCGTGGGGAGTGGTGCGTGGGCAGTGGTGCACGGGGGTGCGTGCCGGGTGCGCGGGCGCTGAGCCATCGGGAAACGAGCGTGCACCGCGAGCGCCGCCGGAGGCGTTGGCCGGGTGGTTTGGTGCGGAGGGTAGGGGGAGAGGGGGAGGGGCACCGCAGTGCAACGCTGCGCGTTGTGGCCACCTCTGACCTTCACGCGGGCGGCTTCTGCTACACCGCCTCGCGCTCCGGCGCCCACAGCGCGGTGTTTTTGCCTCGAGCCATCACCGCCACCCGCGCGTACAGACGCTCCGCTGGCTGCACTCCCTGGCATTCACACGCTCTCCTCTGCGGCTGCTCTCTTTCTATCACGTCCTCTGGTTGCTCCGACCCTCTGGTTGCTCCGACCCTCTGGTTGCTCCGACCCTCTGATTGCTCCGACCCTCTGATTGTTCCGACCCTCTGGTTGCTCCGACCCTCTGGTTGCTCTGACCTTCTGGTTGCCCGTTATATTGCTGCTCCATTATCTGGTTTCCCAGCTCCTGGCTTCTATTTTCTCTGACGGCCCCATCCGCTGGCTCTTGTAACGTTGCACTCTGCCAATATTTTTTCTTGTTGCATCTGCTGTTACAATTACTGCTGCTACTTATTTTTTTAAAGTAGTAACACTTCAATTCTCATTTTTTTGCTATTATTGAAATTTCTTGTACAATGTACTTCAATATATTCTACGTTCTCACTTTGTAGAATTAGAATTTACAAATTTCTTTAGAGGAACACGTTTACTTTCAATTCTCTCTATATATTCTTCTATATAATCAATCTATCGGTTGCTAACTTAAATCCCCTAATAAGCGAGGTACATCACATGTTTCTGGTTTTGCCAATAACAATGTAAAAATATAAATAAACATTGCGAATGTACGAAACGTTACACTGCCTTCACCTCAAGCGGCCTCGTTCACCGATTTCTTGGACCTCTGGCTGTCTCGATCTTTGCCTGCACCGACCCCTGGTTGTGCCATCTTCGGGCTCTCCCGTCCTCCTACGCTATTATTGGTATTTGAACGTGAAAAATACATATATAGTTTAAGTTCCCACCACTGTCTGATGCTATCCAAGTTATCGTTCTCCTTACTTACGGCTATTTCATTTCACTTTCACGATAGCCTTCACTTTTTTGCTCTTCCCTTCGTTGTTATGCATCAATTATCTATATTTGTTCCATCCGTAGTATTTTCTGCCGTTCAAGTTAATCAGCCTTCTTCCTTTCCTTTTCCCTTCCTGTTTTCCTTATTTTCTTCAACACTCTCCTCGTTCCCTTCCTCCCCCTCCTTTTGTCTTCTTCTGCATCCGCTTCGTCGCCCAACCTGGCTGCCCTTCGCGTCCTTGTCGCGAGCACCGTGTCGCCCGCGCTGTCGCAGCGGCGCGCGGGTTGCGCAACGCGGGGTGGGGCGGGGCGGGGGGAGAGGGGGGTGAACGGGCGCAGGTGTACGCGTTGGACACGCGCGTGTATGCGGCGGGGGCGGGGCGCCGGCGGCGGTCGCCGCGACGCAGTGGCGGTGCGCGTTGCCGCCCGCGGGCCGTGTAAGTGGCGGGTAAAACCGCTGCATGCAAATGGCATGCTAATGGCTCCGCTTCGCAACGGGGACACAGCGCGCCAGCCCGGCCACCGGTCAGGCGGAAGCCCCAGGGCAGGTCGCCTGCCTTGTCCTCGCTCACAGGTTCTCCCTCGTGGAGTCTAATCCCCCCCTGGCGCCTTCCATCGGCGCCGCTGCCATATCGCACCGCAGGCTTCTTTCGGTTGCTCAGATTGTTTCGCTCTGATTGGGCGTCTGCCTGTTAGTTTGTTGTCCCAAAGGTCTGTTAGGTTTTAGTCCCTTTAGTTCATCTTCATTTGTTTCTAACTTAAATTCATCACAACACTTTATCAATCAAAATGCTTACAAATACGTATGTAATGCTCTCTTTTCTCAATTTATCTCCCTTTTTGTGCCTTTTATACCTGACTTTTATCCTCCATTTTTATTTCTTTCGTTTCTTTTCTTCCTGTTTTTTGTTTTCCAATTCAACCTTTTCTTCGCCTTGAAGCGTTCTCTCTCTTATTATCCTCCATTTATACCATCCGTTTTCTGTATCTTTTTCACTTTTGGGTGTGCATTGCAACTTATTTTACATTTAGATTTAAAGAAATGTTGCTTGTGGTCTCATAAAAAAAGGACTTTTATTACAGAAAGCTTTTTCGGACACATTGCGGCCAACTTCAGTGACAGTATTGGTAACAGCTGTTTATATTTGGATCCCAGGCACCAACACTGAAAATATTCACAGAGAGGCCGAAAAAGCTCTCTGCAGTTAAAAATGCATCTTATGACGAAACAATGGCAGCTATTTTTATTGGAAACATCATACTCAACACACCTTTTTATAATATACTGATTTGGTTTGGTTGTATAAAATTTATTTGCATCTTGTTTGTCATATTTATCATTCCCAATTAGTGTTCTTTACTGATATTTGTCTTTGACTCCTACACTTATGTTCATCAATTTGTCAAGTAATTTGATAATACATTTAATATTGTAAAATCCATATCCCTCTAACATCTTTAAAATATAATTACAATATACTGCTTTCATTTTCCTTCTTATTCCGCTGGTCTAATGATTATTACACTGCGCATTTGTTATCGTTATTGCTCTATTCATTACTACTAATACCACGTTTGTCAATGCACCAGTTAGGAGTTCAGAGCTTATCCCAGTCTGAGCAATGTCCCACTGGTGAGCAAAAAAAATACAACTGCTGGCTGACCTGTAGGTTGGCGTCAGATATCATTATCCACTGGGAGAAGGAAAAGAATTTAAACGATACTTAGGGGAATAGTGATCTTAGCAGTTGGTGGTCCCGGGAAACAGGAAAATAATCAATAAATTAGTACTTATTATTCGCTTATAATTAATACGCTTCATTTATACTTTCTTGAAACCCCCCCCCCCCCGATTACTCTCACTTGCGCTGGTTTATGTTTCGCATCGGTTTCTTTCTTCGGGAAGGGTTACGTATTCCGGTCAGCGTTATTATTTGCATGCTCGGGCGTCGCGCCCCATAACTTCTTCGCCTCCGTCTGCTTCCCCCTGCCCGCTTGCAGCGGCTGCGGATTACCCCTCCGATACCGCCCCTCGCCCTAAGCCCCCTCCACTGCCACTCGGGGCATAGGTCACTTGACCCACGAAAGCCCGCGATATTATCCATGTACGAAAATCCGGGTTCAAGAGTTGGCTTGCGAAAGTTGGAGAATGGAGTCTGCAGTATGTTTACAAGGGCTCAGTACGACGGGACCAAGATTCTAGGATTGAGATACGAGGGTTAGTGGGGGTGGTTTTTTGATATTAATGCGTTTGAAATTTTGGGGAACGAAATGGTAAGCGATAAAATGGAGTATTTGAGTTGCAGGGAAAGTAAATCCTGTGTTCCTGCTGCGTATGGGAGCTGGAGTTTAGCAAGTACGCATCGTCTGCTTTACGATCAGCTTTGAAGCTACTTCTAATATTGGATGTGAAAGTGTGCGTGGGATATGCTTGCGTCAGTGACAAGTAAAAAATTGAACGGAAAAAATTTTGCCATTACGAAGCTTACCGTAAAGTTTTGCCTAATCGCTCGGTTCAATGGATGGGTGTTTCTACGTGGGTGATTCAAATATTAATACCGAGCGAAGTGGCTCAGGGTGTAGCGCGCTGACTTCGGGATGCATTCGGGATACCCGGGTTCAATCGCCGTGCCGGCCACCCTGACCGGGGTTTTCGTGGTTTTCCTCGGTCATCTAGGCGAATGCTGGGATGGTTCTACTGAAAAGCCATGACCACGAAACCGGCGTCGCTAGCCAAATTCGTTAACTACGTGAAGTCACGAAGGTTAAGCGAATTCGAGACATCGCGGGCTGCTGGATAGGTGACAGACTAGGAACCTCGGAATCTAATGGCGCCGAGGCCAATTGCACTTTACAGGACATATAATATCTCAATTCGAATACAAAATACAAACAAATATTGATGGTACATCTCTATGCTTTGTAGTTTATTCGTGTAAAAATTATCAAGTTACAATAAAAGTCATTAAAATAAACTCTTATCTCAACAGTATATAATTTTCTTGGCCTTATTTTTGACATAATTTATACGTATTATTTATAAAGTTTTTATACTTTACAATAATACGAGAAACAGAATATTTTATGGAAGGAAATAAAATAAGTATTACTGTGTAATGCTTTGGAAAATTACCGTGATCTAAAAGGGTAAAGAGTTAAACTGCAAGCTTTGTAGCAGAATTATCACTCTACAATTCAAATGGAACTATAGGAAAACATTCAACTCCGATGGTTTGCTAAATGCTGTGAAGAGTTTAAGAGCTAAAATGAAATATTTGTAGGGTGAGTAAATTGTCGAAGAGAGCTCTATACAATTACGATTTGCTACATCACAGACGTACGTAAAGAGTGGAATACTTGGAAGAGCTTGACGGCGTTTGCCGCTCATGAATGAATGTGAAGTAGAACACGAAATGCTGAAAAGGGATGAAAAACTTTCCCTCTATCACCGTAGAAAAATAATTAAAAGCTCACGGAAAAATTCGAAGCCAAGTCATTGACGTTTACGCTTGGATTTTTTTTCTACAGCTGGTTATAAATTACTTTCGCACCTCAATCTGCATCACACTATAAGATATGTGTGATATTCTATTCCTTCAAAAGGAAAGCATATTCCCGCCAGTGAAAAACATTGAAGAATCCCGTATGCTGAAAACAGATACATTTCACCGAGCCACTTGCTGAAAGAGATGCGCTTAGTTTTGCGTCTACTCGATAACGTATCATAGTTTTTAACCCGGGAGGAGTGCCCGCAATAAGTAGACTCACGCCAGTGCCCGCACTGTATCTCTTAGATATATCTGTACTTTTTTGTGAATGCAAATGATCTGATGCTCTATTTACTGAAATACGTATTTTATTTAGGTTGTATATGACCTCCAATTCAATTGCTAATGAATCCTATATTTCAGAAACCTTACCTGAACACTTATAGAGAGGAAGGTAAAAATTGGCAAAGTATAGGCAAACAGTATTAAACATTGTAAGGTGATGCATCGTTGAGTGGACTGCGTATAATTGCATTTCCGTGGTAGTGGAGAACCACTGGTGGTAAATACTTACAGACAAGCCACCAGCCTTGTGAGATCTATAAGGAAAGTTCAGATTCTGTCATTGTCAAAATAAAATTATTGAGGTGCAATTAAACATCTATATTATTAAAATTAATACAAAATTACATTACACCCTGCAAGAGCTAGCAATTGAAATGACGTTGGTCATTGCAAAGAATGTGAATCAAGCTTGATCATGAGAAAGAACGTAAATGTTATCTGTGTAAGTTAAAGATGTGTGGTGCGTCCCGCGGTGGCTCCGATGACGTAAGGACTGCAGGTGTGACGTATCAGGACCCAATGGTGGGGGAAGTCTGAAGTTGACACAAGAAAGACTGGCATGGAACGCACGTGGCAGAGAATTTAGACGTTAGAAACCAATTACTGACGTGATACATAATGTCACTAATTCTGGCATGATAGTCTTACTGTTCTTATGACGCAACAAAGAATGAGAGAGCAAACATTGCACATTAAGTTAAGCTATAGAATTGCATACACAAATTCAGTTGCATGTGAATTATAGCATAATTAAGCATATGTTCCAGTGTAAGTGTTGCGTGTAAGCTAGTAATGGAACAAGTAAAAGTCACTAAACAGCACAGTTTGTTGGTGATGGCACATGGAACACAGTTTGCAGCAGCTGTAGCAATGTGCAGTCATGAACCATTAATAAGAATTTAACATGTAGAGACTGCATAACATGTAAAAAAAATACTCACTGTCACATGTATCAAGACGTGGAGTAGTACTGGTGTCGCACTTAAGAACTGTTGTGGCACGACGAATAATGTTTAAACGCGCATTTGCAATGTTGATTCATATACGGAGCCGAGATCATCACAATGACTGCGCCGTGTAACAGTTTGCTCCGAACTGAAAAACTTGCGAAGCACTGCCGGGCAGGCGGCGGGGCCTCCACGTGCAAAGTTAGGAATGGCCAATCAGAAGTCACGTAATATTGTGACAATGTTGGATTTCGCGTTGTTAAGTGAAGTACATTACATGAAAATGCATGTTATTGAATATTGAGAATTTACATGCATGTTGCATGATTAAGTTCATAATGGATATGATAGTGCGTTTGAATATCTGCAGTTATTGCAGGAAGTGCCACTGGGGGCTAAGACTTCTTAGAACGGTCGGGAAGAGCGCAGCTGTGTGCTGAAATTCCAGGAACTGGGGCGCTGAGAACGCGCATTCGTATGAATGTTGTTGAAATAAAATACACACAGAATAAAAATGTACAATAACTTAATTATATACAATCTGCATTTTGTATAGCTAAGCTTGCTTGTAGGAACAAACATCTTATTAAATAATATTAAATATAATTTCCGTTAATTATTTTGACATGATCTAAACAAACAAATATTTTACATTTTTCACAGAAATATTTAGAAAGTCTTTGTCTTTGTTTCCACTTCGCAAAGGTGTGTCGTCCATATGTGACGTCGTAGGTAGGTATATACACCACAAGAACACAGATACGAGTGAGCTACATAAATGTGATTTACGTAATTATATACATCATAAAGATCCTCATTCTGACGTTTTTGTCGGAGTGCTGTGCGCACGAGGTGCTCCGACGAGTTCAGGCACGTCAGACCTTCGTCAAGCTGCAACCCCCACTTGTCAGAAATTCAAAATTAACTAGCCTATAATTTTGAACTAATTATGTACTAATTTTGTACCAAAATAAAAAATGTTTTACTCAACTATAAACCAATAAAAAACGACATTCAAAAGTGGGGGTGCTAGCTTGACGCCAACCTACAACCTCCACTTTCCAGAAATTCAAAATCACCTAGCCCATTGTTGTCTACTAATTATGTACTAATTTTGAACCACAATTAAAAATTTTGTACTCACCTATAAACAATTAAAAAACGGTTGCAAATGAAACACTTTTTGCACATATTTACGAATTGTTTAAAACCCATTTGGAGTCACACATGCAAGTTGAAATATACACAGCGGTTTGGAACTATAGTGACCTTTTACTAGTATTTTTTTAAATTTTTTCTGGTCCCCCAACGGAGATATTGTAATCGAAAAACAGAAAAAAGATGCGTGCGGCATAAATCAAAAGTGCCTGCCAAGCCACCACCACTAGTCATGACTTCAAATCCAACTAGCCAATAATTATTTCCTATTTGTTTACTAATTTTGCACCACAATAAATAATTTTGTATTCCCCTATAAACAATTAAAAACCGATTGTAAAATACGCACTTTTTGCACATATTTACGATATTTTTACGCCCATTTGGAGTTACACTCTGAAGTTAAAATGTATTCAGTAGTTTGCTACTAGAGTGATTTTTCACGAGTATTTGTGTAAAAATTGTATCTGGTCCCCCAACGGAGATATTGCAACCGAAAAACAGAAAAACGTGCGTGCGGCATAAAACAAACGTGCCTGCCAAGCCACGAGCATTAGTCATAAATTCAAATCCTACTAGCCAATTAATTATCTTCTATTTGTCTGCTAATTTTGTACCACAATAAACAATTTTGTACATGCCTATAAACAATTAAAAACCGATTGCAAAAGAAGCACATTTTTGCAGTAATACTGCGAGGAAACCAAGAGAGTTCTTTCGCCGTGCGGGGCTTCGCGACTCTCCCTTATCAAGGGCCGAACCACGTGATCTGGTACGTCATCTGCCGCCGCGCACTGCTCTGGAACACTCAGTAAGTGAGCTGTGTCATCACGCGACACTCTGGCGCCCGGTAACTTCCCCCATTGAAATTCCCTCCTGTCCGGTGGAGCGATCATTGCTCGGGTGGCTATTTTTAGCTACCCTCATGTCCATATCTTGCAAGCGCTTCTCCGGAGCCGGACATCTAGCCCTATGCCGCTACAAAACCTTTGAAGACAAAACATTATACTTTAAGAAAATGATTCATGAGATTATAACTATTTGTATTGTCATTATCTTTGTATGAAGTCATAAAACGATAATGTATACGTATTTTTCGTGGAGATGGCACTATCACGTTTATCAGAGGCACGTCGTAATGGATACAAAGCCAATTTTGATTCACCCTATAGACTTCTCACATGAGTATGATACATAATAGATCGGTTACAAGGGAGAATCATATCAATTTTTCTGCTGCTTTTAGCTAAGGGAACTGGCCAGGTGAACTTTGTCTTCCACATGTTAAGCTTTAAAGCAACTTCTGTTAGTCACGAATGTTGGCCCCGAAGTGATGCCCCATTGGAAAGAAAGAAGCAGAGCAGTGGAAATTTTGTCGAGATGGTGAAAATCAAACCGTACAATTACGAGGTAATAAATACTCTTAAAAACTGTGTTAGTAATTTCTTCTTTTCCAACATTGAACGTATTTGCTCGTTTTCGAGCATTGATTGATCGAGGGCACTCTATTGATTTCTGCTCTATTGTGCAGAATCTTTTATTTCACTAACACCTGTAGGCTGCCGTGTTGTGAGTATCACCAATGGCTCATAAAATCTTCGGTCACACCAGTTCCCAACATTAATATTTTTTTCATGGATGACGAACAATGAAGGGATAGTTGCGCACAAACTGAAATACATAAACATGAAAAACAATTGTGTCTTCGCTTTCCCCACAGTAATTTTACATTAATAGAAAATAAATTAATTTTGCTAATAGTAAATTAAATCGCATACATCGAATTTAAAGGTCGCTACATAAATGTTACACTACATAAATTGTACACTAAGAATCAATTAAATACAACTTTATTTCACAATGTATTTTATACAATTTTATACATTATTATTATACATTACTACATCATCATATATTATATATTTACATTATTGTATTACACAATAGCATTATTATACATTACAATTATTATACAGTTAATTTCTACATACAAAAAATTAAAAATTTTTAAAGTAACTAGATAAACAATATTTCATTTTCGAAGCTGAAGACATGAGGCTACTGAATAATTTATATCAATATCCTTTAACAATAACCTTGATGGGGAAATTTACACACTATTAATTCAACGTTATTGGTTGTTTCTAGAGTCATAATTATTCAATCATCACCCGAATCATCTTCCATTATGGTCTCTCCGTCAGCCAACAACCAATATTCCAGTTCTTCATAAGTGCAACGCTAACACCTCAATCACTACTATCCACAGGAGCTTACGGTACCATTAGCATCTTTGAAAGCCATTACGGTCGCCGCAATAGCATATTCATGCAAACACTACTGCTGCCAGCCCCATCACTGCTGTGATAGCTTCCAGTTCCTCATTTCTCATTTCCTTAGTTATTCCAAGCATCGAGCACCTAGCTAAAAATTAGAATCTGATTTGTTTAAAAACTGTAAAGGCGTGCTTATTAAACTGCAAAAATCAATGTTAAAGCATTCATTTTTAAGTTAATCGTAAATAATTGTAAATTACTTGTTTCTGCAATGGCTTTGTTAAATTTAATTTTATTTACGGGTGAGTACTATTTGCAAGTGCGTAACCTACTTAAGCAAATAGTTCCAAAATTGTTTATAATATTTTTGTCTAAATCATGTGTGGATATTAATTCTAATTATTCACACATGAAGATATGCCGGGAGAAATAGTTTGAGTCGTTAGATCCCAACCACGCAACTTAGTTTCACTGTAATTGAAAGAAATTTGCATGCACAGCAATATATTTAATGTGAAGTGGGACTGTGACATGCAATCTCTTCTAACAGCTCAATATGATAAGTGGGAAAAATGTGAATTGGATTTAGAAAATAACTTGAGCCGGTTCGAATTTAAAAATTACTGTAATTTTAAATGAAGCTTTAATTGCAAGTAAAAATTTAAATTAATTTAGAATAAACTCTAGAATAAATACAATTTGATCCATTTAAAAAAGGTACAGGTATTTTTGTAACAAAAAACATACAATGTAAGCAATGTTATAGGGAGTCTCTTTACTAATTATCTATTACCCAAATCGGTTTATATCTCTTGTTACACTATATTTTGGATTCAAAACAGGTTTCAATAAACATTGTTCTGTCAACTATGGCAAATAGCTAGTGTTCAATGAAAATATAAACTATACTACACAATACAAAAATGTTACATCATACAAAAATTACAAATAAAAATATCTTTATTAATGGTGAGGCTCAGGCCGTAGGGCCTGCTCTTCTGCCTAAAGACTCAATCTACATTAACACAGAGTAGTAATATTTTAAGAGGGGGAGGGCCAGCTATACATTTGTCTGGGAGAGCGAAACTAGGGACCACCCCGGCATACGCCTTAAGCGATTGAGTAAACCCAGAAAATCTCAATCAGGATGGCGGCTTAAGGCCGAACATTTTAAAAACAAAGGGAGAAGTGAAAGAGAAGGGAAACAGAGATGGAAATGAAGAAGAAATTCCGAAGGAAAAAGAAGAAAGGAGACAGACTAAAAGGGGGGGACAACTGTACATTTATTACTGGGAGTGCAAGTCAAGGGACTATCCCAGCGTACGCCTTAAGCGATTGAGTAAACCCAGAAAAATCTCAATCAGGATGGCGGCTTAGGGTTGAACATTAATAGAGTATAATATGATATACACAGTAGTGAAAGAGAAGAGAAAGATGTTCGTAGGGGGGAGTCTTAGAGAAAAAACGGAGAAATTTGTGAGAGAAAGGAAAGGGAGAAGAAGCGAAGAAAAGGAGGAAGAAAACGTAGGCGGAAGACGTGGAGTTATTCCAGAGACGTTACATCAAGGTACATTCGGTTTACATGAGCATTTTACATGAGTATAAAATAATTTTTAACACCAGATGAATACAATAAATTATATGTTAATAGTAACAATAATTTAAAATACAATATTGACAGTATTCAGAAACAATATGAATGTGTAAAAGGAACCTATCATCAAATTGTATTTATACCAATATATTGCAATAAAGATTATGATGATACAAAGATAGCTACGAGTATAAGTACTTTTATCTGGAACGTCGCTAGTCACTTTATGTATATTTTATTTAAACAATTCCATTTAAGATACATCGAAAATTATATGATTGTATTAAATAATTTAGAGGGTGTGATACAGAATGGAAAATGAGGAGAGTTATGAGGTATGGGATGGAATTTTGAATTTAGAGAGTGCGGAAAGTACAGTATTTGGAGGGTGCGGTGACTGGGTGCTTGGAAGTGGGAAAAGTCTGGAGATTGAAGGAGATGTTAACAGCTATTCTGCATGTCATTTTTCCTTACCCATGTGGATAATTCATTTTTGAATTTACGGAAAATATTTGAATGTTATAGACTCGCTGGTAGTTTATTCCAGGCTCGGAAAGCTGTAATGGTGAATGATCTACTGAACGCAGTAGTGTTGTGACGTAGTACACAAAGCAGAGCTGAATCACGAGCTCGATTTAATTTCAGAGGATTGAAGTTACTTATAAGGCCTGTTACATGTGTCCCGTTTAAAATTGTATAAAGAAGAAGTAGATAATGAAATAAACTTCTTTTGTCTAGAGTAAGCATTTGAAGTTTGTCGAAAAAATCTGATACATGGTCGTATTTCCTTAGATCAAAAATAAACCATACGCATGCATTCTGGTTTACTTAATGTTTACGTTGTAATTTAAATGTCATGTTGGTCAGAAGGAAGACACAATATTCGAAATGTGGCATAATAATATATTTGATGAGAGTCTCAACGTGTGCTAATTGGTAAAAGTGTTCGTAAAAGTTGGTAAAAGTGTTGGTAAAAATGTTCAGGGAATGCATTGAGGCAAAAACTTTACGGCAGGTTGAATCTATATGCGAGTTCCAGCTGAGGGTGTTGTCGATAAGCACACATAGGTTCTTGACTACTGAACACCAAGGTAGAACGGTGTCATTAATATAAATTTTAAGCAGAGCAGCAGATGAGATTTTATTCATAGTGCTTTTCATACTGATAATCATGCACTGTGACTTATTTGGGTTTAACTGTAAGCCTAGAGACGCTGCCCAGTTGTTCATTGTTATCAAATCTTCATTAATTTTTTGTGCTAGTGAGAAGAGGTGAGACGGGGGACCGCTTAGGTATACCTGAAGATCATCCGCATACATTTGATGACTGCAATATTTAAGCGCATTACCTACGTCATTTACATAAATTAAGAAGGCCAGTGGCCCTAACACAGTGCCTTTAGCAACTCCGCGGTTATGTATCAAGTCACTTGAGCTGCGGCTACCGGATACTACTCTTTAAGTTCTTGAAGTTCAGTAATTGAGAAAACATGTACGTGTGTGCTGTGCAAATCCCATGAGTTTTAGTTTTGCGAGCAAGATGTCATGATCTACGAAATCGAACGCTTTGCTGAAATCCAGAAGAATCAAAATAGTTATATTACTGTTATCTATTGCTTTCTTGGCGTCTTCAATAAAGTTTAGTAGCACGGTTCCAGTATTACTGCCGGAACCTGATTTCTGATCATTTAAAAGGGATTTTTTTGGAGATATTGTTCAGTTTGCTTCCGGACGACTTTTTCGAGTACTTTAGAGGTAGTTGGGAGTATACTAATTGGGAGGTATTCAATTGTGTTTTTGTTTGATGCTCTTTTGGGAGTAGGATGCACGAGCGCAGTCTTCCAGAATAAAGGTATTGTCCGCTCATTAGTGAGAAATTTATTATTTCGGTGATGATTGGGTAAGTCACATCTAGGCTATTTTTAGAAGTTTGGCATTGATACCATCGGAACCTGAAGCACTTAATTTGCGATTTTGAACGATCTTGATTACATCCTCATGTTCAGCGGACGAAAAGAAAAATTCGTCTTTGGATTTTGATCCTGAGTTTTGGAGATATGCGAGAGATTGCCTTTTCAAGTTACTGTCAAGTGAAGGAACGTTATTTATAAAACTAGTGATTCTAAGGAGATACACATATCAATTTCGGGATGAGATTTGCCTATTCCTAGATATTTCAGACTTTTCCAAATCGTTTTCGAGTCGCGGGTTCTGCCGAAGGTAGTGTGGTAGTATTTAATTTGAGCATTGCGGCATTTCTGCGTGACTAAATTTCTGAGCATTTTGTATTGTTCTTTAAGTAGTTCGCATTTAGTTTTCCGGAAAATAGCATGCACTGCATCTCTATCATTCATTAAATTTCGAAATTCAGCGGCTAACCATGGTGCAGGTGGACGAGTTACGCGTGATATTTTTAAAGGCGCGTGCCGATCATAGAGCTGTGTAACTAAGTTAGAAACTACTGGTGCTACAGAATGGCACAGACTTTCACGTATTAGTTTTCTATTTCCTTGGGTCTTCGCTAGCTATACGGAATTGCCACATACTCTTTCTTGCCATCTACCATCTATCACCACCAAAAGTACATTTTTTTGTCATTTTCTTAATTTTTCAGTTTCCTATTGGTAGAACGAAAATATTAATTTCAGAATATTAAAGAACACAAAAACCTAGCCGTAAATGGCAATTTTCTTTTAAAAATTATGTGCCGTTGAAGAGAAAATGGTGTTTCACCACTACTAAAAATGCGAAATTTGAAGCTCATTTTCACAGAAAATTTTTGAGTTTTCAAAATACTTTATTTGAAGTTATTTGAAGCACATACACTCAAAAATATAATAATCTTTACAAATTGCGAATAATGTGCATATTAAAGATGTGAGAGATCTTTCAAAAAATTTACATTTATATAATTTTTGAAAAAACAAAAAAAAACTCAAAATAAACTTAACGTCATATTAGAGAATGTAATTACCACTATCCGTTAAAAAGTTTAAAGAAAAAATTTGCCGCCATATATGAGAAAATGGCGTTTGAGCATTTCTTAAAATGGTGAAATTTGAGCTACTTTTCACAGAAAACGGTTTGTGTTTTCGAGAAACTTTATTTAACATTATTTAAAGCATATATATACTCGTAAATAAAATAATGTGAAAAAATCGCCGATAATGTAAATATTAATGACGTGAGAGACAAGTAAAAAAATTCACATTTTTGTAATTTTTGAAAAAAAAACAACCAATAGAGCAATATGGCCTTAATGTCATCTGATAGAGTACATTTACCACTATCCATACCAAAAGTTTAAAGAAAACATTTGGAGCCGTTTTTGAGAAAATCTTGTTTTTGTAATTTTTTAATGATGCAAATATTGCATGCAATATTGCACGAAAAATTCTAAAATTTTGAGAATAACCCGCAACCATGAGATTAGTAAAGGAATATACGGGTTAGAAATTAAGGAAAAGATACTGAAAACCATGAAGATTTACAACATTCTCAAACAAAACTGTGCATAAAAAATTATCAAGCCTGAGTCGAAATTCTCTCACGTGACCCCAACTGGGTACCTATTTGTTATCTATTTGTTAGCATTAATTATTGTTTCAGAACAAAATAATTCATATTTTATTTACATTGAATAAAATATTATTGTTCTAAAATATTAAAACTTGATTTTTTCAAAAATTTTATCTAATGGAAGAATGGAAGTGAAATTACAGTACTGGTTGTGAAAGTGTCGGATACTACATGAAATTATGAAATAATGTATGTTCTGTTATATAATTCTTCATATTGTTATTAACAATAAACATTCCAAATAATACTACCGTTCAAAAAGCGTAATTATCAATTTTCCAAGTGAAACTTTTCCCTCCGTTTCCGTGGTATCGTTGGAACACTGTACGCCTGCCATCGCGTCGGGCTCTGCCTTGGCTCCGCGGTTCCGGGCGGAGCAGGCGAGCAGATAGCTGAGTGATCACAGAGCACTGAGTTGGCAACTACTGGACAAGTATCACGAGCGCAGTAAGAGGCAGCAGACAAGACTGAGCTTACCATCCGAATCAACGATCTGTAAACGTGTGGGACAACAGTAAATATGCATATAGACTAAACAGTGATATTCTAGATTTACCATCTGAATTTTCTTAATTGTTATTTACTAGTTGTATACCATTTACTAACTCCTCCAAGTGAACAGATTGTAAATTAGCAGTATAAAAAAAATCTCGCATAGCCATAACGAGCGTGCACTAAACACGAGGACGCCACGAAGCCACAAGACTAACGCTTCCCTCCAACTAAGTGTTTACAAGCGTGTTTCTAAGGAACATATAATACATTACAGAAAAATGAATAATGAACTCGCTTGAAACTTGTAACGAATTAAGATCGTTTCTTAATTTATAATTTAAATCAAGCTTGTGAAGAATTTTAAATTAAAAAATCCGCATTGGCGTCGAGGTCCATGGAGAAGGCACTTAAATAGTAGTTCATGGATACAGTTTTAGGGAGTGCGAGCATAACTTGAACATAATAATTATATAATACAGTACAGCATATAGTTACATTTAACAATATAAAAGGAACACCTTGCCGAACTCATCTCACAAATAACCACGGCCGCTGAGCAATCACTAGCTGACCTTGGATTGTATTTTTTTTTAATTTTCCTGGTTCTTGCTTGCCGGGACAAATGGCCCTGTTGCCAGTTATGCATATAGTAATATTTTTTTTACTGTAAGATAACGGAAAGGAAAGCGAATGTAATGAGATGTCTGGGGAAAGAATGGTAAACTATAATGTTGAATGGCTTGGTGGAATGCATAACTGTGAAAACGAGAGAACGTTGAGAAGACCTGCCTCGAATTCATTTCGTTCACTACGAATTCCTCTGGGCGTGAACGGATTTGAACTCTATTACCCAGAGGTAGCAGATGAAATGTCTACCTACTACATTTTGTGTAGCAATATGCATGAGTTATATTTATTGAATCATTTTACGAAAAATAGCACTAAATTGCAGATAAAACTACTTTTTCGCCACTGCCACACGATATAAAGTTCATTGGTACATACTTGTTTGTGCTGCGTGTTTGTTTTCTGCACCATCAACTATATTTATTTTAATTAGAATACAGTTTGCGAGGTAATTGAGTTTATGTGTTCAAATGCTCCAGGGCAGTAGGTAGAAAGATAAGTTGAAATACCAATTAAAAACATATTATGTATTCACATTTTGCCTCCAGAGTTGGCATTTTTTGTAACATGAAAATATTATTTAGGATACAAATTTGCCAGCTTATACAAAGTTTCAGAAAGATGTTTTCATTACTATTTGTAATATTTCGAGGCGGGGGAAATTAACCCTGCGTACTCTTTTGACTTCTCTCTCTCTCTCACTCTCTCTCTCTCTCTCTCTCTCTCTCTCTCTCGAGGTGCGAAGAGCACGATAAAAAACGGCAGTGAGAGAAATAACTCGAGAGGAGACAGAACGGGTGCGTGAGCTTGAGTGGTTTGTGAAGGAATTAAGGAACTGTGGAGATGTTATGAAAGCCGATGGAAAGTGGATAAAGTGATAATCAATGTGGAGATGATCACGGTAAACAATCTTCAAAATCTAATCGGGAATTGCGACATTAAGAATTACGTGAGTGCCAGAGATCAATCGGGAGACGAGTTGCAACACCGTGGTAAAACCGCGGTGAAACATCCGGCTAGGATTGTAGACATTGTTATAGTGAGAAGTGTGTCCACGAAGTAGATGGTGTGGGAGGTGTGGATGAGAGCAGAACATCAATAATGCCTGGATGGAATGAGTGATGAGCGGACAACGGCCGAAGGCGCTTGGTATTCGAATAGTCCACAGCAGCGGCCGCCCAGGCCTCGAGAAGCGACTGGGACCGAGGACAGCCGAGCGACGCCGAGCCCACCTGAGATACCTCTCCGGTGAGGTGCCAATGGTTAGCAGGGTCGCCCATCCAAAAGTTAGGTTTTTATGTGATGAGTAGTTTATTAAAAATTGTTATTTAGGATAGCAGTGATTCATTATCATTTAAGATTGGAAACGTGAAAAGAGACGCATTGTAATGAAGAGTTTTGAAATATAGTACTTGTGTTCATTGTATTATAATTTGTATTTTCAATGTTTGTGCACGAATACCCAGAGCCCATTGACAAAAAAGATTACCTGTCCCCAGCACGAAGAATGGAGGTCCAGGTTTTTCGAAAAAAAAATTATCTTTGAGGAAATGGAGTTTAAATATCACTACCAGGCGCGAAATTCTAACCGCCCGCTACGACACCAGAAGGGGGCGTCTCCTTCTGCGAGGAGTATTTCCTCTTTTCTCCACGTAAACGGAGAAACAGTCGAATAATATTCCCAAGGAAAGCATCGTGTGTCTTACACTAGAATACGTTAATAGTATCAAATGTTTGTAGGCGCTGTTCAATAAATATTTTAAATGTACTTATTGAAGATCCAGTTTTGTTCACAATGATAGCCACGGTACACGGCAGCGTAAACGTAAATGATGAACACATCCAACATTTATGAAAAATATTGAATCTCCTGGAATGCTCGAATTGTTATTTTTAGCACGTATTCATATGAACTAGTGCCTTGGGCTTAAGATTGCCACATACGTAAAGATTATTCTAAATACCGTGATAAACTGAAATGCATTTCGGAAATGAAATATTTGTTCCTGTTGAATGTTGAAATAATGACATTGAATAAATAAATTTATATTATTTCGACGGGTTCAATTTTCATTCAACACAAACTACTTCTCTTAGGAGTGTCGTCTCATTCATTGCCTGCCGTGTGACATTTTACCCAGCGCCCGTCTGTACCTCCATGAGCCGCCGCTGACGGCCGGGGGCGACAGGTTCGTGCCCAGACGTCCATCGCCGCTGTGGCACTGCGATTCACAGCCGGGCGACCACCGCGGCCAGCCACTACCGGCACGCTAATGCTTGGGCCGCCACAGCCAACACCGGCCCCCGGCCCCTCGCCGTGCTCGCCCCCGCCACCCCCGCCTCCCCCGCCGTCCCCGCCGCCCCCGCCGCCCCCGCCGCCCCCGCCGCCCCCGCCGCCCCCGCCGCCCCCGCCGCCCCCGCCGCCCCCACTGCCCCCGCCGCCCTCGCTGCCCCCACCGCCCCCGCTGCCTCCGCCGCCCCCGCCGCGGCCCCCCGCCCCCACCGCCCCCTGCCCCCGCGGGGCGGGACGGAGTTGGGCGGGACGAGGCGAGTCGGAGCGGGGCGGGGCGGGGCGGGGAGGGGCGCAGTGGGACGGAGCGAAGTGAGGCATAAGTGATTGGGTGAAGGGGAGCGGGCGGGGAGCAGTTAGGAAAAGCCTGGTGAGGGGGGAAGGCCGAAGCGCAGTGGGTCAAAGCGGGGTGGAGCTGGGCGCTGCGAGGTGGGGGGGCGGAGCGTGGGCGATACGGGGAGGGGCTGGGCGGCGTCCGCGGTCGGGCCGTGGGGAGCCTCGCGCCGCCGCTAATGGAACGCGCCGCCCACGCGTGCGATCAAAGGGAGCCTCACCAGGACCGCCCCGCCCTCCAGCGCCCACCCCACTTCCCCGCGTGGTGACTGTGGGCGCCTTCTCGCCGCCACGTGAGATGTGTCTTCGCGTAGGTTGGTGCACTTTCACCCCTTGACCTGTGAGTGGAGATCTAATGAATCCGTGTGGAACAGTAGGGAGTATGGGAGCCACGGTGGCTCAGTGGCAGGGCAATGGCTTCTTGACCTGAAGGACCCAGGTTCGAATCTTGGCGTAGGCTTGGATTATTATCTGGTCCTTTCCCTTCAGAGCGGCTCTGGGGTCGACTCTGCCTCCTTTCCAAGTGAGTACCTGGATCTTTCCTGAGTTAAAGGTGGCCAGAGCATTGTGCTCGCCACACAACCTCCTCCTTGTGCCGACGGCGACGAAAAGGTGGAGCCCTGCCTTCACCTCCCCTTAGGGCCACATCGGCCTGTGTGCAATGCACAGGGGATACCTTGACCTTTTACAGTAGGGAGTATAAAGGCAGTTAACGGCAACGGAGTCCTTTCTTATTGTCCATCCCATAAGTCACCATCGGATCAAGTCTTTATTCTTTCATTTATCTACTTACATATTTCCGCAACAAGAATTTAGAGAATAGAAAATAAACAAGCATCTTTGTTTCGCACGATGCTATTTAATTATGGCATGTTCTTTAGTTTCGGATATTCCAAGAATTCGGTGTGGATTAAAGTCTCGTTTGAATCATTAGTATTAAAAATACGTTCTCTTTTTTCCATTTTCAAAACTGTTGGCTGGAACTACATCACAGAGTTTGTAGTTTGTTGTTTGATTGTGAAGAACTTTGCTTGACTTTCTCAACCCCTGAATTGAAAACGCGTACTTGTTCAGAGATGTAGAAATAGCAATGTGGTATATCTGAACACACCCACAAGCTTAGAGGTTAACGTAGATGTCTGGAAGAAAGGAATTTTGTCTGAAAGACCAATAAATAAGAAATGTTTACAATTACTAAAGGGTATTCTGAAGGTGTAGTACTTAGATATTATACTCATTACTACTTTTTTATTTTATTTAAATAATAGATTTATTAACACCAATATCGCTAGTGAAGTGAAAATAGTGGTTGACGACTAGGCCAGTCGTCAGTAAAAGAAGAATTTTAACTTAAACTCAGTTCTGTCTTAAATCCTTACATGAAAGCAGAAGACGTGTTTTCAATGTCAAGAATCTGAACTTTGTCCGGAGTTACACAATATAGGCTATTACATTTGTTTTTCGCCGGATTTGCGAAGAGAAGACAATCTTTCCCTTCCCGAAAACGCCGAGTAATGAAATTCTCCCAAATCCAGAATATTCAGCAAGACGCTTCGACGGCCGCATCCTTCTGCCTCTTATAACGCGTAATCGCGCGTTTCGCTAAATCCGAGGCGTTTCCTCCTGGACAGCCGTCGATTTCGGGGCTCTCTCCGCGCGACGGCGCTTCCGGCGATTTCATCCGCTCGCATCGCGAAGCCTCTCCCGCCGCCGATGGGCCCCGCCCGGGGAAGACGCGGGAATCGTCGCGGAGATGGAAGCCCCATCGACCCGGGTTGTTCTCTCGCTGCACGCCGTCGACTCGATTTCGCCCGACGGCGCACGCATGAACGGACACGCCACTGCGGGAAGCTGGCTTGCCTCTGTAGCCGTCGTTGCTGGCGGCCGGCGTGGAAGCGGCTTCGCTACCGCCCTTCGTTTTACTGTACCTGAATCACTGCTCCTGATATCCACTTGGCTGTCAGGGAGACGCCGCGTCTTAAGCGGAGTTACCAACATTTCGGCCGTCATGCCGTCATTCCGTCATTCGACCTTCCCCAAAGCGAAATGAAGGTTGTAGAGCGATGGCCGAAATGTTGGCAACTCTGCCTGAGTTGCTATTTAAGTTAATTAGTCACCAGAGATCAACGATACTATAAAATAAATTCTCAAATCACAAATCTTAATAAGTAATATTTAAAATAATTAAAATGATAATCTTGATTAATTTTTCTCATATTGTTTAAAAAATAAATACTCCATGAACTCACATTCTTCTCTTTATCCACAATCAATTACATGAGCAACTTTCAAATCCACATATTGTGTCCGCCGACTCCGGGTCTCAGTTCGAACGCCCTGGATGCGATAGAGGTACTAGTGCCTGGTTCCGATAAACGTCACGAGAACCACTGCATTGTTGACATCCGCCTTCGGCGATCTACCTCTCAGCGGCTCCCGTATGATCGTGATAATGACCGTGGTGTGTTCGGACAGCTCCCACCTGCAGACGCAATCCCAAACTCGGATTTCAGACTAGCACAAATCGGAGGGGGGTTATTTTTTCAGGGTTGGTTGACTAGGGAAATGCAAAGGGCTTACCTGGCTTTAAAATTACTTCATGAAATGCACTGAGAACACATTTATTTTCACAGAGCGCGTTGCGCGCTAGGTGCACGGACACCGCAAGGTTGACACAGTCGTCAAGTAGAGCTGTTGTCACACGTCGGTCGGGAAGCCCCGCAAAGGTCAACGCTCTCCACGGCTGTGGCAGCCCCCTGAAGACATCGCCGGCCGTAGGCAGGTCGGCGAAGGGCCCAGTGCCTCGCCCGAAGTGCGCACTCTGCTCCCCTCGTCGCCGTTTCCCATCCCATCACTCCGACGCACCGTCGCGAGCGACGTTTCGTTTCGTCGAACGGTGTCGCTAACTACCGAGCTTGTGGTAACAGTAGCAGGTTTACTTGCACGGACACAGTTCTGGTATCTAGCGTGGATTTTGTCATAGTGCTTCTTTCACGAATTACGTCTAGGCGTCACCCAGTTTCCCACGTGTCTTAAGCTTCTCCGACACACATCTCTCTCCCTCATAGTCTCCCTTTCTAGCTTCTCTTATACATGTCCGTCTCCTCTCACACGCCTTGAGATTCTCTGTCACCCGTCCGACATTCCGGACATATCCCAAGCTTCTGTCACACACGTCCGTCCCCTATCACAAGTGTCATCACTTCTATTTGTCACAGGTCTGATACCCCGGACATCTCCCAAGCTCCTCTTAAACATTTCTCTGACTCTTCGGACATCTTCCAAGCTTCCGTCACAAACATCCGTCCCCTCCCGCACGTCTTATGCTTCTGTCTGCGCCTCTCTCCGAACTTAACTTGCACTCGTCTGCCACCTCGTCAGATGCACTGTCTCGTCAGTCTCATTGGCCTTCGTTATCGTGATTGGTCACGTTGGTCACGTGCAAGGTGAATCCCGGAACTTCGTCGCTGGGCATCCCCGAGGGTTGCGTCAGTCTGAGGAGTTCCCCTTTCTATATGACATGACCAGTGAGGGAAATTCCAAAGTCCTTCGTGTATGCCAGAGTAGGGGAAGTCAAATTTCGTGTGTTAGCATTGCTATTAATTCACGGAATTGATGGCTCGTTGTTTCAAAGCTGCATTCTCTCGAATAAATCAGCTCATTATTTTTATTGAATCTTGTTTTGATTTACAGAACTTGTAATAATTTTAAGTTACCAGTTAATGTTGAAATTACTAATTTGTTACGTTATCATTTAAAATTACATGTAAATGTGCTACTTATGTAGAGGTGTCAATCTTCCGTTCCGCAATGTTTGCGTAACAAAATAATACCCCGAGCTGTTCTCACTCGTATTGATTCCGCATTGACATAAATATGCAATATCATATAAAACTCGAACATTTTTCTTTCACCAATTACAAAAATGTCTCACAAATAGTTTCAGATTTGGTTGGCATTGACTTAAAGATTGCGGATTCTTCTTGCTTTAGAATGTCATCAGGAAATAGATTTCCTGTATGTTTGCTTAAAAATTCCCCAATATTCCTGTAAAGGAGGACAGAAAAATAATACAATAGTTATTATTTACGTAAAAAAAACAACAGTAATGTATTAACCGTATAGTCAAACAATTCAATTTAAACATTAACATCCATGTTTTCCAGTATTATATTTATTAATTTAATCACTTATTACAAGAGAGTACTTTTCTTCGAACAATAAATGCATATATAATTAATTGTACACGTGTTGATTCCGTTTACCACGGAGTTATATTATGTCAGTGTAATGTGAATAATGATACATTTCGAAACTGAAATTTCAATAATCATCCATAAATAAAATGTTTATTGAATATCTGAACATTGAAAACAGCTTCAAATAGAACACGTCTTTCATTATTTTGATGAGAATGTTATCAGAGTACGTCCACAAATTGATGCAATGTGAAATTCGTTAATATTGCATTAACAACTATCCTATCCCATATTATTCCAGTAGTACAAATGGGTGTTGCGGTGCTCACACGCAACCAATCTTTATAAATGATGTCTCTAAAAAAGACTTTTTTACGGTTTGTGATTAATTGTATTTTAACATTAAAAATATGAAGGATTTGTTAAAAAACACATCTAAACATTCATGTCAAATTCTATCCACAACACTGGGGAAGCATTGTTAAAATCTCTTTAGTTATATAATTTCTAAAGAAGCTTTCTAGGGCGCTTTAACCTGGAATTTTGAGGCCCAAGGCCTCAAAGAAACGTTTCTCACATTGTAATCTACAGGAAATAAGCAAATAAACTCGGTTTCGTTAACAATTTTCCTCCTTGATATGGAAATGGAAGGATAAGAAAGAGAGTGGTGGTTAACATTCTAGCGTTCTCGCACGTGTACGCTAATAAAAATTTAAGTGTTTATTTAATTACTGTTACGTATAGTGACATTCGTAAATAAAGATGAATGCCGAGATACCTGAGAGATGAAAATCTGTCCAAATGTTCACCGTAAAATGTAGCGAGGAACCTCACGTTCATGCAAATATTTCACTCCTTTTCTGATTCACACTCGCTTAAAAATCATCAGTTAATCTTCTTCAATTAGAAAATAGACCTTTATGCGCGACAAAACATAATAGCTAAAATTTGTAGTTTATTTTTCTTTTGCAAATAGTTCTTCTTACATAGGAGCGAATGATTTCTTATCAATTCTTACCAAACTCGACCGAATCTATCTGCATTCATAATTCAACTTAACATGTACTTCACGAATTAGGGTACTCAAGAAAACTTGCACAGATTGCTCTTCTCCCCCTAGAATGTTATAAGATTTTAATTGTTTTTAACTCTTTTTGATGTTTTTTAAAAGTAAAAATGCATATTTTGCTTTTATTGATTACACTTTGGGATGCTGATTACATATAATTTGAATACAAATCTTACTCGATAGAACTTCAGAAAATTTTTAGAAAGCATATGATGTAGATGACAGAAACATCCGTTCTCGCTTTCTCTTTCTTGAAGAAAAAGTGTTTGTAATTCAGTACCTAGAAATTCTTGTTAAGAGAAAACAGGAACACATCGAACCAAACAAAACAAAATTTGGCGTTTATGCAATCAAACAATATTAAAAGAAGCAACATCGAAAATATAATAAATGCAGTTCGTTGTTACACAAGCCGACAGTTATAAAAAACTATCCAACAATAACAAAAACAAAGTGTGAAAGAAAATATTTCGCAAAGAATGGTAACTTACTTAATCTTAAAAATATATTTAAAATTAAAATCCAGTCAATTTACAAAAAACAGTTTAAAGAACTATTAAGTCAACTAGCAAAATATTTACCGTTTTATTCATTCCTTACGTGAATGCATTCCTTCTGTTAATCATGTGTCTTTAAAATATTTAAGAGTTGAAGACTAAAAATTACAGGAAACCATAGGAAACGATAGGATTAGGAAACATGTCTCAAACTCGCGGAATCACTTCTTAAATACGAAATTCAATTGCTCCAGGTGCAGCCTAAACTAAGAGGTACAATTTAATTTGGTATTTAAGAATGAATGAAAATATTACAGTGGATAGACATTTTCCCAACGTTGGAAAAAATAAAACAACTACTGTAGGAAATAAAAAACTAAATACTATAGGACAGCATCCATTGTAAGAATAAATCGTGTATTGTTTCGTTTGGTAGATACCTTGAATGACACAACAGAATTCAAAGCATGATAAGCAAGCACACTATTAGTTTCTTATTCCTTACGTAAAGCAGGAAACTTAACTACCTTGTGAATGTAATCCTGCTTTATTAATATTTTCTTCTCGTGTAGTATGGGGTGCAAACCCCCTCCAGGCAGAAGTATGTCGTCATTACGAAAGATCTTGCGGAAACCATAAACTGTACATCTCGCCTAATCCTCTCAACGAAGAAAAAATCTTAGAGCAAAATACAGCGTACGAGCGTCGCAGGGGGCCGTGAGCTTTGTAACTCTTCCCCGGCCGAGGCGTCCCCTTGGCTGTTAGTCACCAGAAGCTCCGGCTCCCTCTCGAATATGAGGCGCACCAGCCCGGCTCTTGCTTCTCCCTTACCGGCATCTCCACCACGGCCACCCGCCTCCACTCCTTCCTCTGACCTCGCCACAGCCCCCACCGCAGACCCCGCCACAGACCCCGCCACAGACCCCGCCACAGACCCCGCTACAGACCCCGTCACAGACCCCGCCACAGACCCCGCCACAGACCCCGCCCGCAGACCCCGCCCGCAGACTCCGCCCGCAGACCCCGCCCGCAGACCCCGCCCGCAGACCCCGCCCGCAGACCCCGCCCGCAGACCCCGCCCGCAGACCCCGCCCGCAGACCCCGCCCGCAGACCCCGCCCGCAGACCCCGCCCGCAGACCCCGCCCGCAGACCCCGCCCGCAGACCCCGCCCGCAGACCCCGCCCGCAGACCCCGCCCGCAGACCCCGCCCGCAGACCCCGCCCGCAGACCCCGCCCGCAGACCCCGCCCGCAGACCCCGCCCGCAGACTCCGCCCGCAGACCCCGCCACAGCGCCCCCTCCCATAACGCTCTCTCACCACAACTGTCCCCCCACAGCGCCTCCTCCGCTACAGCTCCACCAGTCCCGCCACCGTCCCCCCCACCGCCGCCACTGCCCCCACCCCCACTGTCCCCACCCCCACTGTCCCCTGACGCTACCGCTGCCCCCGATGACATCACCGACACCCTGTGCCACCCCTTGCCTCACCCCGCCCTATGCCACGCTTCCATCCTCACCACCCACTGCAATTCACTTAAAAGAACCCTACCCTAAGCCCCGCCTCCGTCCCCGCCACTCTCTGGCATTCCCTTACAACATCCCTAACCTAAGCCCCGACTCCATCCTCGCCACCCTCTGCCATTTCCTTACATCCCCACCGTAAGCCCCGACTCCCCCCGAAATGGTCATTTCCTCACAACATCCCCACCCTATGCTCCGGCTCCATCCCCACCAACCGGTGCCATCCCCCTGTCCTATCGAAGCCCCATCCCCGACCTTCTCCCTGCCGTCCCTACCGCTCTCGACGGCCTCCCGTCCGCGCGATATCTCGTAATAAATGAGGGCGCTGCGGGAGAGAATGGGGGTCTGCCGGCGGCACGGAGGCGCGGCGGCAGCGTGGGGGATGGGAGCCGTGGCTGCGCAGGCGAGGAGATGCGCTGCTAGAAAGCTCGTTGGTGAAGCTAACGGAAGAGAGGTGGGACCGGCAAGATGCTAGAGATGGACGGTTATGAGGATGGGCACCAGGGTGCTGTGGAAGTACAGACGCGGGAGAGGGGTAACGGTGTCTGTCTTGGAAAATAGGACTACGGGCAAAATACGAGGGAAGAAGTGATGATGGAGGGACGAGAATGTTATGAAGTTAAGAGAAGGTAATGAGCTAGGTAAAAGTTATCTCAAAACAATGTTCACTTTTTTGTACAGGTCTATTGTATGTTCTAGCTTTTATTTGGAACAATTTGTTGGGATCCGCACAAGATTATGCAGTGTAAACACTTGGAAAGGATTCAGCGCAGGGCAGCTAAATTTACTTTCAGGGACAAGAAAACGGCAGGGTGGGATTCACTCAAAAACAGGCGATCAGTAGCAAGACTCTGCGCCTTGTATAAAGCTTATAATGGTCATCCAACTTGGAAAGAAATTAATCGGCGGCTATGTACTCCTACATACATCAGTAGAGTGGATCACAGGCACAAAATAAATTTAAGACAGCAGAGAACGGATGTCGGGAAATTTTCTTTTACAAATCGAACGATTACGGAATGGAATAGATTGCCTGCAAAAACCTTCGAACCCTTTCCTCAAAGTGTTCAACAGTTTAGGAAATTAATTTAGGGTATTATTAAGTAAATGAG